>RWGZ01000817.1:368338-486119 GCA_009725065.1 Utricularia reniformis | reverse complement strand
AATGTAAGACGGTGCATCAAAATTTGTAAATTGCATAAAAGTCTCGAAGTTGATATAATGTGTGATTTTGGCTTCAATGTTTCAAAATTGCGTTGTTGATCCCCGAACTTCCAAAAACGTTTATATTGAATCATAATACTCGTTAATTTTTTAAACGTCTCAATAGTTTATATTAATCAATTAACCTTGAAAAAAAATGAAATGACAATGTTTCTAAACTTTGAAAATTTTAAAAAAATGCATAAATTATCAAACCACTTATACGAAAAACCACTACTATTTACTCGAGAGTCATTTTTAAACGGTTTTGAAACTTCAAGGGGTTCTCATGCAAATTACAAACTTTGAGGACATCGCTTTTACATTATCTTAAACATTGGGGGTCAATGTCGTAATTTTCTCGTAAAAAATAATGAGTAGAATGTATAATGCATTTTCAGAATCAAGTCTGAACTTGATTATGCATTATAGTTAAAAAACAAGAATGCATTATGATTATAATTCATAATTAGAATTTAAAATGGATACTGTTCTGTTTCAAAAAACAGATTATATATTATATAATGCATAATATGTTTTAATAATTTGTGCAGAACACAGCCTTAGTAAATCATCTTGAATTTCAAAAATTTTAATGAACTCAGTTGAGTCGGTTTGTAAATTTACAATATTAAGTATATTAGTAATGTAATATGTATTATAATATTTAATTTATATTATATATATTTAAAAAATAATTTTAATAATTTCCAACCATAAATTCAAACTTGAATCATAATATTTTTTGTTTTAGAATCCTAAATGAACTTTGTAAATTATGTATTGAATCCAAATCTTTAAGATAGTTAAGTTCGTTTTGTTTCGAACCCATTACAAAGTGTGTAACCAAACAATTTCTCAAGTCCATGCTACATTGGAATTCAGGACACTCTTAACAATCTTGAAATGCCAAGATCAACATGTTGGGGATTAAACACGTGTGCGAACAACCTCGATAGATTAAGTAAGACCCGAGAATTAAAGCAAAGAGAAAACAACGACACAAGAAATTAACGTGGAAACCCGGAAAGGGAAAAAACCACGTGACCGGCGGAAACGACCAAATTCACTATCATTTGAGAAGATTACAACACACACACACGAAGAGGAAATCCGGAATACAAGAGTATTGAAGTACATAACAATGAACCCTAAGACCCCTTTATATAGATGAGATGGTTGAGATATTAAGGTAACAAACAAATATTCCTAATATTTGATCATATTTCCATATATGATTATTCATAATCAAATCATATATATGCGTTCATATATACTGATTTGATATGATATTATTTCCTTCAATATCTCTTTTCATAACTGCCGATATCTTTGACTAATGAGCCCCACCATATCTCAGTTCGGTCCTTGACCGATTGCCTCCATCTCATATCTTCGGATCACATGCATCGGTCCTCTACCGATTGCTTCGGTCCTCTTTGTTACATTCAGTATTGCGTACTTCGGTCCTCGACCGATCGGTACCAATACCGACCATCCCATCTTCCGTGTGTGCTAGATCGGTCACATGACCGATCATCATCCAAGTGTGACCGATCGATACCAATACCGATCTCCACACTTAACATGGAATGCTCATTCACATCATTTGGTTGTGATATTTCCGGCAAATCAAATTCCGAAATACTTCTATTTTGTTGTAAAAGAATTCATTCAACTCTTGCAATACAGAATCCATAACATAAGTATTCGTTGACGATATTCGAAGTGTGTACTTTTAAGCCATGTGAGGATATGCTTCATCCCAAAGAGATTTTGTGTTCGTTGGGTTGCAGAATAACAGAATTATAGCAAACAATTGAATTATTGAACCTTGCATACACAGTGTAATTGCCTCATGCAAACATTCTCGTATATCATTATCATCATGGATTAAACCATAGCGTGTCGCTGCTTCCTTGAAAGTTTGACATCGACTACCTCCAATGGTCAGTAAATCATCAAAGGATTTAGGACCTTTTACATGTTGTAAAACATGCGCAGATAAAAACGTTCTCCTTCATTGATGTTGACTATGAACAATCGACCAATACTTTTACTACGTTAACGTTTTGTCCATGTCCTTGTTTTTTGTTGTCATACATAATTCTCTGGAAATTCTCGATATAAGTATGGAATATTTTCTTCTGATGTCTCGTAAAGTCAAAAAAATTCTGTCAATGTTGTTTTTTTGTTTCTGTCATCATTAATGATTCTGGCAATGTCTTNGTATGGTTGATAAACATTTTTGACCTGTCGACGGGTTGACCCGACGGGTTAGAAGTACGGTCCAACCCGTCAACGGGTTGAAAAATATAAATTTAAAATAATAATATTATTAATTTAAAAATTTTAAAATATATATAATGTCACATATATCAAACTGTTGACTTGTGCGGGTCAACCCGTATTGGTTGACCGGTTAATTTATGCAGTCCAATCCGTTTATATATTTTCTATGGGCTGGCCCACGGGTTGACCGGTTTATACGGTTTGGGCCGACCCATGCCCACCACTAATCCAATTGATTGAACTGAGTCAAATTTGAACATTTGATGAAATCAATTACTCTAATATCATATCTTGGTTGGGAAAATTCCCTACTCCAGAGAAGAAAGAAAATAATTTCCGTTATTCGTGGTCGGATCGAATTAATGCGATGATAATCGAAAGTAAATGAAGAAAGTAAAAAGACACAAGATTTAATGTAGAAATACAAAACCGAGAAAAACCGCGTGATCGATAATCATCATTCGTGAACTCACTATTACAAGAAGAATACGATACACTATTGATTGATTGATATAATTGTACTCATGAGGCTAACTATTGATGGAGTCTAATCTATGAAATATTTTACTGAATATTTTACAATATTAATTTTCTATATATTTAATTATATCTTTCATATATCTAATTAGCAATATATATGATGAGACCTCCGGAACCCGATAACTTGAACTTGGGTAAGTCCAAGTTTAGTCAGGCCAGCCCAAATGACATAAGACGAATTTGGAGGCCCAGATCCATTCCATGCGAATGGACGGCCCAATGAGAACGGTCAGGCCCGAAGTCCCGATCTTAGTGATCGGGACCGATCGCTGGAATCACGCGCTCTCCTCCTCATTGGGATCGATCGGTCCAGGATGCGCAGACTACGCTTCGGGCCATCCGCACTCCTGGACCGAAGACAATAACCTCTGATAATCTTGTCAGATGCATGCCTGACAGAGTTGTACGAGCCCCCCTAGTCCGGAGACAGCCGGCTAGTCGCGGCAAAAGGCCTGACACCGCGCAGCCTGCAAGAGCTACGACCGGCGGTTGTCCCGCCCGACACGAGCCAACCTAGCCGCATGAGACAAGCACAAAACGACACCATACTGTTCACACAGCAGAAAAAACATATAAAAGGGACACTTGGGAGCGACAACATCTTCTTCTGGGGTTTTTTCTCTTGCTTCCCTTACGTTTCCCTTCCTTGTTTCTATCTAAAGAACGTATATGGCTTGTGTATTGAACAACTTGATTATTGAATCGGCTAAGAGCATTTTCAACTCTTAGTCAAGTGGTTTTTTCCATTTTCTAGGGGTTTTCCACTCTAAAATTGCACTGTTTTTTTCCATTTGATTCTATATCGTTTCCCCCCTTACAAAACAAATTAAAACCGAGTTCTTCTTGTAACGAACCGGACGACTGTTGATACCCTGGTTTTGAGACCACAACAGTTTGGCGTCGCCCGTGGGGACGATTTTCTAAATTCCCATTTGAGGTCTTTTGACTTGGGATAGGATAATCAAAGGCATGGCAACCGAAACTTTGACGAACGATAGTGATGCTCTTCCCAGCAGCCTTCCAGCGTCAACGTTCTCTCTGCAGGACCTGGAGGATGTTGTCAGAAAAGTAATAATGGAAGTTACGTCGGAGAGGAGTGGAACAGAACCACCGGCTATCACAAGCCAAGTTCCAGCAAGTAGAGGGTACGAAAGCGCCCTGACGTGCGAAACTCCGATGAGAGGAGATTATATGGTGCGAAGTGACGATGAGGAGGCAGAGATATCAATCTACTCCACCTCCTCCAGTTAGAACCCCAACTCCTGTTCCTGGAGTGATCAGGAACAAATGCAGAGACGCATCGATGAACTTACCAGGGAGTTGGAGACCCTGCGAACGCAGAGGGATTGCGGGCCCGATCTTAGGCACAATCCTGGACTATTCGATCGGGCCATGGATGCCCTGATCAGGCGGAGCAAGGATGATGACTGGTGGCATAATCTACATATGGCCCAGGAATCATCCCATCATTCTGGAGGTGTCTCCGCCGCACTGGGAGTTTTGATGCTCCCTTTTTCCAAAGAGATCTGGGCGGAAGTCTCCGATCGATAATACGGCAACCCCGATGGGTTTCTAGTATTCCGAGGCAACGGTAATCCAATCGATCATGTCGCGGATTTTGAGCTGAGGATGGTGCCGCATCTTCGCAGTCGGATGGGCCTCTGATTCGTTGAAGTATCGCATCTTCGTAGCCGGATTACAGGGCGACGCCCGGACTTGGTTCAAGAATTTGCCGGCCCGATCCATACAGTCGTATGGCGGAATCATCCTGGCTTTCTCGGAGTAGTTTGCTCCCAATGTAGGACCACCACGAAGCAGGCATGAACTATACAACTTGAAATATATCCCGGCGAAGATGAGTCTACTGTCTTTCATGGAGAAGTTCAACAGAACCGCTCGGGGTAACAAGTTGGAGCTCCGGGATAAAATCGATATCCTACAACAAGTGCTGGGAACATACGGCCTTTCGGCCAGCCTTGTGAAGAGCCCACCGCCCATCTTGGAAAAACTCCTTCAGAAGATCAACAAGTACATCAAGGTGGACAAAGCGCTGGGAATTGGTTATTGGAAGCCTAGCGGGAATTCTGAACCCGCAGGCGATCATAGGGTTTCATACCCTAAAATGCAGCCGTGAGAAGTAGCGGCTGTAGCTGAGAAGGACGTCCCCCGAAGAAGGAGGATTGTCGGGTGTATTGCGAATTGCATCACAACCGCGATCACCCGACGCTGAAATGTCCGCTGCTACAAGAAACAGTAGCAACAATGTATAAGGAGAAGCCGATCGTCATAAGGCCAAGCGGGCGGAGTCTCCCCAAAGGGGTTATCACGGTGACGATCGTCACCGACTGAGGGGGAGAGACAATCGGGGCTAGCCCCGACACTACATCAATCGTGCATGGGATTGAAGATCCTCCCAGCCCGAACAAGACAGAGGCCAGCACGGCCAAGAAAACCTTGGCTAGGGCTGGAGAAGGAGATGGCGGGGCCGTGGCGGCATAGCCCCGCAAAACGAAGGTGGAAGACGGGAGTAGCCCGCTCCCCCACCTACTGAAGTAGGCACCCAACCTCCCCCAAATGAGGTGGTGCCTAGGGATAGAGAGGTCGCCGAAGATATTTATGTTATCTCCGGCGAAATAAGAATAAATGAGTCGGTCTAGGAACGAAAGAGGGCAGTGCGCAAGGAGTTCCCCGAAAGCTCCGAGTCTGTAGTGCTGGTCAAGTAGGTGTCGGCAGAGCGGTCCTCTACCTTCGTGGACGATATTACCTTCACCGCGGCTGATCGGGAAGGGGTTACCGATTCCTGTGATGATCCTCTCATCATCACAGGAATCATCGCCGACCGACGGGTCCATAGAATTTTGGTGGACACCGAGGCTTCATGCAATCTAATGAAGCGTGAAGTGGCAGAATTGTTGGGAGCCGCGGCCCATGATCTCCCTATTGCCAACATAACCCTTTGGGCATTCGACCAAAGGAGCGTGATCTTGGCGTGAAAATTCTCTTCCCGGTCACGTTGAGGGAGCCAAATATGGACCGATCGGAAACCCTGGAATTCATCGTCGTTGAAGTGATCTGGCTTACAACATGATTATTGGACGAACCGGCCTCGGCAAGTTTGAGGCGGTCCCTTCCACACACCACATGATGTTTAAGTTCCCCTCTACTCATGGAGTGATTTCTGTCATGGGGAACCAGAAAGAAGCAAGACAGTGCTACATGAGCTCGTGCCGAACTCTGGCACCGATGAAGAGAGCCCAGGTGGATTTGCTCGAAGAGCCCCCGCACCCGAGGCAGGCTATGGAACCCATCGGGTTCAAATTGATCAACTTGGTTGAGGACGACTCAACCAAGACTACCGCATGGGGGCGCACTTGGCCCTGGTCTTCGAAGAAGAGTTGGTCCACTTGCTGAGAAGCAATGTGGACATATTCGCCTGGACCCTGGACAATGTCCCGATGATTGACTGATCCGAGAGTGAGCATCGGATCAACATTGAGCTCGGAACGAAGCCTATTAGCAAAAGGAGGAGGCGTTATTCTCCTGAGAAGATTGAGGTCATCCGGGCCGAGGTGAACAAGATGTTGCGGTCGGGTTTCATTAGGGAGATTTACTACACTGAATGGGTTGCGAACCCAGTGGTAGTCTCCAAGGCTGATGGGAAATGGAGGATGTGCATCGACTTTACCGACGTCAACAAGAGCTGTGAGTCGGATCCTTTCCCACTGCCACATATTGACCGATTAGTGGATGCTGTAGCTGACAGCACAATGATGAGTATCATGGACGCTTACTCCGGGTACCATCAGATCTTCCTTGCTAATGAAGATCAGAAGAAGTCATCATTCATGACAGAAGACATCGTTTATTGCTATGAGGTTATGTCTTTCGGCTTAAAGAACGCTGGAGCAACATACCAGAGGCTTGTCAACAAAATCTTTAGGGATTTGATAGGCCACATTATGGAAGTGTATGTTGATGATATGATTGTCAAATCCATGAATGATGATCCATATTTGTCTTGATGTTTCGAAGTATGCCGTAAATATAAACTCAAACTAAATCCGAACAAGTGTTGCTTCAGGATCCGAAGTGGCAAGTTCCTGGGATATTACGTTTCTGAGAAAAATATAGAGGTTAATCCTGAGAAAGTCCAGGCGATTATTGACATGCAACCTCCGAGAAACAAGCGAGAATTTCAGAGGCTGACTGGCCGATTGGCAGCACTGAGCAGGTTTATCTCTAGGTCTATAGACTGGGCTTTACCATTTTTCAGGGTATTAAGAAAAGGCATCCATCTTGGCTGGACCGAAGAGTGCGATCGGGCCTTCTCAGACCTGAAGACTTATCTAAGCACTCCTCCTGTGATGGTGAGCCAGACCTGCCATGAACCTTTAAGGTTATATCTGGCCGTATCAGAGGCCGCAGTCAGAGCAGCTTTGGCAACCATTGGGGATGACGTCCACCAGCCTGTCTACTACGTGAGCCATTCCCTGGTACCAGCCGAAACCAGATACACTACCTTGGAAAAATTCATGCTAGCCTTGCAGAAAACTATATCCAAGCTTAAGCATTATTTTGAAGGCCGAAAGGTTTTTGTGTATACTAAAACGCCTCTTAAGGCAGTTTTGAGTCAGGCGGACTCACATTATGCTAAAGTTCTGCAAAGTTCGAAAAATGACCGAGATCATACCAATGCTAAAGTTCTTGGTAGGATCACCACGAAGCAGGCATGAACTATACAACTTGAAATATATCCCGGCGAAGATGAGTCTACTGTCTTTCATGGAGAAGTTCAACAGAACCGCTCGGGGTAACAAGTTGGAGCTCCGGGATAAAATCAATATCCTACAACAAGTGCTGGGAACATACGGCCTTTCGGCCAGCCTTGTGAAGAGCCCACCGCCCATCTTGGAAAAACTCCTTCAAAAGATCAACAAGTACATCAAGGTGGACGAAGCGCTGGGAATTGGTTATTGGAAGCCTAGCGGGAATTCTGAACCCGCAGGCGATCATAGGGTTTCATACCCTAAAATGCAGCCGTGAGAAGTAGCGGCTGTAGCTGAGAAGGACGTCCCCCGAAGAAGGAGGATTGTCGGGTGTATTGCGAATTGCATCACAACCGCGATCACCCGACGCTGAAATGTCCGCTGCTACAAGAAGCAGTAGCAACAATGTATAAGGAGAAGCCGATCGTCATAAGGCCAAGCGGGCGGAGTCTCCCCAAAGGGGTTATCACGGTGACGATCGTCACCGACTGAGGGGGAGAGACAATCGGGGCTAGCCCCGACACTACATCAATCGTGCATGGGATTGAAGATCCTCCCAGCCCGAACAAGACAGAGGCCAGCACGGCCAAGAAAACCTTGGCCAGGGCTGGAGAAGGAGATGGCGGGGCCGTGGCGGCATAGCCCCGCAAAACGAAGGTGGAAGACGGGAGTAGCCCGCTCCCCCACCTGCTGAAGTAGGCACCCAACCTCCCCCAAATGAGGTGGTGCCTAGGGATAGAGAGGTCGCCGAAGATATTTATGTTATCTCCGGCGGAATAAGAATAAATGAGTCGGTCTGGGAACGAAAGAGGGCAGCGCGCAAGGAGTTCCCCGAAAGCTCCGAGTCTGTAGTGCTGGTCAAGTAGGTGTCGGCAGAGCGGTCCTCTATCTTCGTGGACGATATTACCTTCACCGCGGCTGATCGGGAAGGGGTTACCGATTCCTGTGATGATCCTCTCATCATCACAGGAATCATCGCCGACCGATGGGTCCACAGAATTTTGGTGGACACCGGGGCTTCATGCAATCTAATGAAGCGTGAAGTGGCAGAATTGTTGGGAGCCGCGGCCCATGATCTCCCTATTGCCAACATAACCCTTTGGGCATTCGACCAAAGGAGCGTGATCTTGGCGTGAAAATTCTCTTCCCGGTCACGTTGAGGGAGCCAAATATGGACCGATCGGAAACCCTGGAATTCATCGTCGTTGAAGTCGATCTGGCTTACAACATGATTATTGGACGAACCGGCCTCGGCAAGTTTGAGGCGGTCCCTTCCACACACCACATGATGTTTAAGTTCCCCTCTACTCATGGAGTGATTTCTGTCATGGGGAACCAGAAAGAAGCAAGACAGTGCTACATGAGCTCGTGCCGAACTCTGGCACCGATGAAGAGAGCCCAGGTGGATTTGCTCGAAGAGCCCCCGCACCCGAGGCAGGCTATGGAACCCATCGGGTTCAAATTGATCAACTTGGTTGAGGACGACTCAACCAAGACTACCGCATGGGGGCGCACTTGGCCCTGGTCTTCGAAGAAGAGTTGGTCCACTTGCTGAGAAGCAATGTGGACATATTCGCCTGGACCCTGGACAATGTCCCGATGATTGACTGATCCGAGAGTGAGCATCGGATCAACATTGAGCTCGAAACGAAGCCTATTAGCAAAAGGAGGAGGCGTTATTCTCCTGAGAAGATTGAGGTCATCCGGGCCGAGGTGAACAAGATGTTGCGGTCGGGTTTCATTAGGGAGATTTACTACACTGAGTGGGTTGCGAACCCAGTGGTAGTCTCCAAGGCTGATGGGAAATGGAGGATGTGCATCGACTTTACCGACGTCAACAAGAGCTGTGAGTCGGATCCTTTCCCACTGCCACATATTGACCGATTAGTGGATGCTGTAGCTGACAGCACAATGATGAGTATCATGGACGCTTACTCCGGGTACCATCAGATCTTCCTTGCTAATGAAGATCAGAAGAAGTCATCATTCATGACAGAAGACATCGTTTATTGCTATGAGGTTATGTCTTTCGGCTTAAAGAACGCTAGAGCAACATACCAGAGGCTTGTCAACAAAATCTTTAGGGATTTGATAGGCCACATTATGGAAGTGTATGTTGATGATATGATTGTCAAATCCATGAATGATGATCCTTATTTGTCTTGATGTTTCGAAGTATGCCGTAAATATAAACTCAAACTAAATCCGAACAAGTGTTGCTTCAGGATCCGAAGTGGCAAGTTCCTGGGATATTACGTTTCTGAGAAAAATATAGAGGTTAATCCTGAGAAAGTCCAGGCGATTATTGACATGCAACCTCCGAGAAACAAGCGAGAATTTCAGAGGCTGACTGGCCGATTGGTAGCACTGAGCAGGTTTATCTCTAGGTCTATAGACTGGGCTTTACCATTTTTCAGGGTATTAAGAAAAGACATCCATCTTGGCTGGACCGAAGAGTGCGATCGGGCCTTCTCAGACCTTAGAGGCAGCTATTGAAAGCTCAGTGCCCGCTCCAAGCAGCTCTCCATTTAAACGGTTCAGCTCTGCCCAGACCGATTCCAGCTCTTGTTGCTTGATCTCGACTTGCCGCTGAGCTAGGGCAAGTCGACTCTCTAGATCTTCAGAAGCCGAAGAGATGTTTCAGCTTAGCTGGACGGGAGAGGCAAGGTCCAGAGCCCTTCTATATGCCTGCAAGAAATAACCTTGATAAAAAACAAAGACCCGATAGGGGCGATGAGAGTTGAAGATAGCTTACCATAGTCTGAGACTCCAGATAGGATAGCACCAGGCTGGGAAGTGTGACGTCGATACCGGGCGGGTTTTTTCTTTCCAAAAGCCGGTATTTTTCAAGAGTGGCGTCCTTCCATGAGGGGGGACACTTTTCTGTCCTCGGGCTTAAGAAATGGAGGCTACCATCTCCTGGATAGGCTCCCGAATGGACTCAATGTTAGACGATGAGGAAGCCGATTTCTCCCCGATGGTGATCTCTTTCACCGGGATCGGGGCTGCTGGCCTACTCACGGCTGACCGCAACCTCTTGAATTGCTTCGGGGCTTCCTCTTCGGGGCTCCGCTTGCTCCTGGACGCAGAGACAGGAGGCTTTGACCCTCTGTCCCCTAAGCTGGAGGATGGCCGAACATCCTCCACCCGCATTGACCCCTGCAACAACAATCGCACGACGTTAATACCCAAAAGGGAGTTATTTCCGATTCTGTACATGGCGGGAAGGCATAACGGGTGAATTCTTTTAGAAATCACCTCGTCCACCTCTTCCATCGATCGGGGCTCCGCCCTCTGACTGCTGGAGCTTCCCGCCGATCGCGAAGATCCAGCAGCGGCCTTGGGAGTTGGCCTGGACGCGTGCGTTTGGGTATCTTTCTTGGCCTTAGTAGCAGCAGCCAGCGCAACGAGTCTGTTTCCAGACATCGTGTCTGTCGAATCTGCAAGAGAAAAATAATAAGAATTAGGAAATTTGAACTAAAGCAAACTAAAGTCATACCAGATCCTTCTGACTCCGACGTGTCGGAGCTAGAGATTACCCCTTTCGGGGCATGGGCACCGGTCCGACCCACCACCCCTATCTCTAGCAGCTTCTTCTCCTGAAGTATGTCTATTCGTTTCATATGCCTTTCGGGAGGAGGAAGCCATGCCAAAGTATTGGCGATATCCTTGCGGGATGGGTTGAATCGGGATCGGTCCAACTTCCCGATGTCAGAATGGGAAGTTAGGAAGGTGACCTTCAATAGGTCTTCCCTCGGGATGTTTATCCAAACATAACAAGACTCCCGAGGGAAGACCTATTGAGGGAGTCTTCCTTGTCAACGATAATACTGTCCTTCTTTCGGGTCGATTGTAGTACAACCTACGACCTCCTATCAACCTCCTTCCCTTCCGGGATCCTACCAAGAACAAGTTCAAAAAATCTCTTAGGGTTGGTTCTTTCCCCTACCTATGACAGTAAAAAATAAAGGCTACTATATAGATGTAACTGCCCGGGAAAAGAGCGAAGGTGGAGCAGTGAATCTCCCGAAGTATGGCCGCGATGAAAGGGAAATCGCATGCCGGACCTCAGGGAGGCATAGCTAACGGGTAAAGCCGTAGCCGGGACGTTCATCTTAGCGGGAGGGAAGCAGGGAACGTCTTCCTTCCCCCTCCAGATGGGATAATGGGCGGGGATCGAGAATTTGGCCCGAAATCCTTTGAGGTCCATCTCATAGATAATCGGATACCTAGCCCTAAGGGATGCCAAGAATGGTTACCTTAGGATTTAAAATGAAATCGGAGTTTGAAGACGGTCGAAGGAAATCGCCAGAGAACTCTATGGCTCAAATGTTCTGTTCGTGAAATTGCAGAAGTGGTTATACAGTGCTGAAATCCCGACTTTTATAGCTATGCATTGGCCACTCACAGGGTGACACATCACCACTGCAGGCGGCTGCAGTCTGACGACATGTCCCCCCTTTGGAATACGGAAAGGCACAAGCTATTAGAGAGCCCAGAATTACTCTTTTGCCCATAACCGTTAAAGATTTCAAATTTGAAAATTGAATTTTTGAAATTTTCTAAGTACAGTATCGATCCTCAAGGACGTTGTCACGATCCGTTCGGTACGGTCCTCCGTTGGTTCTATCAGGCACCCCTGCCTCAAACACTCTCAATCTAATGGTCAAATTTACATCACCAACACGATGGCTATAAAGTTCGAGGGACTAGTGATGAGACATCCGGAACCCAGTACCCCGAACTTGGTTAGGCCCAAGCTTAGCCAGGCCAACCCAAGTGATATAAGCCGAACTTGGAGGCCCAGATCCAACCCACGTGAATAGACGACCCGGTGAGAACAGTCGGGCCCGAAAGCCCAATCTTAGTGATCGAGATCGATCGATGGAATCACGCGTTCTCCTCCTCGTCGGGACCTATCAGTGCAGGACGCACAGACTATGCTTCGAGCCATCCGCGCTCCTTAGCATCCGACATTAACCTCTGATAATCTTGTTAGAGGCATGTCTGACACAGTGTACGAGCCTCCCCTGGTCTGGAGACAACCGGCTAGTAGCACCGAAAAGCCTGGCGCCGCACAGCCAGCTAGAGCTACGGCCGGCGGCTGTCCCACCCGACACGAGCCGACCTAGTCGCATCGGACAAGCACAAAACGACACCCTACTGTTCACACAACAAGAAATGCATATAAAAGGGGCACTTGAGAGCGAAAATAGATCTCTTCTTCGGTTTTTTCACTTGCTTCCCTTAGGTTTCCCCTCATTTGTTGTATCTAAAGAGCAAATATGGCTTGTGTATTGAACAGTTTTGTTATTAGATCGGCTAAGAGCATTTATAACTCTTAGTCAAGTGGTTTTTTTCCCTTTTCCAGGGGTTTTCCACTATAAAATTGCAATGCCCTTTTCCATTTGATTCTAAATCGTTTCCCTCCTACAAAACAAATTAAAACCGAGTTCGTCTTGCAACGAATCAGAGGACTATTGATACCGCCGGTTTTCAACCCACAACAATTATGTNAAATGACATAAGCCGAACTTGGAGGCCCAGATCCAGCCCACGCAAATGGACGGCCCGATGAGAAAGGTCAGGCCCGAAGTCCCGATCTTAGTGATCGGGACCCATCGATGGAATAACGCGCTCTCCTCCTCATCGAGACTGATCGGTCCAGGACGCGCAGACTACGCTTTGGGCCATCCACACTCCTCAGCATGCGACAATAATCTATGATAATCTTGTCAGAGGCATGTCTGACAGAGTTGTACGAGCCCCCTTGGTCCGGAGACAGCCGGCTTGTCGCGCCGAAAAGCCTAACGCCGCGCAGCCAGCAAGAGCTACGACCGGCGGCTGTCCCGGCCGACACGAGCCAACCTAGAAGCATGGGACAAGCACAAAAGGACACCATATTGTTCACACAGCAGGAAAAACCTATCAAATGGACACTTGGGAGCGACAACATCTTCTTCTGGGGTTTTTTCTCTTGCTTCCCTTACGTTTCCCTTCCTTGTTTGTATCTAAAGAACGTATATGGCTTGTGTATTGAACAACTTGACTATTGGATCGACTAAGAGCATTTCCAGCTCTTAGTCAAGGGTGTTTTTTCCCCTTTTTCAGGGGTTTTCCACTCTAAAATTGCCCTGCTTTTTCCATTTAATTCTAGATCGTTTTCCCCCTTACAAAACAAATTAAAACCGAGTTCGTATTATAATATATGTTGATTTGAAACATTTGAGTATTTGTTTAATAAGCATCGTATTTTGTTATAAAATAATAATTTATATGGGAGGTTGTGACAAGAGTAAGTGAGTTTGTGTGGTGAGTAATCATCGTTGGATATGAGCATGTGATATCTTTGATGAATGGAAACAAAATGAGATGAAGCTTGAGCCGCCTTAGGTGTTATGTGCGAAAGAGGGTGTGAGTGGGATATTATTTAGACTCAATCATAAGGAACATCGCCCCCAATTTATTACATAATCAAGAAGTTGCAAGAAGTCGAATACTATTACACCAATTTAGAGAAGTTCGTTCTAACTCTAATATTTGCCTCTCGCAAACTGATGTACTAATTTTAGGGGCACTCCATTAACATAGTAGTTTATCAGTAGTGTGTTGTAAAAAGTAGATGCATAAGGTAGATTAGCCAGGAATATTAAGTTAGGGCAATGTCAATTTGATTATATGTCACGTGAGCCCAAAAATCGCAAGTTTTAGTAGATTCATAGTAAAGATGGACAACTCATATTCAACTGATGGTTGTGAGCATTTTGATATGTTTGTTGATGGTCGAGTTTCAACATGGAAGGCATGTATTAGACATATATCTCAAGAGAAGGAAATATGGTGAATAACATGAGTATGCCGTGAATCTCTGATTCTCCGCACCTAATAATGTTGCATATTATGAAATATTAATATTTTGTGTCATTTGGCAGTCGAGATCGTGATCATCCACCTACATGCTCACTCCTATTTGTGCTAGTTATGAACCAATTTGTGGAAGATTTTACCACTTCTAATGAGGATATGGTTTTATATATGACAAAGTTGAAAGATGTAGTCAAAGAGCTAAGGCCGTTCATACTTAACTNGGAATAAGAATGAATGAGTCGGTCAGGGACCGAAAGAGAGCAGCGCGTGAGGAGTTCCTCGAAGGCTCCGAGTCTATAGCGCTGGTAAAGTATGAATCGGCCGAGCAGTCCTCTACCTCCGATGACGATATTACCTTCACTGCGGACGATCGAGAAGGGGTTACCGATCCCTGTGATGATCCTCTCATCATCACTGGAATCATCGCCTACCGAAGGGTCCACAGGATTTTGGTGGACACCGGGACTTCATGTAATCTAATGAAGTGTGAATTGGCTGAGATACTGGGAGTCGCTGCTCATGATCTCCCTATTGCCAACATAACCATTTGGGCATTCGACCAAAAGAGTGTGATCCGTGCGGGAAAATTCTCTTCCTGGTCACGTTGGGGGAACCAAATAGGAACCGATCGGAAACCCTAGAGTTCATCGTCGTTGAAGTCGACTTGGCTTACAACGCAATTATTGGACAGACCGATCTCAGTGAGTTTGAGGCAGTCCCTTCTACGTACCACATGATGCTCAAGTTCCCCTTCACTCATGGAGTGATTTATGTCAAGGGGAACCAGAAAGTAGTAAAACGGTGCTAATGAGCTCGTGCCGAACTCTGGCACCAATAAAGAGAGCCCGGGTGGATTTATTCGAAGAACCCCCACACCCGAGGCAAGCTATGGAACCCGTTGGGTTCAAGCTGATTAACTTGGTTGAAGACGACTCAACCAATACTACCGCATCGGGGTGCACTTAGTCCCGGCTTTTGAAGAGGAGCTGGTCCACTTGCTGAGAAGCAATGTGGACATATTCGCCTGAACCCTGAACGATGTGCTGGGGATTGACCGATCCGAGAGCGAGCATCGGATCAACACTAGCCCAGAGCAAAGCCTATTGGGCAAAAGAGGAGGCGTTATTCTCTTGAGAAAATTGAGGTCATCCGGGTCGAGGTGAACAAGTTATTGCGGTCGGGCTTCATTAGAGAGATCCACTACACTAAATGGGTTGCGAACCCAGTGGTGGTCTCCATGGCAGACGGGAAGTGGAGGATGTGCATCAACTTTACCGATGTCAACAAGAGCTGTGAGTCGGATCCTTTCCCACTGACGCATATTGACTCATTGGTGGATGCTGTAGCTGACAGCATAATGATAAGTACCATAGACGCTTACTCCGAGTACCATTAGATCTTTCTTTCTAAGGAAGATCAGAAGAAGTCATCATTCATGATAAAAGACGGCGTTTATTGCTATGAGGTTATGCCTTTCGGATTAAAAAACGCTGGAGCAACATACCAGAGGCTGGTCAACAAAATCTTTAGGGATTTGATAGGCCATGTTATGGAAGTGTATGTTGATGATATGATTGTCAAATCCATGAATGATGAAGACCATATTCCTTACTTGTCTCGTTGTTTCGAAGTATGCCGTAAATATAAACTCAAACTAAATCCGAACAAGTGTTGCTTCGAGATCCGAAGTGGCAAGTTCCTGGGATATTACGTTTCTGAGAAAGCATAGAGGTTAATCATGAGAAAGTCCAGGCGATTATTGACATGCAACTTCCGAGAAACAAGAGAGAATTTCAGAGGTTGACTGGCCGATTGGTAGCGCTGAGCAGGTTTATCTCTAGGTCCACGGACTGGGCTTTGCCATTTTTCAGTGTGTTAAGGAAAACCAACCATCTTGGCTGGACCGAAGAGTGCGATCGAGCCTTCTCAGACCTGAAGACTTATCTGAGCACTCCTCTTGTGATGGTGAGCCCGACCTGCCATGAACCTTTAGGGTTATATCTGGCCGTATCAGAGGTCGTAGTCAGCGCATCTTTGGTAACCATTGGGGATTACGTTCATCGACCTGTCTATTACGTGAGCCATTCATTGGTACCAGCCGAAACCAGATACACTACCTTATAAAAATTCATGCTGGCCTTGCAGAAAGCTATATCCAAGCTTAAGCATTATTTTGAAGGCCGAAAGGTTTATGTGTATACTGATCAGCCTCTGAAGGCAGTTTGAGTCAGGCGGACTCTAATGAAAGGTTGGCCAAGTGGAAAATCAAGATCAGCTCCATGTATCTGGAATTCGTACTCCGAAGGGCGATCAAGGCTCAGGTTCTCGCAGATTTCGTGGTCGAAATGACCCGATCAACCATTTTTCTAAACCAAGAGGACGACCGATGTGTCATTTATGTCGACTGATCAACCTTCGGGGGAAAGGGGGCGGGCATCACCCTTACCACACTACAAGGCGACGTTATCCATTCCGTGGTCAAGATCTTATTGAGTGGAGCGAACAACATGGTGGAATATGAGGACGTGTTGTCGGGGATGACCTTAGCCCGAAAGATAGGTGTTGCTAAAGTGCGAATGTTCTCGGACTCCAAGTTGGTTGTGGAACAGTTCGCAGGAAGATTTGAAACACATGAGTCAACCATGAAGCTATATAATGCAAAGGTCATGGAGTTGTCAAATAAGTTCAGTGATTTCTCAATTGACCACGTGCCTACAGAACAAAATAAGGTGTTCGATGCATTAGCCAGATATTGGACCAGACATCATATCAGTCTACATTCTTGACTGACCTTCGGTTGAGATATCTGTGACCGAACAATCACTTGAATAAATTGGGCTTTGTGCCATGAACTTCAGGACCTAAAAATAAACGCCATTGACGCACCAGGGGAACTCACATGGATGGACCCATTTATCAAATATATGACTAATGACCATCTACCAGAGAATGCATCTGAGGCCAGACAGCTTGAGACCCGGGCCAAGCAATATGTGTTAAATGAAGGGCGAAATATTCAAGAGTTTTGAAGGACTGCTCTTGCGATGTCTGTTCCCTATGGAGGCTAAGGCCGTTATGATTTATGTTCATGAGGGGATATGCGGTATACACTCTGGGGCCCGATCTTTATATCATCGCATTATTAGGGCCGGGTATTTTTGGCCGATGCTCCTCGAGGATGCAAAAAGTACACGAAACACTGCGCTGCTTGCCAACATCATGCTCCGGTCCCCCAACTACCAGGAGCGTCCCTATCAATGACTCCACTTCCTTGTCTGTTCGATAGATTGGGGATTGATATCTTGGGACCGTTCCCCGATCGGTAATGCAGTGGAAGTTCTGCATCGTGGCGGTGGAGTACTATACAAAGTGGATTGAGGCCGAAACGGTGGCTATTATTTCTGAAAAGGTGCTGAAACACTTCGTATGGAGGAATATCATAAGCCGCTTCGGAGTGCCTCGGGCTTTTGTATCAGACAATGGACTTCAATTCCGCGGTAAAGCCGTTCGTGATCTTTGTGTCAGATTGGGTATTGCTCAGCATTTCTCGTCGGTGGCCCACCTCCAAACTAATGGCATTTCTCCAACAAAGTTATCCTCAAGGGATTGAAAACTAAGTTGGAAGATTTGGGTGGAAAGTGTCTCGATCATATCTACGAGGTTCTATGGGCTTACCGGACCACACCCCACTCCACGACTCAGGAATCTTCATTTTCTTTGGTATACGAGTCTGAAGCGATCAGTCTAGTGGAGGTTGTCATACGATCACCTCGAATCACCAAATATGACGAGCATTTGAATGATGAACGAAGGTCCTTGGACTTGGAAAAGATTGAAGAAAAGCGGAACGCCATCTATGTGCGCATGTGTGCTTATCAGCGAACTATGGAGCGGGCTCCTAACAAACGGGTCTTGCCCAGGGACTTCTCGGAAGGCGACCTCTTTCTCAGGAATGTGAGAGTTCAAAGACACGTTGGGAAGCTGGACAGGAATTGGAAGGGTCCTATCGCGTTCTAAAAAATTTAGAGGCTCGGGCTTATAAGTTAGAGACTTTGGATGGAAACGAGATCCCCCGAACCTGGAATTTTATGAATGTAACGACCCTAATTTGGGCCTAGTTGTTTTGTTAAAACATGATATTTAAAACGGAAACATTCGAATGCAAATTTAAAACATAGTTCGAAACATGAAAGTACGACAGCATAATTTAGAGTATTCTCCAAAGGGACCGGACTCTATCACCGGACAACCGACGACCTCCTTCCCCGATCCCTATCATATCTCCTCTGCGTCACCAACAAAATCTGTAAAGCGGTCACAATCTATTAAAGAAAACTTCACACACACTACGCATTATCTTTTCACTTCTTAGTTACACCGTACACGCACGCGTGAATCATTCCACTTAACCGTTTTCTTATTTCCCTCTTCTTTTACCCTTATCATTTCCATCATTCATTAACTTTACTGTTGCCGAGATTAACATGCTCGGTGCATGTCCCGCCCAAGCCAACCGTTAGCTGTTGGATGACTCGACGGGCCATATGCATCCCTTCCCCGGGTGGGTACTTAGGCGCTACCCCTTTTTCCACCCGGATCCGTTCCGCCCTCTTCGTACGTATCTTTTCCTCTTTGGAACTTATCGTTCCCTTCATCAGGCATGCCCTTCCTTTGGCGAATCGTGTACTAGGCACGATGCCGGGTTCGGTCGGACGGTCCATCCTTCCTCACCCCGAGTCTTATTATCATTTATCTCGTTCATTCGTATCATTTCTTCCTTCTTTATTAACCCAATCCCATTCCTTAAGTCTGAACCTTCCCTTACTATATTGTGTTCACTCCGCTTACCGTTTGCTTTAGCGTATTATAATCTTCCCGTGCTTCCCCTGCATTTCATAACAGGTCTTAATTATTCGAATTCTGACGTTATCATCTTATTGTTAACTATGTGGTTACCGTAGACCTCACGTGTACTTTTCCTCCCACGATCCGACTTCGGGACGTAACGAAAACACTCGAACTTAGTATTTTCGCGACAATTCTACTTCTGCCCTGAAATTCGCGATAATAATACCCTAGGATTAAAATTCGCGACAATATTGCACTGGGATGAAATCCGCGATAATTTATGCCTTACTGGAAATCCGCGACAATTTTACTCTTCGTGAATTTTCGCGACAATTTTGCCTTCGTAAATTTTCGCGACAATTTTGTTCTTCAAAATTTTCGCGACAATTCTTGCCTTCAACTTTTTCGCGATAATTTTGTGCCTTGGAGATTTTCGCGATAATTTTCCTTCTTCAAAATTTTCGCGACAATTCTTGCCTTCAACTTTTTCGCGATAATTTTGTGCCTTGGAGATTTTCGCGATAATTTTCCTTCTTTGCGGGAATTTTCGGATTTTCGGGTCTTAATGATGATTAACCCGTTTTTGGGCCTCCTCACTCCTATTTATAGACATCCTAACTTTTCTAATTCACACTTTGACCCCTCCTTCCTTTACTTTTGACCCCTCTTTTATCTTTTTCTTTACTTTTCTATTCTTCGTTCCCTTTTACGTTCTTTCGTTCCCGTATCTCTCATTATCTCTCGTCTAGACTTTACCGTTACATTCCCTACTATTTGTTTCGACATACCTTTTTCTCGGCTATTACATCCTTCCCCACTCATTTTGAGTTTCGTCCCGAAACTCGTGCGTACCAATCTTCCATTAACTCCGGCGCTCTCTGTCTAATTTCCCGTTCCGTTTCCCATGTAGCTTCCCTTTCTCCTTGATTGGACCATTGTACCTTCACCATGGGGATTTGTTTGTTTCTGAGCCTTCTTTCCTCTCTGCCTAGGATCTTTACTGGGACTTCCTCGTACGTTAGTTCCGGGGTTATCTCTATGGGTTCCCCCACACATTCTTGGATCCCTTCAGTCACCTTTCTCCTCAGTTGGGATACATGGAACACGTTGTGTATCCCCCCCATTTCCTCCGGAAGCTTCAGCTGATATGCTAGGTTTCCGATCCTTCGTTCCACCTCATATGGTCCGATATACCGGGGGCTCAGTTTCCCTGTCCTTGTGGTCCTTAGCACCCCCTTCATAGGAGATACTTTTAGGTATGCGTGATCTCCTACTTTTAACTCTAAGGGTCTCCTTTTTGTGTCTGCCCAACTTTTATATCGGTCCTGTGCCGCCTTAATGTTCTTTCGCACTACAGCTACCTTTTCAATGGTGACTTCCACTAATTCCGTTCCCGTGGTCGTTCTCTCTCCCACCTCATCCCAACATAGCGGTGTACGACACTTCCTCCCGTACAATGCCTCATATGGCGCCATGCCAATGCTGCTCTGAAAGCTATTATTGTACGCAAATTCCATTAGCGGTAGGAAATCCTCCCAACCTCCCTTAAACTCCAATACACATGCATATAACAATCCTCCATAATTTGGTTGGTTCTCTCGGTCTGGCCATCCGTTTGTGGATGATAGGCTGTGTTCATGCATAACTGAGTTCCGAGCGATTTCTGTAAACTTTGCCAAAATCTAGACGTGAATCTCGGGTCCCTGTCTGACACGATATTTACTGGAACTCCATGTAATTTGACTATGTTATCCACATATATTCTGGCTAGCCTGTCCACTCTGTACGTTGTCTTGACTGCTAAAAAGTGAGCCGCCTTCGTAAGACGGTCCACCACCACCCATATCGCGTCGTTCTCTCGTGGGCTCTTGGGTAGTCCTACCACAAAGTCCATGCCGATGCTATCCCATTTCCACTCTGGAATTTCTAAGGGTTGCAGTTCGCCCCCCGGGCGTTGGTGTTCGGCCTTAACTCGTTGACAGTTTTTGCATTTGGCCACAAAGTTGGCAATCTCGTTTTTCATTCCATTCCACCACCAGTGCGTCTTTAGGTCCCGATACATCTTAGTACTTCCTGGGTGAACTGAGAAGCTGAACTGTGTGCTTCCGTCATAATCTTCTTTCTCAGCTCTGGCCTGTTTGGCACCCATATACGTTCATTCATTCGGATTAGCCCATCGCTTCCTTTACTTATTTCTATTTTATCGGTTCTGTTTCCATCTTTTCACGTTACGGGTTTCTCAGGGTCTGATATCTGTGCTTCTAGTACCTCCTCCAGTATCCCCGGTTTCGCGGTAACCATCCCTAACATGACTGTGGTCGATTCTACCACTTCCAGTTGCAGGTTCTCCATTTCCCTTACCAATGTGTTGGCTAGCGCGCCATGAGTCTTCCTGCTCAGTGCATCGGCTACCTGGTTTGCCTTTCCGAGGTGGTATTGAATGTCCAGATCATAATCTTTTATCAGTTCCAACCATCTCCGTTGTCTCATATTAAGCTCCCTCTGAGTGAATAGGTACTTCAAACTCTTGTGGTCGGTGAATATCTCGCACTTCACACCGTACAGGTAATGTCTCCAAATCTTGAGTGCGAATACCACCGCGACTAATTCCAAATCATGTGTCGGGTAGTTTAACTCGTGTATCTTCAATTGACGGGATGCATATGCTATAACTTTTCCCCCTTGCATTAGTACACACCCGAGTTCCTCTTTCGATGCTTCGCTGTATACCGTGAAATCCTGTCCTGGTGTGGGTAATACTAGTATTGGAGCAGATGTCAATTTCGTTTTGAGACATTCAAAACTATCTTCGCATTTCTCATCCCACGTATACCTCGTTTCCTTTCGGGTCAAATTTGTCAACGGTTTAGCAATCCTTGCGAACCCTTCGATGAATTTCCGGTAGTACCCGGCTAAACCTAAGAAACTCCTTACTTCCCGAGCATTTGTCGGCCTTGGCCAATTCGTAACTGTTTCTATCTTTGTTGGGTCTACTGTCACCCCCCCTGCTGATATGACGTGGCCTAGGAAAGCTATGCTGTCCATCCAGAATTCACACTTGCTGTATTTGGCATATAACTTCTCTTGTCTGAGAGTCTGTAACACTATTCTCAAATGTTGCTCGTGTTCTTCCTGGTTGCGAGAGTAAACTAGGATGTCGTCAATGAACACCACCACAAACTTGTCTAGGTATTGACGAAACACCCGATTCATCAAATCCATGAAAATTGCTGGGGCATTAGTTAANTCTCTTCGCATTTCTCATCCCACGTATACCTCGTTTCCTTTCGGGTCAAATTTGTCAACGGTTTAGCAATCCTTGCGAACCCTTCGATGAATTTCCGGTAGTACCCGGCTAATCCTAAAAAACTCCTTACTTCCCGAGCATTTGTCGGTCTTGGCCAATTCGTAACTGTTTCTATCTTTGTTGGGTCTACCGTCACCCCCCCTGCTGATATCACGTGGTCTAGGAAAGCTATGCTGTCCATCCAGAATTCACACTTGCTATATTTGGCATATAACTTCTCTTGTCTGAGAGTCTGTAATATCATTCTTAGATGTTGCTCGTGTTCTTCCTGGTTGCGAGAGTAAACTAGGATGTCGTCAATGAACACCACCACGAACTTGTCTAGGTATTGACGAAACACCCGATTCATCAAATCCATGAAAATTGATGGGGCATTAGTTAACCCAAACGGTACCACCGTGCATTCATAATGGTCGTACCTCGTTCGAATGGCTGTCTTCGGTATGTCTCCTTCTCTTACTCGAACTTGATGGTACCCTGACCTCAAGTCTAATTTTGAGAACACCTTCGCACCTTGTAACTGATCAAAAAAGTTGTCGATCCTAGGCAACGGGTACTTATTCTTTATCGTGACCTTGTTTAATTCTCGGTAGTCGTAGCACAATCTTAACTCGCCGCTTTTCTTTCTAACAAATAACACTGTGCTTCCCAAGGGGAGTTGTTTGGCCTTAGAAATCCTTTTTCCAATAGCGACTCAATCTGTTGTTTCAGTTCTTGCATTTCTCGGGGTGCCATTCGGTATGGAGCCTTAGAAATCGGTTGCGTTCCAGGGAGTAGTTCTATTCCCATTTCTACTTCTCTCTGAGGCGGTTGCCCCGATAGCTCGTCGGGAAATACATCATTGTATTCACAAACCACTGGAACGGACTCCAATGGTATCCCTTCCTTCTCCGTCATGACAAATGCTAGCCAGTTCGATCGATCCTTATATTCTTCATCCTCACCCGTAATCGATTCTCCGACCATGTCTTTTCTCCCCTCTCGGAGCGTACTAAACGTGATCGTACGTTCCCGACATCTCACTTGCGCATCGTACTTAGATAACCAATCCATTTCTAGTATGGCATCAAATCCCATATCCCCTAACTCAATCAAATCTGCCTCTGTTCGCACTGTGTCCACTTCTACCGTGCACCCTTTGTAGATTCTATTTGCCTCCATGGCTTCGGATCCCGGTGTTTTTACTTTGATCTTAGCGTTACTCCCCTTTATCCCAAACCGTTTTGCTAACTTCTCTTACACGAACGAATGTGTCGCCCCACAGTCAAATAATACGAAAGCTGTAAAGCCGTTAATAAGTAGTGTACCTGCGACGACGTCCTCAGCCTCCGAGGCCTGTTCCTTGTTCACCGCAAACACTCAAGCATTTCCAGTAATCTGTTCCCTTACCCTGTTTTCGGTTACCCCGGTTTCGATCCTCCTTCTCTTCGAGCAGTCTTTGGCGAAATGTCCTTCCTGGCCACACTTGAAACAACTGTTAGTTCCTGCGCAACATTCTCCAAAATGGTTCTTTCCGCATTTGGCGCACGCAGGCCTGATCGGTAGTCCTGGTGCCGATCCGAAACTCTCTGCAGTGATCTTTCCTTTCCACTCTCCCCGTCCTTGAACTTCGTTCCTTGCAGAGTTTCTAGTGCGTTCCTTATCCATTCTCTGTAATCCTCCATCAACTCGGACTGCCGCCACCACCAAACTAGAAAATTCCTCATCGTCGCGGCCATACATAGTCAGTTTCACTTTTTCATTCACCCCTTCCGTGAAGCGGTGCATCTTTTCCTGTTCATTCCCCATGATCTCGGGGGAGTACCTGCCTAGCTCAATGAATTCTTGCATGTATTCCATAACGGGGCAGTTTCCTTGAGTCAATCTGTCAAATTCGACCCTCTTATCTTTCTTAAGTCCTTTCGGCACGTAGTAGTCCAAGAACGCATTCTTAAACTTTTCCCAAGAGATAGACCCATCCTTCAGTAATGCGGCCGACACACTCCCCCACCATCGGGCGGTACTACCATCAAACCATAGTGGGCCAATCCTGCCCTAAGCTTCTCTGGGGCTTCGATCAGTTCGAACTTCTCCTCAAGGCGGATAATCCACGCTTCCACATCCCCCATCTTATCTCCCGTGAAGCTGTTCATCCCAGCCTTCTTTAATGTCTCGTTGTAGTACATCCTACCCTTTTCGGGCCTTGCCCCTGGTTCCATTTGCACGGAGTTTCCCCTCTCCGTCTGTCCCTGTCATATTGCGCTAACTAGGGAACTTGCCATGGTTTGGAACAGGTCCCTGAGACTTTCCTGGCTAAACGTGAGAGGCGTCGATGAATCCGCAACCGAAGTCTCTGTCGCCGGTGCCTGTTTTGATGCGTTGCTATCCTATTCTCGGTTTCCATGCGCTCTCGTTCTAGGCGCCATTCCTACATTAAACTTTCGTTATATCTTACGCCTATTCATGTCATCCATTACATTCTATGTCCATCCCTTCTTATGGTCGTTTGTCCTCCTACGAGTTTCCTAGACTCTTCTACGTAGGATCGCACCGTTACCGGTTTAGTAACGATGTTACGCTCTGATACCATTTGTAACGACCCTAATTTGGGCCTAGTTGTTTTGTTAAAACATGATATTTAAAACGGAAACATTCGAATGCAAATTTAAAACATAGTTCGAAACATGAAAGTACGACAGCATAATTTAGAGTATTCTCCAAAGGGACCGGACTCTATCACCGGACAACCGACGACCTCCTTCCCCGATCCCTATCATATCTCGTCTGCGTCACCTACAAAATCTGTAAAGCGGTCATAATCTATTAAAGGAAACTTCACACACACTACGCATTATCTTTTCACTTCTTAGTCACACCGTACATGCACACGTGAATCATTCCACTTAACCGTTTTCTTATTTCCCTCTTCTTTCACCCTTATCATTTCCATCATTCATTAACTTTATTGTTGCCGAGATTAACATGCTTGGTGCATGTCCCGCCCAAGCCAACCGTTAGCTGTTGGATGACTCGACGGACCATATGCTTCCCTTCCCCGGGTGGGTACTTAGGCGCTACCCCTTTTTCCACCCGGATCCGTTCTGCCCTCTTCGTACGTATCTTTTCCTCTTTGGAACTTATCGTTCCCTTCATCAGGCATGCCCTTCCTTTGGCGAATCGTGTACTAGGCACGATGCCGGGTTCGGTCGGACGGTCCATCCTTCCTCACCCCGAGTCTTATTATCATTTATCTCGTTCATTCGTATCATTTCTTCCTTCTTTATTAACCCAATCCCATTCCTTAAGTCTGAACCTTCCCTTACTATATTGTGTTCACTCCGCTTACCGTTTGCTTTAGCGTATTATAATCTTCCCGTGCTTCCCCTGCATTTCATAACAGGTCTTAATTATTCGAATTCTGACGTTATCATCTTATTGTTAACTATGTGGTTACCGTAGACCTCACGTGTACTTTTCCTCCCACGATCCGACTTCGGGACGTAACGAAAACACTCGAACTTAGTATTTTCGCGACAATTCTACTTCTGCCCTGAAATTCGCGATAATAATACCCTAGGATTAAAATTCGCGACAATATTGCACTGGGATGAAATCCGCGATAATTTATGCCTTACTGGAAATCCGCGACAATTTTGCCTTCGTAAATTTTCGCGACAATTTTGTTCTTCAAAATTTTCGCGACAATTCTTGCCTTCAACTTTCCGCGACAATTTTGCCTTCGAAATTTTCGCGATAATTTTCCTTCTTCAAAATTTTCGCGACAATTCTTGCCTTCAACTTTTCGCGATAATTTTATGCCTTGGAGATTTTCGTGATAATTTTCCTTCTTTGCGGGATTTTTCGGATTTTCGGGTCTTAATGATGATTAACCCATTTTTGGGCCTCCTCACTCCTATTTATAGACATCCTAACTTTTCTAATTCACACTTTGACCCCTCCTTCCTTTACTTTTGACCCCTCCTTTATCTTTTTCTTTACTTTTCTATTCTTCGTTCCCTTTTACGTTCTTTCGTTACCGTATCTCTCATTATCTACCGTCTAGACTTTACCGTTACATTCCCTACTATTTGTTTCGACATACCTTTTTCTCGGCTATTACACTTATGCCACCAAATTCATTTCGATAGGTCAGCTTCTCCCGGTCTACTCCAACCGCTTCCAATCCCGGCCCGACAATGACAAAGCATCAATATGGACTTCATCGAAAGATTACCTCTATCTTAAAGTATGCACACTTTTGCAATCTCACACATCCTTATACTGCCTCAGTCGCTACGGTCTTCATATCTGAGATATATAAACTCCTTGGACTCCCTTCAGATATAGTTTCAGACCGAGATAGTGTCTTCACTAGCAAATTCTGGGAGGAATTATTCAAAACTGTGGGAGTCGAGATTAATCTATCTACATCCTATCACCCTCAGTCCGACGGCCAAACCGAACGAGTCTATCAATATTTGGAAACTTACTTAAGGGGAGTTTGTCATTCTAAACCTGCTCAGTGGGCAAAACGGATTCCTTTGGCCGAATTATGGTATAATACTTCATATCATACCAGTATCCGAACATCTCCCTTCGAGGCCTTATATGGATATAAACCATCAATCTTCCCTGGAGCATCCCCTATACATTCTGGAGACGTAGAAGCAACCAGTTTCTGGGAAGACAGACAACAATTACTTCAAGGTCTCAACGATAACTTATCTGCAGCTCGACAACGTTGAAGAATTATGCTGATAAAAGGCGGACATAGCGAATCTTCCAAGAGGGCGACCTAGTTTATCTTCGCTTACAACCATATCGACAAACATCTATTTCCATCAGGCGCAATTTAAAGTTGGCCACTCGATTTTATGGTCCCTATTTAATCATCGCCAAGATTGGATCAGTTGCCTATATGTTGGATTCACCCCCAGGATCAAGGATACATCCAGTTTTTGACGTCTCGATGCTCAAGAAACATCTCGGCAAAAGAAATATTGCACTCCCACACCCACCGAATATATCTGAATCGGGAGGAATCATTGTCCAACCAACACATACTCTTGGCAGACAAATAATCCAACACAATAGGAAACCATCAACTCAACTCCGCATACAATGGGAGGGATCATCCCCTGACCAAGCTACATGGGAGGATCTCGATTGGATTCGAAAAATTCCCACATTTCAATCCTTGTGGTCAAGGATCGTCTTCACTGGGAGGTACTGTCACGAATGACATAAATATATTAACTTCGAATTGTTTCTCTGCAGGCAAGAAGGTTGAGAGCAGCAGAAGATCAGAATGGAATAGTGAGTCCGAAGAAGAGAAGATCATGACTTAGCCATAAGCCATTACGATGTAGCCCAAGCTAGGCCCATTGATGTTGATCCAATGTACATTTTGCTAACGGATATATTACCGTTGTAGTGTCAGACCTTAGACAGGGATAAATACCCATCTTCTGTACTGTTTTGGTTATCGTTGAATTATCGATCTCTCATATTCCTACCTCCCCAATATTCTTCTCCCTATATCGATCTCCTTCTCCCTTATTTGTTCTCCTCAATCCTCCTCTTCCTCTCAAGAACGTTACATCTTGTCGTCTAGAAACTCCGATAAATCAATCAGATTGAAGAAGCGGAATCTTGTTTCGGGTACGGAATTCACTGTGTTCGGATTCGGGTTCCTGTAAAGAAATGACTTCGCCTGCCCAGATGATTCATAAATCATAACTGCCAACAACATTCTTAATTAGCAATCATTATAAAACAAAAAGGATACAAGAATAAAATAAGTATACAAGATAACGGGGTAGATTTCTGAAGATCTCATCGATTATGAATTATTGAAACATTTATTTATTATATCCCTATTATTTATAAAAAAATAATATTTTAGTCATTCAAGTTAGAGCCTATCTTAGCATGACACCACGTGGTGCCATCATGATTCATCGACTCGAATGCGGAGATTCAGATTTATCAAAAGAATCAGATTCGTAAACTTATTTAATTGAATATCATTTTTATTTATTTTTTATATTTTGAAAAAAAATAATAGAAATAAAACTTAACTTATTTAATTGAATATCATTTTTAGTTTTGTTTATTCAACCGACCACAAACAACATGAAATATTTTTCTAGAAATAACAATATGAAATTATTAAATAGATAATCAAATATTCACATTTTCTTCAATAGGAAACATCATAACTTCCAAATAAGGACAGTTCAAAGATTAGTTGTGATCTCCAAAACACCAACTCTTTCGTCGACTCATGTCCATCTCCGACCACATCCCAAAACTTTGAATGTTTTTCTATGTATTCTGATGTCTTCTTTGATAACAATCTAAGATTGTTATGTACATATACCAAATCTTCAGCTCATGAAGCAATTATGTTTCTCTTTACCGATTGTATAAATGCATATATGCTCTAGTTTCTTTCACAACAAGAAGATGAAGATACTTGTCACAACAATTTAATTGCTATTCTCGGAATATTAGAGCACATGATCCATGAATAACCCACCACCGTCGAGGATCTCTTACCTATCAACAATGGAGTCCAAGTCAGCCATCCTACCGGTACATTCCCAAAAATATGCTAGCTGATGATTTACAATCACCCTCAATTCTTCATCCGAAATCATGCATTATATTCATTATTTCCTCAAATCACAAATCTCATCATCCAAGTGTGGAGGATGTGCATGAGGATGTTTTTGTTGCCACTCTTCAATTGTTTAACTACAAATTTAAATAAAAAATTCATTAAGACTATAATATCTAATAATATTTTTTGATGATAATCCTAGGACCAGGTACTATGCAATGGCTAAGGTCCAATTACGATTGGGCCGACCCAAGTAATAAAAAGCGAACTCGTGCGGTCCAAAATCCCCAGCTTAGCATATTTGAGATAAATTGGCCCGGTATTCCGCAATGGGACCGAAGATGGACTTGGCAAAATAGAAGGGCATTTGACAAGTGGTCCCATGGTTCAGTCCAAACGGTTACAGCCCACGTATCCCACGCTTCGGGCCTCCACAAGTTTACCACGCTTCAGGCTAAATCACGCAGGCCACGCTTTGGTCCCGGCCACGTTTTACATCGTGTGACAACAATCTTCAACAAACATGTCAGAGGCAGTTACAGGGAGTGGGTTACACACGCCTTCAGCTCTATAAATACAGAGTTTGACGACGAAATTAGCAGGATCTTTGGACAGGTAAGAACATGATGTTACCCTGCCGGAATTCTTATCGCTTTCTCATACCTAGTCATCTTCATAAACCTCTGATGTATCTTGTAATGAAATGTTTTATTAGTGAATCGACTAAAAGCTTTTCCTGCTCTTAGTCAAGTGGTTTTTTCCCCATTTCCCGGGGTTTCCACTCTAAATTGCCTTGCTTGTTTCTTCATTTGCATTGCTTAATCGTTTACTCACCACAAACAATTTAAAACCGAGTTCGTTTTTTAACGAATCGGACGACTGTTGGTACCCCCTAAAGATGGACCATAACAGTTTGGAGCTGTCCGTGGGGATGATTCTCTAATCCCACTTGAGGTTTCTACTAGGGATAGGATAATCAAAGGCATGACAATTGGAACTTCGACGAATGACAGTGACGTGCTTCCCAACAGTCTTCCAGCCCCAACATTCTCTCTAGAGGATCTGGAAGCTGTTGTTAGGAAGGTGGTACTGGAGGTTACGTCGGAGAGAAGTGGAACAGAACCACCAGCTATTTCAAGCCCTGTTCCGAGAAGTAGAGGGTACGAGAGCGACCCTGACGAGCATAGCACTGATGATGAGGAAATTATCAATCGCGGCGTAACAATGAGGAGGCCGAGATATCGGTCTACCCCTCCTCCCTCAGCTAGAGCTCCGACTCCCGCTCCTGGGAACGATCAGGAGCAGATGGAAAGACGTATTGACGAGCTCACTAGGGAGTTAGCAAGCGTGCGCGCGCTGAGGGATTGCATGCCCGATCTAGGGCGCAACCCTAGTCTATTCAACAGGGCCATGGAGGCTCCAATTAGGCGAAATAAGGATGACTATTGGTGGCATAATCTACATGCAGTCCAGACGTCATCCCAGCAATGTGAAGGTGTATCCGCCGCCCAGGGAGATTTGATGCTCCCTTTTTCCGAAGAGATCTGGGCGGTAGTCTCAGATCGACATTATCGCAACCCCGAGGGTTTGCAGATGTTTCGCGGCGACGGAGATCCGATCGATCAAGTTGCCGACTTTGAGATACGCATGGGAACGATTCGGTCCTCAGATTCTTTGAAGTGCCGCATCTTCGAGGCAGGAATAAAAGGCGATGCCCGAACCTGGTTAAAGAATTTGCCAGTCCAATCCATACAGTCGTATGCAGGTTTATTTTAGCTTTCTCTGAACAATTTGCTCCAAATGTAGGACCGCCCCGAAGTAGGCAGGAACTATATCAGCTTAAATATATCTCGGCTAAAATGAGTCTTTGGTCCTTCATGGAAAAATTCATTTGGACCGCTCGGGGCATCAAGTTGGAGATCTGAGACAAGAATGATATTCTACAACAGGTCTTGGGACCGTGTGGCCTTTCGGGCAGTTTGGTGAAGAGTCCACCATCCACCTTAGGAAAGCTTCTTCAGAAAATCAATAAGTATATCAAGGTGGATGAAGCGCTGGGATTGGGCTATCGGAAGCCTAGCAGAAATTCTGAACCCGCAGGTGATAATAGGGTTTCCTACCCTAAGAAGCAGCCACGAGAAGTAGCGGCTGTAACTGAGAAAGACGTCCCCCCGATGCAAGAGAACAATCGGGTGTATTGCGAGCTACATCACAAATGCGATCACCCAACCTTGAAGTGCCCGTTGTTGAAAGAGACAGTAGCGGCAATGAATAAAGAAAGGCCAGATCGGAATGATCATAAGGGCAAACGAGCTGAATCAACTCGAATGGACCATCAGGGTGACGATCGTCACAGGCTGTGGGGAAGAGATAATTTGGGACAACCCAGAAAATATAATGATCGGACGGAGGACCAAAGGTCTCCTCCACCAGAGCAAGATAGAGGCCAGCACGGTGGAGAGAACCGTGCGGGGCCGAAGAAGAAGATGGCGGGCCCGTGGCGGCAGAGCCCCGCAAAATGAGGGTGGAAGACAGGACCAGCCCGCTCCTCCACCAGCTGAAACGGGTGCCCAACCTCTTCAAAACGAGGTGCCACCTAGAGACGTAGCCGGAGATATTTATGTTATCTCCGAGGATTGAGAATCAATGAATCTGTTCGGGACCGAAAGAAAACAGTGCGCGGAGACTCCGTTGAGAGCTCCAAATCTGTGGCGCTAGTTAAATATGATCCAGCTGAGCGGTCTGCTTCCTTCGGGGAGGATATCACTTTCACTATGGCCGACCTGGAGGGGATTATCGATCCATGCGATGATCCCCTTACCATTACTGGAATCATTGGTAACCGTCGGGTCCACATGATCTTGGTGGACACCGGAGCTTCGTGTAATTTGATGAAGCGCGAAGTTGCTGAGATGCTGGGAGCTGCTGCTCACGATCTTCCGATCGCTAATATAACTCTCTGGGCATTCGACCATAGGAGTGTTATTCCATGCGGGAAAATTTTTTTCCCAGTCACCCTAGGAGACCCATCCAGGGACCGATCGGAGATCTTGGAATCCATCGTCGTTGAAGTCGATTTGGCTTAAAATGTCATTATCGGACGGACCGACCTCAGTAAGTTCGAGGTGGTCCCTTCTACTTATCATATGATGCTCAAATTCCCCTCCATTCACAGAGTTTTTTCTGTAAAGGGGGATCAAAAAGTAGCTAGACAATGCTACATGAGCTCGTGCCGAACATTGGTACCCTTTAAGAGGGCCCGACTGGATTTGCTGGAAGAGCCGCCGCACCCGAGGCAAGAAATGGAACCCGTGGGGTTCAAGTTGATTAATCTGGTTGAGGATGACTCAACCAAAACTACTCAAATCAGGGCACACTTAGCCCTTGCTTTTGAAAAGGAGCTGATCCACCTGCTGAAAAGCCATGTGGATATATTCGCCTGGACCCCGGACGATGTTCCGGGGATTGACCGATCCGATAGTGAGCATCGGATAAACACTGAGCCTGGAACGAAGCCTGTTAGGCAGAAGATGAGACGTTATTCTCCCAAAAAAATCAAGATCATCCAGGCTGAGGTGAACAAGTTGCTACGGTCAGGATTCATCAAAGAGATCCACTATACTGAATGGGTTGCAAACCCAGTAGTGGTTTCCAAACTAGATGGGAAATGGCGGATGTGCATCGATTTTACCAATGTTAACAAAAGATGTGAGTCGGATCCCATCCTCCTACTGCATATTGACCGACTAGTAGATGTTGTGTCTGGCAGCACTATGATGAGTACCATAGATGCTTATTCCGGGTACCATCAAATCTTCCTGGATGAGGAAGATCAAAAGAAGTCATCATTCATGACTGAAGATGACTTTTATTGTTATGTGGTTATGCCGTTCGGTCTGAAGAACGCTGGAGCAACATATCAAAAGTTGGTCAACAAAATCTTTAGAGATCTGATCGGCCATATGATGAAAGTATATGTTGATGATATGATTGTTAAATCTATGAATGATGAAGATCATATTTCTTATTTGTCTCGTTTTTTCGAAGTATTCCGCAAATATAAGCTCAAACTAAATCCAAACAAATGCTTCTTCGGGATCCGAAGTGGAAAATTTTTAGGATATTACGTTTCAGAAAAATGCATAGAGGTTAACCCTGAGAAAGTGCAGGCTATCATTGATATGCAACCTCCAAGAAACAAAAGAGAATTTTAGAGGCTTATTGGCCGGCTCGTTGCGCTAAGCAGATTTATTTCAAAATCCACAGACCGGGCTCGACCTTTTTTCACAGTGCCAAGAAAAGCAAGCCAGCTAGACTGGACCGAAGAATGCGATCGGGCCTTTTCTGAGCTAAAGACTTATTTAAGCACTCCCCCGGTGATGGTGAGTCCAACCTGTGATGAACCTTTGGGGTTGTATCTTGCTGTATCAGAAGTTGCCGTCAACGCAGCTCTGTTGACCATCCGAGATGACGTTCACAGACCCGTTTATTATTTAAGTCATTCTCTGGTGTCTGCCGAAACCATAAACTCCACCTTGGAAAAATTTATGCTGGCTTTGAAGAAAGCTGAATGCAAGCTGAAGTATTATTTTGAAGGCCGAACGGTTTATGTCTATACGGATCAACTTCTGAAAGTGGTCCTTAAACAAAAGGACTTGAATGAGAGGTTAGAAAAATGGGCTATCAAACACAGCGTTATGTATAACGACCCTAATTTGGGCCTAGTTGTTTTGTTAAAACATGATAATTAAAACGGAGATGTTCGGAAGCAAATTTAAAACATAGTTCAAAACATTAAAGTACGACTGCATAATTTAGAGTGTTCTCCGAAGGACCGGACTCTATCACCGGACAACCGACGACCTCCTTCCCCGTCCCTATCATATCTCACCTGCGTTACCTACAAAATCTGTAAAGCGGTCACAATCTATTAAAGGAAACTTCACACACACTACACATTATCTTTCTTACTTCTTAGTTACATCATATACACACACATGAACCATTTCACTTAACCGTTTTCTTATTTCCCTCTTCTTTTACCCTTATCATTTCCATCATTCATTAACTTTTCTGTTGCCGAGATTAACATGCTCGGTGCATGTCCCGCCCAAGCCAACNGAAGCGAACTTGTGCAGCCCAGTAGTATACTTAAGAAAAAATGACCCGATGTTCCGCGATGGGACCGAAGATAACCTTGGCGAAATAAAACGGTTTCTGACAGCTGGCTCCGTGGTTCGGTCCAAACGGTTACAAACCCACGCGTTCCACGCTTCGGGCCTCCACACGTTTACCACGCCTCAGGTCAGATCACGCAGACCACGCTTCGGTCCCGACCACTTTTTACATCGCGCGACAACAACCTCTAACAAACCTGCCAGAGGCAGTTAGAGAGCGTGGATTACACACGCCCTCAACTCTATAAATACAGAGCACAACGACGGAAAAAGAAGGACCTTTTGGACGCATAAGAACATGTCGTTATCCTCCCAGAGTTCTTACTGCTTTCTTATACATTGTTATCTTCTTAAAGTCTTTGTTGCATTTTGTAATAAATTATCCAGTTAGTGAACATGCTAAGAGCTTATCTCGCTCTTAGTCAAGTGGTTTTTCCCCAATTCTTGGGGTTTCCACTATAAATTGTCTTGCCTCGTTATTATTTGCAGTTTCTTAATCGTTCTCCCACCAAAAATAAATCAAAACCGAGTTCGTTTCTTAACGAACAGGACGAATGTTGGTAACCCCTAAAAAGGGACCATAACAGTTTGGCGCCATCCATGGGGATGATTCTCTAATCCCATTTGAGGTTTCTACCAGGGATAGAATAATCAAAGGCATGGCAATTGGAACTTCGACGAATGATAGTGACGTGCTTCCCGATAGTCTCCTAGCACCAACATTCACTTTATAGGATCTGGAAGCTGTCGTCAGGAAGGTGGGACTGGAAATTACGTCGGAGAGAAGTGGGACAGAACCACCGGCTGTTTCAAGCACTGTTCCAAGAAGTAGAGGGTACGAGAGCGGCCCTGATGAACGTAGCACTGATGATGAAGAAATCATCAAGCGCGGCGTAATGACGAGGAGGCCGAGATATCGATCCACTCCTCCTCCCCCGGCCAGGGCTCCAACTCCCGCTCATAGGAATGACCAGGAGCAGATGCAGCGATGAATCGACGAGCTCACTTTCGGAGTTGGAGAGTATGCGTGCGCTGATGGATTGCGAACCTAATCTTTGGCACAATCCTGGTTTATTCAACAGGGCCATAGAGGCCCCTATTAGGCGAAATAAGGATGATGACTGGTGGCATAATCTGCATGCGGTCCAGGCTTCATCCCAACAATCTGAAGGCGTGTCCGCCGCCTTGGGAGATTTGATGCTCCCCATTTCCGAAGACATCTGGGCGGTAGTCCCAGATCGACATTATTGCAACCCCGAGGGGTTGCAGACATTTCGCGGTGACGGTGATCCGATCGATCACGTTGCTGATTTTGAGTTACGCATGGGAACGGTTCGAGCGTCAGATTCACTGAAGTGCCGCATTTTCGTGGCAGGATTACAAGGCGACGCCCGAACTTGGTTCAAAAATTTTCCGGCCCGATCCATACAATCGTATGGCAGATTTATTTTGGCTTTCTCCGAGCAGTTCGCTCCAAATGTAGGACCGCCTCGAAACAGGCAGGAACTATATCAGCTGAAATATATCCCTGCCAAATTGAGTCTTCAGTCCTTCATGGAGAAATTCAATAGGACCGCTCGGGGCATCAAGCTTGAGCTTCGAGACAAGATTGATATACTACAGTAGGTCTTGGGACCGTGCGGCCTTTCGGCCAGTTTAGTGAAGAGCCCGCTATCCACTTAGGGAAAACTTCTTCAGAAAATCAACAAGTATATTAAGGTGGATGAAGCGCTGTGGCTAGGCTATCGGAAACATGGTGGGAGTTCTGAGCCAGCAGGTGATCATAGGGTTTCCTATCCTAAGAAGCAGTTGCGAGAAGTAGCGGCTGTATCTGAGAAAGACATCCCCCCGAAGAAGGAGGACGATCGGGTGTATTGCGAACTACATCATAGCAGCGATCACCCAACTTTGAAGTGCCCACTGCTGAAGGAGACAGTAGCGGAAATGAATAAAGAAAGGCCTGACCGGAATGGTCAGAAGGGCAAGTGAGCTGAATCACCCCGAAAGGGCCATTAGGGTGACGGTCGTCACAGGCCGCGGGGAAGGGATAATCGAGGACAACCCCGAAACTATAATGATCGGACGGAGGACCGACGGTCTCCTCCTCAAGAGCAAGACAGAGGCTAACACGGTCGAGAGAACCGTGGTTAGGGCCGAAGAAGAAGATGGCTGGGCCGTGGCGGCAGAGCCCCACAAAACGAGGGTGGAAGACATGAGCATGTCGCTCCTCCATCCGCTGAAACGGGTACCCAACCTCCTCAAAATGAGGCGGCACCCAGGGAAGTAGCCGGAGATATTTATGTTATCTCCGGTGGTTTGAAAATAAATGAATCGGTCCGGGACCGAAAGAGTACAGCGCACGGAGACTCTGCTTAGAGCTCCGAATCTGTGGCGTTGGTTAAGTACGATTCAGCTGAGCGGTCCCCTCCCTTCGGGGAGGACATCATTTTCACTATGGCCGATCGGGAAGGGATTATCGATCCATGCGATGATCCCCTTACCATTACTGGAATCATTGGGAACCGTCGGGTCCACATGATCTTAGTGGACACCGGGGCTTCGTACAATTTGATGAAGCACGAAGTTGCTAAAATGTTGGGAGCTGCTGCTCATGACCTCCCGATCGCTAATATAACTCTCTCGTCATTCGACTAGAGAAGCATTATTCCATGTGAGAAGATTTTATTCTCAGTTACCCTTGGAGAACCATCTAGGGATCGATCGGAGGATTTGGAATTCATTGTCGTTGAAGTCGACTTGGCTAACAACGCCATTATCGGACGAACCAGCCTCAGTAAGTTCGAGGCGGTCCCTTCTACTTATCATATGATGCTCAAATTCCCCTCTATTCACGGAGTTATTTCTGTAAATGGAGATAAAAAAGTAGCTAGACAATGCTACATGAGCTCGTGCCGAACATTGACACCTGTTAAGAGGGCCCGGGGGGATTTGATGGAAGAGCCGCCGCACCCGAGGCAAGCAATGGAAATCGTGGGGTTCAAATTGATTAATCTGGTTGAGGATGACTCAACCAAAACTACTCGCATCGGGGCACATTTAGCCCCTGCTTTTGAAAAGAAGTTGATCCACCTGTTGAGATGCCATGTTTATATATTTGCCTAGACCCCGAATGATGTTCCGGGGATTGACCGATCCGATAGTGAGCATCGAATCAACACCGAGCCTGGAACGAAGCATGTTAGGCAGAAGAGGAGACGTTACTCTCCCGAAAAAATTGAGATCATCCGGGCTGAGGTGAACAAACTGCTACGGTCAGGATTCATCAAAGAAATCCACTATACTGAATGGGTTGCAAACCCCGTAGTGGTCTCCAAGCCAGATGGGAAATGACGGATGTGCATCGATTTCACCGATTTTAACAAAAGCTGTGAGTCGGATCCCTTCCCCCTGCCGCACATTGACCGACTGGTAGATGCTGTGTCTGGCAGCACAATGATGAGTACCATGGATGCTTACTCAGGGTACCATCAAATCTTCCTGGCTGAGGAAGATCAGAAGAAGTCATCATTCATGACCGAAGATGGTGTTTATTGTTATGTGGTTATGCTGATCGGTCTGAAGAACGCTGGAGCAACATATCAAAGGTTGGTCAACAAAATGTTTAGAGATCTGATCAGCCATATGATGGAAGTATATGTTGATGACATGATTGTTAAATCCATGAATGATGAAGATCATATTTCTTATTTGTCTCGTTGTTTCGAAGCGCAAATATAAGCTCAAACTAAATCAAAACAAATGCTGCTTCGGGATCCGAAGTGGAAAATTTTTAGGATATTACGTTTCAGAAAAAGGCATAGAGGTTAACCCTGAGAAAGTGTAGGCTATCATTGATATGCAACCTCCAAGAAACAAAAGAGAATTTCATAGGCTTACTGGCCGACTCGCTGCGCTAAGCAAATTTATTTCAAAATCCACAGATCGAGCCCTGCCTATTTTCAGAGTGCTAAGAAATGCAAGTCATTTAAACTGGACCGAAGAATGCGATCGGGCCTTTTCTGAGCTAAAGACTTATTTAAGCACTCCCCCGGTGATGGTGAGTCCAACCCGTGATGCACCTTTAGGGTTGTATCTTGCTGTATCAGAAGTTGCCGTCAGCGCAGCTCTGGTGACCATCCGAGATGACGTTCACAGACCCGTTTATTATGTAAGTTATTCTTCGGTGTCTGCCGAAACCAGATACTCCACCTTGGAAAAATTTATGCTGGCTTTGAAGAAAGTTGTATGCAAGTTGAAGTATTATTTTGAAGGCCGAACGGTTTATGTCTATACGGATCAACTTCTGAAAGTGGTCCTTAAACAGAAGGACTTGAATGAGAGGTTAGAAAATGGGCTATCAAACACAGCGCTATGTATCTGGAATTCTTGCATCGAAGGGCGATCAAGGCTCAGGTTCTAGCCGATTTTGTGGTTGAAATGACCCGATCGGCCATATATCTAAACCAAGAGGATAATCGTTGGACGGTCCATGTAGATGGGTCGACCTTCGGGGGAAGAGGGACGGGCATTACCCTCACAACGCTACAAGGTGANATGCGATCGGGCCTTTTCTGAGCTAAAGACTTATTTAAGCACTCCCCCGGTGATGGTGAGTCCAACCTGTGATGAACCTTTGGGGTTGTATCTTGCTGTATCAGAAGTTGCCGTCAACGCAGCTCTGTTGACCATCCGAGATGACGTTCACAGACCCGTTTATTATTTAAGTCATTCTCTGGTGTCTGCCGAAACCAGATACTCCACCTTGGAAAAATTTATGCTGGCTTTGAAGAAAGTTGTACTTTTCCATTTTTCGTTCCCTTTTACGTTCTTTCGTTCCCGTATCTCTCATTATCTCTCGTCTAGACTTTACCGCTACATTCCCTACTATTTTTAACGTCGTACCTTTTTCTCGGCTATTACATTATGTATCTGGAATTCTTACCCCGAAGGGCGATCAAGGCTCAGGTTCTAGCCGATTTTGTGGTTGAAATGACCCGATCGGCCATATATCTAAACCAAGAGGATAATCGTTGGACGGTCCATGTAGATGGGTCGACCTTCGGGGGAAGAGGGACGGGCATTACCCTCACAACGCTACAAGGTGATCTTATTCATTCCGCAGTTAAATTTTCCTTTGATGGAACAAAGAATGTGGTGGAATATGAAGCTGTGTTATCGGGAATGACCCTGGCCCGAAAGATGGGAGTTAGCAGAGTTCGAATTTTTTCAGACTCAAAGTTAGTAGTGGAACAGTTCGCAGGGAGATTTGAAACTCATGATCCGATGATGAAATTATATTGTGCCAAAGTCCTGGAAATATCCAAAAAGTTAAGTGAATTTTCTCTTGACCACGTGCCACGTGAACATAATAAGGTTGCTGATGCACTTGCCAGATTGGCCGCGTGCATACCTGACATAGAGCCGAGCACTATTTCAGTCTATATCCAGGACCGACCTTCGGTCGAGATATCAATGACCGAACAGTTAGTTGAAGAAATTGGGGCTCTATGCCATGAACTCCAGGGCTTGAATATTAACGCTACTGAATCTCCTGAGGAACCCAATTAGATAGACCCCTTTATTAAATATCTTACAAATGGCTATCTTCCTTAAGACAAGTATGAAGCCAGAAGAATAAAAGTTCGGGCTAAGAGATTTATCCTGGTTGACGGAAGATTGTTTAAAAAGAGTTTTGAGGGCTCGCTTCTACGTTGCTTATTCCCTATTGAGGCTGAAGCCGTCATGATTTATGTTCATGAAAAGATATGCGGCATTTATTCATGGGCTCGATCTTTATATCACCGCATCATCAGAGCTGGATTTTTTTGGCCGACGTTGCTTGGAGATGCCAAGAAATACACTAAACGTTGTGCCATATGTCAGTATCATACTCCGAAACCACAGCTGCGTGGGGCTCCCTTATCGGTCACCCCATTGTCTTGTCCGTTTGACAGATGGGGGATTGATATCCTTGGATCTTTTCCTCGGTCAATAGGGCAAAGGAAATTTTGTATTGTGGCGGTGGAGTATTTTTCGAAGAGGATTGAAGCAGAAGCAGTAGCCATCTTCTTAGAGAAGGTCGTCAAACACTTCTTATGGAGAAATATTGTGAGCCGCTTCGGGATTCCCCGTGCACTCATATCAGATAATGGGACCCAGTTCCGTGGAAAAAGCATACATGATTTATGCATCAAGTTGGGCATCACCCATCATTTCTCATCAGTTGCCCATCCCCAAACTAATGAACTTACGGAGGTATTTAACAAGATTATTCTGAATGGATTGAAGACCAAGTTAGAAGATTTTGGAGAGAAATGGCATGAACATATCTATGAGGTCTTATGGGCATACCGAACTACACCTCATTCAACAACCCAGGAATCACCTTTCTCATTGGTGTATGGGTCCAAAGCTGTTAGCCCGGTGGAGATTGCCATCCGATCACCCCGGATATCTCAGTATGACGAGCATATGAACGGTGAAAGGAGATTATTGGATCTCAAGATGATCGAAAAAAAGATAGACGCAATTTACATGCGGATGCGCGCTTATCAGCGAACTATGGAACGGGCCCATAACAAGCGAGTCCTCCCAAGGGAATTCTTTGACAGCGACCTCGTCCTCAGAATCATAAAGGTGCAGAGGAACGTTGAAAAGCTAGACAGAAATTGGGAAGGACCGTATCGAATATCAAAGAAACTTGAATAATGTGCGTATAAACTTGAAACATTGGATGGTGTAGAGGTCCCCCGAACTTGGAATATCATGAATTTAAGGCAGTATTTCTTGTGAACCTTCGATTAATATGATTGACTCAATAAACGTATATTCCTTTAAACGTAAGCAGAAAACAAGTAAGTACAAAACAAACTGTTTCTAATTGAGTGATGGACCGATCTTGAAGTTGGATAACTTAGGACAAATCTGGACTAGTGACCGAAGCTTCTTATCCGCAAGGCTCCCAAGTTGTAGTGATCGCTCTGACAAGTCAGATGCTCATGCACTTGCCTAGTCCCATGGATGAGTTGTAATTCTCCCAGAACTCATTACTAACTAAGACACCTCTTTCAACGGCATTCATTCTTGGGAAACTTCCCTTGTACTTACGAAACCACCACGAAAAGAGGAATGGGGGAGTCAACATATCGAAACACAAGTTCGGTCCTATCATGGGACATATGATGCACAAAAGCTTGGCCAATATAACCTACGGGACTTCAGTAGAACCAAGGTTTGGCCGAAGCTTGTATGGACTCATATTGAACCTAGACCGCACCTTTCCAATTCAGTTGTGATCTCAAGGACGGAATAAGAGTGATCCGCATACAATGTAAAACGACCGATCCAGTCAAAATTGATCTAAGTGAGCCAAACAAAATATCCGGGACCGATGGGTTGACACCCTATAAGCATCCCCGATCTTACACTTGGTTGTTAAAATACTCTCGTTAATACGAAACATACTAGTTCACTTAAAATGTCAGTAACAATACTATATTCTGACGATTACAAAGATAGGAGTTGAAAGGGAAAAAATCTTATATTGAGAATAAGGAACAAAGCAGGGACAAAATACAGTTTGGATGTTCACTTCGTGGGAGGAAAGGAACACGTAAGGTCTACGGTAACCACATAATTAACAATAGGATAATAACGTCGAAATTCGAGTAACTGAAACCTATTACGAAATGCAGGAAAGCACGGAAAGACTATAGCAAGCGAAAGTAAACGGTAAGCGGAGTGAACACAATATAGTAAGGGAAGGTTCAGACTTAGGGAATGGGATTGGGTTAATAAAGAAGGAAGAAAAGATACGAATGAACGAGATAAATGATAATAAGACTCGGGGTGAGGAAGGATGGACCGTCCGACCGAACCCGGCATCGTGCCTAGTACACGATTCGCCAAAGGAAGGGCATGCCTGATGAAGGGAAGGATAAGTTCCAAAGAGGAAAAGATACGTNGTTGTAATTCTCCCAGAACTCATTACTAACTAAGACACCTCTTTCAACGGCATTCATTCTTGGGAAACTTCCCTTGTACTTACGAAACCACCACGAAAAGAGGAATGGGGGAGTCAACATATCGAAACACAAGTTCGGTCCTATCATGGGACATATGATGAACAAAAGCTTGGCCAATATAACCTACGGGACTTCAGTAGAACCAAGGTTTGGCCGAAGCTTGTATGGACTCATATGGAACCTAGACCGCACCTTTCCAATTCAGTTGTGATCTCAAGGACGGAATAAGAGTGATCCGCATACAATGTAAAACGACCGATCCAGTCAAAATTGATCTAAGTGAGCCAAACATAATATCCGGGACCGATGGATTGGCACCCTATAAGCATCCCCGATCTTACACTTGGTTGTTAAAACACTCTCGTTAATACGAAACATACTAGTTCACTTAAAATGTCAGTTACAATACTATATTCTGACGATTACAAAGATAGGAGTTGAAAGGGAAAAAATCTTATATTGAGAATAAGGAACAAAGTAGGGACAAAATACAGTTTGGATCTAACTACCCTGCCCATCTTCCTTATCTTCCATTCTCTGCTCCTGCGGTTCGGTCCTGGCCGTGAGCTGCCCAACTCTTCTTCTTGATCGGCCACCTTCTGGTTGACCGCTTTCTTCATCTCCTCAGAGAGATAGAAGAAAGGGTCATCTTCTAAGACAGGTTCTTCCAAAGATGGAATTACCTGAAAGTTTCCATCTTTCTCAAGTGGCTCGATCGCCTTCCATCTTTCGTTCGAAGGGGAAAGCCAGAATTGCTTAGCAACCTGATCTCGCATGTTATCCATGTACTTAGCAATATACATCCCATGTATGTTATCCGCCAAAGCGAATAACAAGGGGGACCGAGCGAAGCTTAGGACTGCTTCCCGGACCGAACCTTCAGCCGAAGTGCGGGTTCTGGTTAATTCTTCTTCCATGTTCGTCTTCTCTTCTTGGGCCTGAAGGAGAAGCTCGTTGAGCTTATTCCTCTTCTCCTGGGCCCGACCTTGAACTTGTTTAACTTCATCTTCCTTGGCCCGCAGCTTGGCCTCCAGGTCAGAAATTTGGCCCTGAGCTGTTTTTTCTTTCTTCTCTAGCTCAGAGACTTTGTCTGCTAAGAGCGAAACTTCCATCCCAGCTCTGAGCAATTCATTATCCAATCGGTCCCAGTCCTCTCGTACTGCGACCAACTCACCATGTTTAATCTCAACTTGTCTTTTCTCAAGGTCATGTTGATCCTGGACTTGTTGGGACACAATGTTGGCACCCTGGTTCTTTTCCACGGTGATGACAGTTGTGAAAGCCTTCCTCAGCATCTACATAGGACAATAATGTCAGAACATAAAGCTTCGGGCCTTAATGTAGAAGAAGATTACCTTAGCTGCGAGGTCGAGGAAGCCCTCAATAATTTCTTCCCCACACATGTCTGGTTGAACATTGTCTGGGTTTTGCTCCCCATAGAGGCGGAAGTTCTTTATGAAGGCACTTCTCCAGGAGGTCAATTTCCTCCCTTTACTAAACCTGTCCAACAGGCCTAAGGCAATACCCCAGTCGGAGTTGGTCTTAGGGCCCTAGGCAGGTTCCTTCAAAACGATCCCCTTAGTGGGGACCGAAGCATTCCCCCCTCTCTTCAGCCTTTTGAATTCCTTCGGGGCGTCTGCTTCGGTCGCCCTCTTCCCTTTGCCTAAGGAGATCGGCGGCAGGGAGACGTTCGCCTTAAGGTTGGGACAGGGGAGAACTTTCTCCATGGGAACGACTCCCTGCAGTAATAAATTAACTGTATCAGCACTAATGAAAGAATTATTTCCGATTTAGTAAAGGCTTGATAAGCTCAAAGAACGAATCCGAGTCATTATCACCTCCTCTACCACTCCAAATACCCGAAACGCAGGCCCCTTTCCCGTTGAGGGCTGCCATGTGCAACGCAGGGTTAATGTGTCTAAACTGGTGGTTTGGATCGGGGGGTTCCCTGACCCCGATGGAACCAGCATTCCCCCGTTGTTGATTCACTCTCCTCCGCACTACCCATTGCTTCACGTTGTCCTTCAGAAGGACGGACCGAAGCAGCAGCCATACGCTTGAACCTTGAGCTAGGCATTGTTTTAGTTGAGTCTGCAAAATGAATGTATAAGGATCAGGAAAGGACGAAATGAAAATATCACTTCATACCCGATCCTTCTGACGGATCTGAACAAGAAAACATTTCCTTCGGGGCTGGGGCTCCGGTCCTACCCGCGATACCTATTTCTATCAATCTTTTCTCCGAAGCATTTCTGTTCGTTTAAGGCGTGCTTCGGGAGGAGGGAACATCGCAAGTGTGTTTGCGGTGTCCGGAAGGGAAGGGTTGAACCTGGTTCGGTCCAACTGGCCTATGCGTGAGTGAGTTATAAGTGGCCACACCTTTAACATATCCTCTTTTGAGAATGTTATCCACACATAACAAGATTCCCACCCATTGAGAGACTCTTCCTTATCAACTATAGCGCACTCATTGGTGCACACCGCTATATAATATAATTTGCGACATCCTAATGTGGGCCTAGATGATATGGTAAAAACGTGATAAATAAAACGAAACGTTCGAATGTAAACTTAAAACATAATTCAAAAACATTAAAGTCTAGCAACAAAATTTAGAGTGTTCTCAAAAGACCGGACTCTATCACCACACAACCGACGACCTCCTTCCCATGCCCTTCTCATACCTCGTCCGCGTCACCTACAAAATCTGTAAAGCGGTCACAATCTATTAAAGGAAACTTCACACACTCCATGCTTATTTTTTGATTTCTAAAATACACCATACACACACGCGTAAATCGTTTCTTTTAATCATTTTCTTATTCCATTCTTCTTAATCTTTTACCCTTATCATTCCCCTCATCCTTTAACTTTACTGTTGCCGAGAGTAACATGCTCGGTACATGTCCCGCCCAAGCCAACCGTTAGCTGTTGGTTGACTCGACAGGCCATATGCTTCCCTTCCCCGTGTGAGTACTTAGGCGCTACCCTTTTTTCCACCCGGATCCGTTCTGCCCTTTACGTACGTATCTTTCCATTTTTGGAACTTAACGTTCCCTTCATCAGGCATGCCCTTCATTTGGCGAATCGTGTACTAAGCGCGATGTCGGGTTCGGTCGAACGGTCCATCCTTCCTCACCCCGAGTCTTATTAACATTTGCCTCATTCATTCGTGTCTTTTACTTTCTTTCTTACTAACCCTTCCCGTTTTCCTAAGTCGAAACCTTCCCTTACTATATTGTGTTCACTCTGCTTACCGTTTGCTTTCGCTCGTTATAATTCGTGCTTCCCTGCATTTCGTAATAGGTCTTTGTACTCGATTTCAGACGTTATTGTCTTATTGTTAACTATGTGATTGCCATAGACCCTACGTGTCCTTTTCCTCTCACGATCCGGCATTGAGACGCGACGAAAACACCCAAACTTAGTATTTCCGCGATAATTCACTTCATCCTTGAAATCTGCGACAATTTTGCGCTTAGGACAAAATTCGCGATAATTTGCTCTTCAAAATTTTCGCGATAATTTGCTCTTCAACGTTTCCACGACAATTTTGCTCTTATGCTTACAAATCCGCGACAATTCTCTTTTATCGAAATTCGCGACAATTTGCAAGGCTTAAATTCCCCGACAATTTTCTCTTTCGCGACAATTTTCGTGTTTTTCGGGTTTTTCACGGATTTTCATGTCTTAGTGATAATTAACTTGAGTTTGGGCCTTCCCATCCCTATTTATAGATATTTTAACTTTTCTAATTCAACTTTTGACCCCTCCTTCCTTTTATTTTAACCCCTCCTTTATCTTTTGTTTTACTTTTCTATCTTTTCGTTTCCTTTTTCTTTCTTTCATTCCCGTATCCCTCGTTTTTCCTTGTCTAAACTTTACCACTATATTTCCTACTATTGTTCCATCATACCTTTTTCCTGGCTATTACAACTATAAATTGTCTTGCCTCGCTGTTGTTTACATTTTTAAATCGTCTTCCCATCAAAAAAAAATCATAACCGAGTTCGTTTCTTAATGAATCGGACGACTGTTGGTACCCCGAAAAATGGACCATAACACTTATATTCTTGCCCGTTGTTTCTAGGCCCATTGGACCGATGATCTCGCAGAGCTGGCATATTATTCATTATAGGATTGGTCCTATATCCGCTACTTTTATGGAGAGCAAGAAGTCGATATTTCTCTAAGTATTAGTTCGGTCCCAATAATGATGCTCATTCTTCAAGCATTTATTCGGTACTAAGTGACGTTCTACATATGGTTGGTTTCCGGTTGCAGCCCTTATTTCTATAACAAAACCCAAGGGACTAGTGATGGGAACACAATGACCGTAGTCAAGAATCAAGACCAATTGGATGAAGTTGGGCCTAAGCCCGATTGAACCAAGTCCAGTTGGATCAAGCCACAATAAAATTACGATTGTTGAAAGAACACATAAATTGTCTAAATTATGGATCGGAATTCTGAAGACCCACTTAGACTTTGACTGTAAGACTCCGGATTCTTAGATATATTATTAAACAATATTTTAGATACATGAGATCATTAACAATGCACATAAATATGACATTGGTGAAAGATTTGAGCCCAAAAATAAAGACAAGGCAAAGCAATGTAAGACTTATTTTATTTTATGTCATGTATATGTTGTTATATTGCTATTGGAAGGTTGTTATTCAACCTAAGTTAGCTCCACGTGTGGTTAGTCATCTAAAACATATCCAAACACTCCAAGTTATGCTAGAAAATCGAAACAAAGGCCGTTGAGAGAATTGAAACGCGAATTTTCAGCAACAGCACCCTAGTAGCAGATTTTGTGTGTAAGTTGGGAAATATTATTTTCTAAGTTAGTTAGAAGTTGATTATGGTTATAAGGATGGTTTTTACAGCAGTTGTAGGTCAGTTCTGAAGGTTATAGATAAGGGAAATCAGGAAGAAAACGAAGGTGAGTGGAATAATTGAGAGAATCATGTATGTTAGATTTCATATGCATGCATGTTACTACTATATTTTACGAATTTTGCTGTTAATTCTATGGATGTCATATGATTATAATTATTACATGTTTGGAAACCTCTGTGTGTCTAGTTTCACAGGAATTTTCTTATGAAAACGGAAAGCATCCAATCAAATTATTTTATGATTTACAAAAACAGTACAGTTTAGTCCCTACAATCAGGGTAGCATGTCAAAGGTTTGTTTTCGCATCCTTAGAGAACTCTTTTGGAAATGGTTTCTTCTGTCCATTTTTAGAACAGTTAATTATCTTTCCAATGAGTATTTTTACGTCATCTTTGGATGTTATTTGAGTACTAAAAAATGTATGGATTTAAAGTGTCGATAGACTGTTGTGCAGTTTTTCATAAGGATTTCAGCATATGTATATGTTTATGTGATGTTATGTGAAAATTTGAGAGTTTGTGGACACACAATTCTGACAACATGTCAGGAGCATAGTTTCAGATACGTTATGATCTAGATCATCAATTCAGTTATGTGATCACATCAGATCAATTTATCTTAAAGAATGAGGTATGGGTCAAAGTCGGAAATGTTAGATGGATTGGTCTCGCTTTCTTTCCGTTTCTGATACTAGGCGATTCATGAATTATGTTCCTTAATTCTTGGTGATGCGTAAGCAAGGATTAATACAGGGGTCATGACTTTTATGCTGGTAAATTTAACATGATAAGAGNTAATAAGACTCGGGGTGAGGAAGGATGGACCGTCCGACCGAACCCGACATCGTGCTTAGTACACGATTCGCCAAAGGAAGGGCATGCCTGATGAAGGGAACGATAAGTTCCAAAGAGGAAAAGATACGTACGAAGAGGGCGGAACGGATCCGGGTGGAAAAAGGGGTAGCGCCTAAGTACCCACCCGGGGAAGGGAAGCATATGGCCCGTCGAGTCATCCAACAGCTAACGGTTGGCTTGGGCGGGACATGCACAGAGCATGTTAATCTCGGCAACAGAAAAGTTAATGAATGATGGAAATGATAAGGGTAAAAGAAGAGGGAAATAAGAAAACGGTTAAGTGGAATGGTTCATGTGTACGTGTACGGTGTAACTAAGAAGTGAAAAGATAATGTGTAGTGTGTGAAGTTTCCTTTAATAGATTGTGACCGCTTTACAGATTTTGAAGGTGACGCAAATGAGATATGATAGGGACGGGGGAAGAAGGTCGTCGGTTGTCCGATGATAGAGTCCGGTCCTTTGGAGAATACTCTAAATTATGATGTCATACTTTCATGTTTCGAACTACGTTTTAAATTTGCATTCGAATATTTCCGTTTTAATTATCATATTTTAACAAAACAACTTGGCCCAAATTCAGGGCGTTACACCGAAACTTAGTATTTCCGCGATAATTCACTTCATCCTTGAAATCTGCGACAATTTTGTGCTTTGGACAAAATTCACGATAATTTGCTTTTCAAAATTTTCGCGATAATTTGCTCTTCAACGTTTCCGCGACAATTTTGCTCTTATGCTTACAAATCCGCGACAATTCTCTTTGATCGAAATTTGCGACAATTTGCAAGTCTTAAATTCCGCCACAATTTTCGTGTTTTTTGGGTTTTTCGCGGATTTTCATGTCTTAGTGATAATTAACTTGGGTTTGGGCCTTCCCACCCCTATTTATAGACATTTTAACTTCTCTAATTCACCTTTTGACCCCTCATTCCTTTTTATTTTAACCCCTCCGTTATCTTTTGCTTCACTTTTCTATCTTTTCGTTTCCTTTTTCTTTCTTTCATTCCTGTATCCCTCGTTATTCCTTGTCTAAACTTTACCACTATATTTTCTACTATTGTTGCATCATACCTTTTTCCTGGCTATTACAACTATAAATTGTCTTGCATCGCTGTTGTTTACATTTTTAAATCGTCTTCCCATCAAAAAAAAATCATAACCGAGTTCATTTCTTAATGAATCGGACGACTATTGGTACCCCCGAAAAATGGACCATAACACTTATATTCTTGCCCGTTGTTTCTAGGCCCACTGGACTGATGATCTCGCAGAGCTGGCATATTATTCATTATAGGATTGGTCCTATATCCGCTACTTTTATAGAGAGCAAGAAGTCGATATTTCTCTAAGTATTAGTTCGGTCCCAATAATGATGCTCATTCTTCAAGCATTTATTCGGTACTAAGTGACGTTCTACATATGCTTGGTTTCCAGTTGCAGCCCTTATTTCTATAACAAAACCCAAGGGACTAGTGATGGGAACACAATGACCGTAGTCAAGAATCAAGACCAATTGGATGAAGTTGGGCCTAAGCCCGATTGAACCAAGTCCAGTTGGATCAAGCCACAATGAAATTACGATTGTTGAAAGAACACATAAATTGTCTAAATTATGGATCGGAATTCTGAAGACCCACTTAGACTTTGACTGTAAGACTCCGGATTCTTAGATATATTATTAAACAATATTTTAGATACATGAGATCATTAACAATGCACATAAATATGACATTGGTGAAAGATTTGAGCCCAAAAATAAAGACAAGGCAAAGCAATGTAAGACTTATTTTATTTTATGTCATGTATATGTTGTTATATTGCTATTGGAAGGTTGTTATTCAACCTAAGTTAGCTCCACGTGTGGTTAGTCATCTAAAACATATCCAAACACTCCAAGTTATGCTAGAAAATCGAAACAAAGGCCGTTGAGAGAATTGAAACGCGAAATTTCAGCAACAGCACCCTAGTAGCAGATTTTGTGTGTAAGTTGGGAAATATTATTTTCTAAGTTAGTTAGAAGTTGATTATGGTTATAAGGATGGTTTTTACAGCAGTTGTAGGTCAGTTCTGAAGGTTATAGATAAGGGAAATCAGGAAGAAAACGAAGGTGAGTGGAATAATTGAGAGAATCATGTATGTTAGATTTCATATGCATGCATGTTACTACTATATTTTACGAATTTTGCTGTTAATTCTATGGATGTCATATGATTATAATTATTACATGTTTGGAAACCTCTGTGTGTCTAGTTTCACAGGAATTTTCTTATGAAAACGGAAAGCATCCAATCAAATTATTTTATGATTTACAAAAACAGTACAGTTTAGTCCCTACAATCAGGGTAGCATGTCAAAGGTTTGTTTTCGCATCCTTAGAGAACTCTTTTGGAAATGGTTTCTTCTGTCCATTTTTAGAACAGTGAATTATCTTTCCAATGAGTATTTTTACGTCATCTTTGGATGTTATTTGAGTACTAAAAAATGTATGGATTTAAAGTGTCGATAGACTGTTGTGCAGTTTTTCATAAGGATTTCAGCATATGTATATGTTTATGTGATGTTATGTGAAAATTTGAGAGTTTGTGGACACACAATTCTGACAACATGTCAGGAGCATAGTTTCAGATACGTTATGATCTAGATCATCAATTCAGTTATGTGATCACATCAGATCAATTTATCTTAAAGAATGAGGTATGGCTCAAAGTCGGAAATGTTAGATGGATTGGTCTCGCTTTCTTTCCGTTTCTGATACTAGGCGATTCATGAATTATGTTCCTTAATTCTTGGTGATGCGTAAGCAAGGATTAATACAGGGGTCATGACTTTTATGCTGGTAAATTTAACATGATAAGAGCAACAGTCTACAGATTATGTATTTATGTTTATGTGTTATGTTTCATGTTATATGATGATACTTGTTACGTTATTACACTGCTTGTTTGTTATCATTACTCTCAGGACCACTCAATGAACTAGTGTATACATGTAGTGAAGAGGAACAGTAGAATAGACTCTGCCAAGATCCACGTCAAGATAAGAAGAAAGTTTTCCTATTTAGTTGTAAGATCTTTGGTTCGGTTATATGTTGTAAATATACTAGTGAATTAATATATGATGATGTAAATTAGTTTCCACTGTGTATGAAAGAATAAGTATCATTATCTACGAGTTTTATGAAGAGCCTTGTTTTCTAATTATATGTAATAAATTAAGATAATTAATTGGATTAGATTTAGTAGGACATGGTAGAGTTGGTATGAGAGCAAGTTCATAGAATAAGGTCTTGGCAGCTAGGAATAGGTTAAGACATTGAAATAAATAGTTTTTAAGTGTGTTCTTAACTTATTTCGGTATATGGTGTATATAGGAATTCAGAATGCCGTCTTCTATTAATCCTCGAGGTAGGACAAGGAGAAGCAGAAAATGCAACTCATGTGGAAGAACATGTTAGAGGGGTAAGTAGAGATGAAATGAGGGAAATGATGGTAATTATGGTCAATGTTGTGAATCAAGTAACAAACATAGCCGAGAATATGGGTCATAATCGAAGTGTTGAACATCAGACATTTATTCCATTAGCATATGTAGTCCTGTTATCGCTGCTAAAAATCCGCAATAACAAAATTTAGACCCTCTTTTACGGATAGGGGTCGAACAAAAAAGTAATACGAAAGCAAGAAGCAAAAAGACACGATTTTATAGGTGAAAAACTTTTCTGTAAAAGAAAGGATAAAAAACCACTCGGGCCGTAGCCTTTGAATCCACTATAAACGTCAAGTTCGTAAATTTACAATAGGAGAACATGACGTAGAAAACCAAAGAAAAAAGATCATGTTTTGATGGCCGTAGTCGTAGGTTTCCCGGGCNATGTTTGGAAACCTCTGTGTGTCTAGTTTCAGATGAATTTTCTTATGAAAACGGAAAGCATCCAATCAAATTATTTTATGATTTACAAAAACAGTACAGTTTAGTCCCTACAATGAGTGTAGCATGTTAAAGGTTTGTTTTCGCATCCTTAGAGAACTCTTTTGGAAATGGTTTCTTCTGTCCATTTTTAGAACAGTGAATTATCTTTCCAATGAGTATTTTTACGTCATCTTTGGATGTTATTTGAGTACTCAAAAATATATGGATTTAAAGTGTCGATAGACTGTTGTGCAGTTTTTCATAAGGATTTCAGCATATGTATATGTTTATGTGATGTTATGTGAAAATTTGAGAGTTTGTGGACGCACAATTCTGACAACATGTCAGGAGCATAGTTTCAGATACGTTATGATCTAGATCATCAATTCAGTTATGTGATCACATCAGATCAATTTATCTTAAAGAATGAGGTATGGCTCAAAGTCGGAAATGTTAGATGGATTGGTCTCGCTTTCTTTCCGTTTCTGATACTAGGCGATTCATGAATTATGTTCCTTAATTCTTGGTGATGCGTAAGCAAGGATTAATACAGGGGTCATGACTTTTATGCTGGTAAATTTAACATGATAAGAGTAACAGTCTACAGATAATGTATTTATGTTTCATGTTATATGATGATACTTGTTACGTTATTACACTGCTTGTTTGTTATCATTACTCTCAGGACCACTCAATGAACTAGTGTATACATGTAGTGAAGAGGAACAGTAGAATAGACTCTGCCAAGATCCACGTCAAGATAAGAAGAAAGTTTTCCTATTTAGTTGTAAGATCTTTGGTTCGGTTATATGTTGTAAATATACTAGTGAATTAATATATGATGATGTAAATTAGTTTCCGCTGTGTATGAAAGAATAAGTATCATTATCTACGAGTTTTATGAAGAGCCTTGTTTTCTAATTATATGTAATAAATTAAGATAATTAATTGGATTAGATTTAGTAGGACATGGTAGAGTTGGTATGAGAGCAAGTTCATAGAATAAGGTCTTGGCAGCTAGGAATAGGTTAAGACATTGAAATAAATAGTTTTTAAGTGTGTTCTTAACTTATTTCGGTATATGGTGTATATAGGAATTCAGAATGCCGTCTTCTATTAATCCTCGAGGTAGGACAAGGAGAAGCAGAAAATGCAACTCATGTGGAAGAACATGTTAGAGGGGTAAGTAGAGATGAAATGAGGGAAATGATGGTAATTATGGTCAATGTTGTGAATCAAGTAACAAACATAGCCGAGAATATGGGTCATAATCGAAGTGTTGAACATCAGACATTTATTCCATTGGCATATGTAGTCCATATACAAGATAAAAGGATAATTGAGTATCATGAAGCATTGAAAAGAATAGAGATACACACATTTAGTGGAGGTGAACCAGAAGAAGGGGAGATGTGGCTACTAAGACTGGAGGAGAAGTTTAAGTTGGTACAAGCTCCAGTGCACTTACAAGTCAGTTTAGCAGACCACCGGTTAGACGGAAATGCTTCGATATGGTGGAAGGATGTACTTTCCGGTTTGTTGACTAATGAAGAGCCACCATAGGAAGAGTTTAAGAGATTGTTTTTTGCGAACTTTTTCCCTTCAGATTTGAGACAAGTGAAGAGGGATGAATTTGATCACTTAACCCAGGGAGGAATGTCTATTATGCAGTATTTGAAAAAGCTCAGGGAGCTGGGAAGATATGCTTCTAATGTTATGTTGAGAGAAGATGAGAAGATACACAAGTTCCGAATTGGTTTAAATGGAAAGATTCGGTGTATGCTAGCTACTTTTAAACAACCTACATTTGCGATGTAGTAAATGTAGTCGTGCAAGTTGAAGCTGAAAGCAATAAGGAAAAGGAGATGTGGATCCGTAAAAGGAAGTTTTCAGCCAAGGAGGAACCACAATATAAGAAGTATGACAAAACTCGAAAGCCACCACAACAACCACAAGGAATTAAACAAGATCTCACATATCTTATCTGTATGAAGTGTAACAAGAAACATTTGGGAAAATGTAAATTTGGACAGAATGTATGCTACAAGTGTGGGAAATGAGGACATTATGCCAATGAATGTTTTAAAATTTATGAGGTTTTGCGTACAATTTCTAAACTTTGGGACATTGTATGTACACTATTTTAAACATTAATGTAATCATCGTAATTTTCTCATTAATAATAGCGATGGTCATGGGCCAGTCCAACACACCGGACCAACCCAACCCAACCCGTAAAATAAGTATACGGGTAGGGCTGCAATTAGGACTGTTATTCGATCCGAACGAACCGAATGCGCTGTGTTAATGTTCGTTCATATTTTCATTCGAACGTGTTCATGTTCGTTCATATTTTATTCGAACGTGAAAATATGTTCGAACATTCTTCAAATTATTATGTGAATGTTCATGTTCGTTCGAATAGCTTGTTCGAAAGTTGTTTCGTACGATTTGTTCGAACATGTTTATACTATTTGTGCTAAATTCATCCAAATGATTCTTCATGTTCTAATTCATCCCCAATTTCTATATAAATTGGTTCATCATAAAAAAACAATAACTTCATACAAAAGATTCACTAACGGTGATGAACATTCGTCTTGTTCTATATTTGACATTTTGAATGTTTTGTAAAATATCAAATGTCTTCTGTTTTCAATCTTTTGAATCCAATGAAGAATTGAAAAGTGATTTCCAGCCGCTGTTAGAGCCAATTAGTGAAAATTGAGATTTTGTAAAGGTTTGTAAACTTAAATACTATAATAATATATTATAATAAAAATTAATTTAAATAATGAGAAAATTGCATAATTAGCCCCTCAACTTACGAGCTGTGTAAAGAGCATGCCCTCCAACTTACGAAATTGCAAGAATGGCACCTAAAGTTATCAATACCGTTTGTTTTTTACCCCTGACATTTAGCATCCGGTTTTCCGTAATTTGAAAACCGTTTGAAAACTTATCACAGAGTACGCAAATAGGCCCGTTTGAAAAATTATACAAAAATTACCATTGATGTTTGATAATTGTGCATGAAATATTACAAATTTACGAGTTCATTAAAGTGTCAAACATAAACGGTATTGGAAACTTGAGGTGTCTTATTTACATTTAATTGAAGTTGGAGGGCTGTAAATGCATATTTTTTATCAAAAAATGTACCATATTTGCAATTTCGTAACTTGGAGGGCATACCATTTACACAGACGGTAAGTTGGGGGGTCGTGGGGGAATCGTGTAACAGCCCTAGCTGCAATAATGTAATGACTATTTATTCAAACTTTGAAAAAATTAAAAATAACGCATAAATTTTCTAAATCAATTATTCAGAGAATGACAAAAATTTTATTATTCACTCGAATATAATTCTTGAATGACTTTCAAATTTCTGAGGTTTTGGATGGAATTTCTAAACTTTGATACATTATATTTACACTGTTTTAAACATTAAAGTCATCATCGTAATTTTCTCATTAATAATAGCGATGGGCATGGGCCGGTGAAACACACTGGACCAATCCAACTCAAAAAATAAGTATACAGATTAGGCTGCAAAACTATAATGATTATTTTTTAAAACTTTGAAAAAATTATAAATAACAGAAATTTTCTAAATCACTTATTCAATGAATGACTAAAACATTATTATTCACTCGAAAGAAGGTAATTCTTGAATGGTTTTAAAATTTCAGAGGTTTTGAATATAATTTCTAAATTTTGAGACATTGTATTTACACAATTTTAAATATTAATGTCATCATCGTAATTTTCTCATTAATAATAACAGTGGGCATGGTCCAGTCCAATACACCGGATTTGTCCAACTCGTATAAGTATACAGGTTGGACTGCAAAAATCAAATATTCAACCCATATGAGTTAAAATTGTCCAAATCATTATATTTTTTTAAAAAAATATAATTAAATTATTTTTATATTTATTAATTATATTATATCAACTCGTCAACAAGTTAACCTGTTAATAGATCAAGAATGTTGTCTAACTTGTTGGATTAACCTTTGAGGGTTAGATGGTTCAGCCCATAACCTTGTTAGGTTGACCTGTTCTCTTCTAGGGTTTGGGCTATGGCATGGGTGAGCCCAGGTTTAACTTGAAGCCTATTTGTCCAATTGCCATAATTACAAACTGGGAGAAAGAAAGGAGTCCGAGGGCCACACTGCAGGGGGGAGAGCGGCAGAGCTATGCCTATCATTAACGTATGATTTGTGGAGTGAGCCCCACTTCACAGGCTACGCTACACTAGCCAGAAAGGGCCCCACTTTGTCCTGTCGGCGCGTATACTGATTTGAATTATTTTAACCCAAGGGCGGGGGTGGGGGGGAGACTCTGGCTCAGTCAGGCTGGTCGGCCCCCCATTCCCAGCGCTTCCGCCTGGAATCTGAACTCTGATCTGAGTAGCACTTATTACGGCGCGTGGTGCGCGTCTCACTCAGCTCAACTTCTAATTCAATCAAACTTCCAATTGACGATGTCGTCGCATTAAGTTTTTACTTGTGGTCCTTTCTATTTATACTTTTTGCGTTTCTACTCTAATTGTGATTTAAAGACCATTTTTTAAAAAACCTAGTATCAGATAGTTTATTAAACTAATATTCTGAAGAGCGTGCAAGTTAAATATTTATTATTTAAAGTTTTAGGGGAGGTTGAGCAACAATATAAATAAAATATAAATCTATATTTTTAAAATTTTTAAATAAAATAAAATAATATTTCCAATTACCCACATTTCTGCGCACTTGTAATTGTCATTTGCAAGAGGTTTTCCAAGTTGCGAAATTACCCATTTATTATCTATGCTTGTAGTTTCATAATTTAGAATTGTGTTAAAATATAAAATATTTATGTTTTATATTTATTTAATATTTTTATTGACAAATATAAAGTTTGATTTTTATGGAAATGATAATAAAAACACAAACAAATATAAGAAGTATCTTCCAAAGCAAATACAATCAAGGTGTCCACGCATATATAGTACAAGGAACACATAGATGCCACATGGAAAATTTTGTAGCTGGAAAATGCTCTCATTGTTGACTATTACAAATTATGGTCAATTACGAATTCATTTTAAAAGTTAGATGTCATTATTATTCATTATACAAGTTAACCGGAAAGATGAGTTTGTTATGTCTAGTTATAAAAAAGAACAATGCCTTAATCAAACATAGTAATTGCTTTTTGCAAAATATTTTATCTAAGATACAAAAACAATAATATGATATGATATATCATTGTTGGATACTATTCATGGGGGGTGTTATTGTACGTAAAAATCGACAACAAAATATAGATTTAAAACAAAAGAACCAGATATATAAATCACAAAAAGTGTTGATCATTTTAGACGGGCATAATAATCAATTAATGATCACGGAAAGGAGTGTTTGGCGGCACAATCATAAGGTCATCAAAATTCTCATCTCTTTCATAATTGAAGCTTATTTATATAGATTCTTAGTCCATCACAATTACAATTCTCACAGCTTATCACTGCAAAGAAACTCAAATAATAAAAATGATTCATTAGTCCATTAAATTAAGCACAATTGTCCAATAAATAAGTAATACGGCACAAATACTCCGAAAAGTCACAAGCCAAGTCCGTCATCTAAATATTTGGATCTGTTTCCTTTATTGACTTGTAAACAACTTTATATGAATATGTATATCATCAAATATTAAATTTCTTAGAACGATATCAGCAGAACATATTTTTGGACTAAGAATATATAAAGACATAGAAATATTGAGGGTAAAATCCTTATATTAGTGTAAGTTTTTCACTTTCATCTAAACAAGAATATGTTCTTGAAGTATGTGATTTTTAACCACATAAAAAACATGACTCTAGCAAGCCATGGGAAGGCGGATGCCTTTTGATTGTTGCGGATAATAACAATGAGAATTTCCTCTCTGATTGGCCTATGAGGAGTCGAATACATATATCTGATTGCCAAAGACAGGTGCATGGAATGTAACCGGCGAGTACAGAATATAACTGATGAAAGAATATTGATCAATATTGACATACTCCAACAATACATGTATATAAATGTTGCTTCCTGTTTTCAGACATAATAATTACTCATTTCAAAGTATTTTTGACTCGGTATCAAAATAAGTGAATTTGAGACTCATCGACTAGACGATAAGTAGTTAATTCTGATTCTATTCTAACCTATGCTATTTGACTCTCATCTTTCTGTATTCGAAATGCTATAGACCATATCTCGATAGAGAGGCGAATTCACTTGTGAATTCAATTCAATAGTTTCATAAAAGGATTTAGAAGGGGGTTCCATATAAGATATTTACAGACCAATAATATTCCATATATTTAAGAAAATAAAATAGATGACCCATCCACAATACTTGCTTATTATAAATTGACCGTTGAGCGGGGCCGGGAATCCAATTCCAATTCCAATTCCCCATGTTCGCTAAATGTCTTTACTTACAAATTCAGATAACAATTTTCATCCTTATAATACAGCGTCCCCATAGTTATTTCAATAGCCTCTTAATGAAAACCCGATGTCTCAATACCATTTATTGATCAATGAATGTATAGTTGAATTGAATACCAATGACTGTAATTCTAGAAGAGTGATACTCTTCTTGTGTTTTCACTACAATAAAAATATAGTACGTGAAATAATAAAATTTCTGCAAAGTTGTATGTCATTTTTTTAATGAATACTTTGATAAATCAAATAGTAAACATTGATCGCTGGAGACCAAGAGAAACCAAAAAATGATTATTGATAGATGAAGACCTATATAACTCAAATTAGTAATTATTCATCCATAAATTACCCGGATGGTTCAAGTAACAATTATTCCACTTTTAAAGAATGGATACATATGCAAAGAAAGATTTCTTACATATCCGATAGGCGGCATACAATTATGCAACTCATAGACCAATAAAGATTTAGAACTATGGATTCTTATATAATGATACTGAAAAATGATGTGATAATATATACAATTTCTCTAGTCAATCATTCTTAAGGTGGTAGAGAGACTACTAGAATGAAGATATTACTGAGAATATTATAATATCTTGAAAGAAAAATATGATCACAATACTATGATAATAAATGAAATAGATGTCTTGCCCTATTATAAAAATATATATCATCTTCTTACCATATCAACACAATCCATAAAATAGATAAATATATCTTCTTTCGATGATAGTAATTTGAATCATATAAGTCAATTTAAGAATAATCAAACGGTGCAGTAATGAAATTAAAATAAAAAAAACTAAATTAAGGATGCAGAAAATTATAAACATAATTATTTTTCGAATTGAAACATTTAATCGATTACAGAAATCGATATGCACCGTTCACAACATAGAATAATCCTTTAGTATATATACATATAAATTTGCGATGCGACGGTGAAATAATTAGATTCAAATCTAAATACAAAAATAGCACGATTCTGAAAAAATGAGATGCTAACATTGTTTGTCCGTCACTAATTTGAATATCAATATGATTACAGAAACTAATCTACACATTAGGAACAGAGAATGATCCATATGGAATACCATACATAAATTCGAGAATAATATAACCGTGTAATTAATGATAACAGACGGAATACCAAAGCTTCACGAATATGAATGATATATCAGCGAAAATTTTTATCCAAACTTTGTGATAAAGAACTCAATTGGATTAAAAACATCTACATGGACGACACCACTATTATTGCCCATAAAAATCTACAACAACAAAATAGAGAAAAAAATGAAAATGAATAGATTTTGTAGGTGTAAAACATTTCACTAAAAAAATGATAAAAACCACACCGATAATAGTCTTGGAATAATCTATGAACATCATGTATATGTTGATCATTACCACCCGACATAGTCATCAATTTTGGATCATGAGTTTTTAGCGACATCATCACTATATCATCAAAATTTTCTTATTCACAAAATAACCTTGTTTATATAGATTTGCAGTCAAACCCAATTATAATTCTCACGGCATATCTATGTAAAAAAACTCAAATAGTAAACATCTTCTAAATTAAGCACAAGTCCACCAAATAATTAATTCAGCCCAAATATTCCAAAAAGTCACAAGTCAACGTCGTCATCTAAATATCTCGATGTGCTTCATTCCTCAATTCGAGAACAGCTTTATAGGAATATGTATATTCTCAAATAATTAATATCTCATGACGATATCATGAGACTACCGACATCCCAAATGCTTGTATCCAAGCTTTATCGTTGATTTTGTGTTGTTGACTCATTTGCGTGGAAGGTCATAAATTGTTGAACATACATTTTGGGAATGTAGAGTTGCTAAGCAACATTGGGAAAAAATTATTGACTTGTGGAGTCATAGACTCAGCCAATTTTATGGTTTTCCTTACTCTTTGATGAAAGTAAATCTCATTGTACAAACACCCATTCGAGGATCTAATGAAAAACACTCTAAAACTATGTAGTGCAACTATGGTGTGGAGGCATTGATAACTAAGAAACTAGATGGGTTTTAAAGAGCATTATATTCGTGGGTTACAAGTGTAAGTTTATATCATCAAACACCTGAGGTAGTGGGTGACCTAAATCACATGAATATACTCTAGCCCCCAAAGAGATCATCCTTGCATGTATCTAAAGTTTGTGGCGGTTTTTTATTGAAATATCTCTTTATTATTATAAAGTATAATGAAAATCCTTTTCTTTAAAAGTATAAGCCACAAACTCAGTAAATGATTTTAAACGAAGTTATGCGCTTACTTTTCTTACAAGGTTTTTTGTGGTACTTTTAAGGATGTATTCAATATACAACCGATTTTTGGTTAAAGGAATGTTAAATCAAGTTTTAGATTTGATTTGTAGGGGATGCTCATAGCTTATCATTAGGTATGCCCCTTGGATAACTCTCTACTAAGAGAGGAAGAATGTCATTACAAGGAATTCACATAAATTACAATGAAGTCTCTTGATGCTTCAAAACTGAAGTTTCTCCCTATCCCTCGCAAGTATTTATAGATAGCTCGGGGGATATGATCATCATTTACTTGAGATAATTGTCATCATCTGATTGAGTCTTCATATAGGCTCATCTATAGATACTTCTTAAAAAGTAGGATGGTCTACATATCTTACATTAGCGTCGGAAGGACAATCATGTACCTAACCTCAGCGTCATAGCATGTCTTCTCCCTCCAGACATCGCGACTGAAGCGGAACCATTCTCAACCTTGCGGCTGCCAGAGAAGGACATATTATCCCTTCCATATATCTAAAGTCACTTCGAGAGTCGACAAAGTTATTTGATTCGATTGTTAATGATACACAAATTCCATTTGCAACCACTGCCTCTATTGCTGATATATATCAGTATGAAGAGCTAGTTGTTCGCCGCGAACAAGCCAAGATTACCATCACCTCAAGTCTTGATCGGAGTATCATTCCGAGAATCATGTCTTGCAAATCAGCCAATGAGATTTAGATAAAACTCAAGCTTGAATTTGAAAGTGATGAAAGAACAAAGGAGCTAAAAATTACTCGTCTACGACAAGAGTGATTTAATCAGGATGAAATCTTCCAATAACATCAACCAATATGTCGATAGAGTTTCAAACATTGTGAATCAACTTCCAATGGTAGGGGATGATAAAACAGAATTCGTTGTTGCTAGAAAAATCCTTCTAACTGTAAAAAGGATATTCAAACCAAAAGTATGTGCTCTAGAATGTGTCCCTGATTTAAGACACCTTATAGTAACAAAAGTAATATGTTCTCTTCAAGCTCTGGAACACGGACATTCAGAAAAAAAAAGTGTTTGATTAAACATTTTTTGCCGAATCAGATCGATATTTGAAACATTTTCATGATCAGTCAACCTCTAATGACATGTCACATAATCTGAAGAAAAACAAGTTTCCACCCTATCGAATTTGTAACAAAACCTCACATTCAAAGAAGTATTGTTATTTCAGACTTAAAGCAAAATGTAAATTTTGTACCCAAAAAGGACATGTTGATAAAATATGCCCATAAAAAGGTCACAAAATACTTGATCTGCAATTGATACCATAGAATACTCAATATGTTGATCATGAAATATAGAAAGATTATTAACTTCTATGGTTGACTTCAATATGAATAAGCATGTTCCTTTCAAATGTTAGATTATCGACTCTGGTTGCTTTTCAGTCCTCACATATGGTGTCTGATAAACTTGCATTTGAAGAAATCGATCAATATATCTTAACTCAAGTAAAAATTGGCAAGGAATCTTTAATTGGGGCCAGAGATAAGGGAAGAGTTGTTCTGAATACACATTTGGAAAGAGAGGCATTGAAGATGTTATATGGGTTCCTGAAATTTATATAAACATCCTCAGTGTTAAATTTGTCTCACAATGCTAAGAAAAGTGGGATTGACTAGGTTTATAAGGGTAGAAATTACATCACATAATAATTTGTTCAAGTCTTTTAAATGTGTGGGTTCCTTCCTTAATCCCGTTCGTTCACGTTCCCCCTTCGTAATTTCGGCCAGGTTCTAATTACAACATGGTATCGGAGCTGGTTCAGTTCATTTCAAGTCGAAGCTTTATGGTTGGACTTGAGGGTGAGTGTTATATTTTTCTCACATTGTTAAAAGAAGTGAGATTGATTATGTATAAAGGTGAGAATTCCATCACATAATGACTTGTTCAAATCTTTTAAATATGTGGATTTATTCCCTTAATCTCGTTCTTTCATGCTCCTATGTTCTTCCTTAATCTCGTTCTTTCAGACTCTATAATAGTAACACTGTCATCAAGGAAGTTTCAAGACTTTATATGCTGAATTGGCCATTGGTTTTGACAAACAATCTTCAAGAATCTTAAAGTGCTATGTTCTCTAATAAAATAGGAGTTTAGTCTTGTCGTTTATTTATTTACAATTTATAATCGTCTTCCCCATTTCAAATAAATCAAAACAGGTCCAATTCATCCTAAACATGTCGACTGTTAATACTCCGGTTTTTTAGACCATTACATGATTTATATTGTTTGTGGGACAATTTGATAAACATAATTTGAGCATGAACACGGCGATTTAACTTGGAAAAACCCTAAGAACGGGAAAAAATCACAGGACTAAGAGTAGGAATAATCTTAGTTGGTTTCTTATGAAAACAATATGATTACAAATTTGAACAGCTTAGAAAATGACTAGGAAAGATAACAACGAATAAATCGAGCGTTGCAACAAACATATGCTAGCACACACTGAAAAGGTCCTCCACGGCTCGTGGATTCAACTCCTTTTTATAGATGAGGAGAGGGAACCGTCATGTAAACGCTCTAACAAAATAACCGCTGCCCACAAGTTGCTCGTAACCGCTGTTCTGTCTGCTATCCGCTCGTAACAAACTAACCGCTTGGGTGATCGGTCCCCTTACTCTGAGGGGACCGATCCCGGCCTCTTCCTTCGGTCCTGTTAGTTGGCGGCCCATCGGGCCAGTTGATCCATCCAAAAGTGGATTATCGTCAAGTTATGAATCCTGGATTATGTAGGTTCGTTTCTTGTCACATGTACCAGTCCAATATACCTTGGCCTTCACCCGTTTTGGGTATGTGGTCATGAAGTCCTCATTAGTATTATATCTCGTTTTTAGTTATCGAATATTTTGGCTCTCTATTTTATTATTTTTATATCTGGTTTTTAGTCATATGAAAATTGGATAATAATAAAAAACAAAAAAAACTATAAATTAAGGGGTTTTGTTGAGTTGAGTGAAAGGCTAAAGCACGCACACTCACTCAAATGTACTATTTTATTAAATTTGGCAATAATGACTCGATTTTGACCAGTTACCCTTTGAAGACCATAAATAAAGAGCCATCTCCATTAGGGTTTCAACATCAAAATCATTCTCCGTCTCCCCTTTTCTTCTTCGTTTTCTCCCTTTGAAAGCATTCGAATCTGTATTATTTGTGGATTTCTTGATGAGGAGCTTTTATGGGGGATGTTGGCTGGTTCGACGCACATACAGTTTTCTTGGTTGTACTCAGAATGTGTTGGGCTTCGGACCAGGCTTCATTCCTCTCAAACACTCTTCTTGTCCGACTGATCAATTACAGGGTTGTAAGAATTCTGGTTTCGTTGAATGTGTGGGTGATTTCTGATTAGGGTTTTCGTGGGGTTTTTAGATGTCGACTTCGAGATCTAATCTGGTATTTGAATCTTCATTCTTCCACCCTCACTTTTTTGTATTTTGCCATGAAATTCTGTGTTTTCTTTCTTTATAGATGTAAAATGCCAAAAAGAAAAGCAGCTGCCTTCATCTTTCTAGCCTGCAAGTTGACTTTCTCTAGTTTTATTGTTACAAATACAGACTTTGAAGGAGATTCTACATCAATAATCGAACAATACTTCCCTTATTCAGATTTGATTTTTTTGGTCAAGATATCTGTGTTTAAATTTTGAATTAACAGAACAATGGTAAAGCTTTATTTACCCCAGCAACAAGATAACTATAAAATCCTTTCTTACATTGAATCCTCTGAAGATGTAAACAAAAGCTTATACTTTTCTTATTGATATGTGCATAAAATGGGATCTTCAGCAGACCCATAAAGGCTAAGGAAATATAACTAATAAACACAATAAATATCAAATTCCTAGAGTATATAACGTATAAGAAATGAAATGATTTCAACAAACTAATTAATATGGCACACTCTCCTCTATAAATGGATACAATTTACAATGGATACATTTTTATATTTCAACGAAAAATACAAAGATTAATTGATATTTTGATCCACGTGAATGAAATTAATTCGACAATACTTTTTTGATGTTGTAAAATATATTGATCTTAATATTAATGAGATAGCAATTTGGTCGAATTTTTTTTTAAAATATGAAAGTTATGAAATTAATATTGATAGTATTGTCTTACAGAAATATTGATTAGTAATCTTATAATAAATATCTACAGATTCAAAAAAGTGGAAACCCTTAATATATTTCTTACAGAGGTATTGATTAGTAAGCTTATCACATTAAATGATGACTTGGCCGGAAGAATCTCGCACCGTTTTCAGTGAAAACGACGTTCTCAATTAATGTAATGCTATCCAGTCGTTGCTTCATACGGAGGGTAACTTCGTCATTTAAAATATTTTCACAATTTCCCAAATAAATCCAATTCCTGGAATTCTCCCATATTAATGAAATTGGTGGGCTTAAGGCTCTTATGATAATTATAAACTGCATACTTAAAATACAGGCCTTTATTGGGGTAAAATTCTAGATTAACGGTGTCAGATAGGGGCAGTTAAACAAATGTCACTCATAATTTATACTTTTTGCATATACGGGTGATGGATATATAGATTAGACATTTATAATTTATAATTATATTTTATATAAAAGTATAATGATTATATTCATTGCCTAAAATTGCAAATTCAGTATACACTTTGTTATTGATAGAATAAAGTTTATTAAAAACAATTAATGATAGAATAAATTAGATTGAAAGTGCAAAATTATTTGAGATTGCGCTAAATTTGATCTAAAGGCAACAAACTAAACTAATTGAAACATACCATTTTGTTAAACTTTTAATTGTCATTTAAAACCATTATGTTATTATGTTTTTTATATCATATTATAAAAGTTCTTTTATAATTATTTTTGGGTATTATTAAAACAAAATCAATAATTTTAATAGAATTTATAATTTAAAACAAGAATGAAGAATTTAAAGTATTAATGCAAGTCTGCAACGGGTAATAAAATATTTTTTCAATATTTCATAAATTCATAAAAGAAAATAAAGTAATCAATTAATTGGGCGATGTTTGCCCACGACCCCTCAACTTACGGGCTGTGTAAACGGTATGCCTTCCAAGTTACTAAATTGTAAATATGGTACACTTTGAGCTAAAATATATATTTTTAACCCTCAAACTTATGTTAAATACAAATAAGACACCTCAAGTTTACAGTAACGTTTATCATTAACACTTTAACGAACTCGTAAATTTATAATATTTCATGCACAATTCTCGAACATCAAGAGTAATTTTTATATAATTTTTGAAATATGTCTTATTTGCGTACTTTGTGATGAGTTTTCAAACGGTTTTAATTTACGGAAATCGGGTGCTAGAATGTCAGGGGTAAAAAACAAACGGTATTGATAACTTTATGTGTCATTCTTGCAATTTCCTAAATTGGAGGGCATGCCCTTTACAAAGTTCATAGATTGGTGGGTTAATTATGCAGTTTTCTCATTAATATTTATAAACATTTTATGCCTTTTCGATTCACCTTGAATTTTAAATAAAATATATTAAAAATAAAAAATAAATGAGTATTAAAATTTGTAGATGGTTCAGTTCAAGTTAAGAACAATAAATATTTCTCTAATTTATTTTACAATAGCACTTGGCTTCATTTTTCGATTTGTAATAAAAACTCAAAACATATCTTATCATAATAATTTCAAATTACGAACCAATAATATTTTAACAAAAAGTCGTAATATTAACATTTTTAATAAATCAACAATATTCTTTTTTATTACTAATTTTCTATTCTTCATTGCTTAAATATAATGAATATAATAACAAATTTTAAATACACACTTATTAAAATAAAAAACATTTATATATTTTTAAAATAATCTATCCCATCAATCCATCGCTATATCTCTTATACAAAAATTTGTCAGTGTTAGTTTATTAAGTTATTTGAATTTAGTGCTAAAAAACTAAAATTATAGTCCGACAATAACATTGACAATAATAATCTCGCCTTTATTGGGCAGCAGCCTACAAATAGTATCTCAGTATGGCTGAGTAAGAACTGTTGGAATGAAGATGGAAACGAGAGATGAAACATGACTAACCAGAAGTGATAGAATGGATGCCGAAAGAAAATGATATCAAATGGATGAAGAAAAATGTGTTACGCTTTAGTACTTTTGTTTGTCGCATTTACATTTTAATAAGTGTATTAGCATAAATAGGTGTCTTTACAACTCAATTTCCTTACGGTAATACAATAGAAAAGCTTTCTGCATTCTCTACCCCTTCACGCCGTCGACTGTACCTACTTCTGCAATTAACCAACACCAAACCAAACATCATCAGTTCCAATATTGTATCGGAGCAAGGAAAGCTCGAGGGAAAAATTGTGACTCACAACGACGGCGCCTTGGAAATTGAGGATGTAAACTCACCGTTTCAAACCCATTTGTCTCCGATAGTGGTTTCTCCCACTCTGAACCGTAGCAACTACGTTCTATGGCGTCGCTCATTCACATTGGCACTCTCGATTCGTAACAAATGGGGTTTGTGGATGGGTCGATTAAAGAACCCATCATGAACGACCCAGAGTATCCAATGTGGAAGCGTTGCAATGGCCTAATTGTGTCGTGGTTGCTCAAATCAATGGAACAGCCTCTTGCCCAAACTGTTTTCTATATATCATCTACCAAAAGGATTTGGGAGACTATTGAGAAGCGATTCTCTCGCCCAAATGATAATCGGGTATGTCACCTTCACTCGGAAATATGCTATGTGAAGTAAGGAACCTGATATGTCTTTGATTATTACACAGAACTATCTGTCTTAGACTTACTTTAAAGGCAGACAAAACTATATGGAAATACGATTTTGTCCTTCTGAGTTTCCGCCGCATCAGCACCCATGGATACATAGGCGCTTATTTGATAGAATAGAAATACACTTGGGCGGACAAGCGATTGGGTGCCCTTGTTTGCGGAAATGGTTTTTTATGTTTTGTTTTATTATTTATATTTAATTATATAATTGATATAATTATATTATATAATCAATTAAATGTTATATATTATTTACAATATTATAATTATAAATATAATAATGTTAAAAATGGCATATATTAGATTAATTTAGTCATTTAAATTCTTAACTTGTTCCATATAAGATATTTTGAAAATAAGAGAACAATTTGGAATATGAAATTATAAAAAAGAAACTCAAATTCATGAGAGATGGAATATGAAATAGTTAAAAGTATTAAATTAAATATAATATTTAATGAGAAATTGAATAATATATAGATAAAATTGATGAAATAGAAAGATAAAATAAAATTTGGAGAGATGAGATTATGTTGATGAAAGAGAAATTAAAATTGATGTGAATGAGTGAGAATTTTTAGAAGTAGAAAACGAATATGATGTAGATGTGAGAGAATGATAATGTGCAGAGAGATTTATCTGGCGGAAATGGTTTTAGGGATGGACAATGTTATAGATAGAGTTATGGAAGAACTTGGAAATTATCGCCGAGATCCACATTGTATTTGTGGTAAGTGTGCCCCAGCTTGCTTTGAGCACTTTGCAGCGATGCAACAAAAAGATCGGGTTTTCAAGTTTTTGAATGGACTGAACTAGTCGTTCTCGGCCGATCGATCTCAATTACTCGGCTAGCGACCATTTCCCTCACTAGATGAAACATACAACATCATTATAATGGAAGAGCCACAAAGAAGAGTCTCTGGCGGATAGTCAATCCTCAAAATCCTGAAACTATGGCAATGTATGGTAAAACAGTGGACAAAAGAGACTTATTCTGCAGCCATTGCAGAAAAAAAGGACACGTTAGAGAACAACGCTACAAACTCGTTGGCTTCCTAGTCGATTATAAATCATAAGGGAAGGAAAAACTGGCACAAAATTTCTCAAATGAAGTAGCTTCTGAACCATTATTGTCCACATCCATGAATAACAATTTGGCAATAACAATGTTCACAAAAGCTCAATTAGACAAATGTGATATCAGTTTCCAGTACAAAACAAGCCACTCAAGACCATTCAAAGAGCGGTGAGCATTTATTCCTTTTTGGCTTTACTTCTGCCAATGTTTTTGGAATGATTAGAGAAAAGAAGTCGGGAATATGGATAATTGATTCATGGGCAATTGAGCATATGTGTCATGAAATGTCATTATTTACTGAAATGAAAAGTGGACTTAAGGTCCTTGTGAGGTTACCAAAAGGGGCTCAAGTAAGAATTTCTTGGTATGGGACAGTAACGATGGATAATAGATTAATATTGACAGATGTTTTGTTCAAACCATGTTTTCAATACAATCTGATGTCCGTTTCTAAATTGACACATGCCATATGCTGCTACTTCTTGATGTATAATCAACGTTGCTCAATACATGCTCTTTTTCCCTCAAGGACGATTGGTATTAGTGAAAAGAGGAATGACCTTTACTTTTTGGAAATGAACAAGTTTGCTGCAAATGAAAGAATGTTGCATCTCTTAAGGTTGATATGTTAATGACTGATGATTCTGCTTTGTTACTGATTTTTCTAAATCAGACACTTGACATTTGAGATTAGGACATCCTTCAACCATTACATTATCACGAATACATGAATGATCATCTTTGCATTTTTCGAAGAAAGCTTGTGATTTCTGTCGGCTAAACAGAAAAGGAAACCGTTCCCTAACCATATTAAAAGCATTCTCGTTAATCCACATTGACACTTGGGGGAGCATATGAGGTTGAAGGGTTGGGCGGATACATATATTTTCTATGCATCGTGGATGACTTCACGAGGACTAATTGGATTTATTTAGTGAAAAACAAAGGAGAAGCAAAGTCTCTAATCCCAGCATTATGTAAAATTGCAGAAACACAATATGAAGGGAAAGTGAAAATTATAAGAACAGATAAGACTGTGTAATTTTGTTCGCACCCAAAACTATTTCTGCCGTATAAATCTCTTTACACATTATCATTCTTTCATATCTACATCACATTCTATTTCAACTTCTAAAAATTATCACTCATCCGCATGTTTTTTATTTCTCTTTCATCTACATCATCTCATCTATCCAAATTTAATTTTATCTTTCAATCTCATCAATTTTATATATTTATTATTCAATTTCCCATTAAATTTATTATTTGTATTTAAATTATCATATACCAATAATAATTCTTACCAACCCATTTACACAAAATTATTTCCGAAATGGTCGCATATATGATATCAAAATTAAACTCAATTCTCTTTTTTTGATAAAATTTGTAACAAATGAGAAATAAAAGAGGCAAGGGAGGCGGTGGTTTGGAGAAGATAATCTTCTTGTTCCTTTTCAACCCAATAAAAGAATATTTTTTTTTATGTATCTCGTTCCGGGGAACTTTGTTGGGATTGTCTTTTTGAGGGTTTTAGCTTGACAAAAGATAAAGAAAAAAAATAAAGCAGTGGCTAGAGAAAAGATTGAGAATCAAAAATAAATTTAATAAATAGACAAAGAGAGAGTGTCTTCTCAAAAGCCAGATAAGCAGAAAAAAAAAGATGCACTGTTCCTCGGAGAAGGACATACAAACCTCTCTTCGTGGAACGTATTTCTCCACGGAAATTTTAGCGTCCATGTTTACTTGGGTGCTGATGTGACGGAGTAAATAGGCGGACAAATCATATTTGGTATGGTTTTGCCCGCCTTTACAACCAATCTAATGCACCGGAATATATATTGATCGACTTTTACACGTCACATGGAATTTTTCATCAAACATCATGCGTCGAAACACCACAACAAAGTGCTGTTGTGGGACAAAAGTTACAACATCTCCTTGTTATGCTAGAGCATTGATGTTTCAATGAATTCTTCCTATTCACTTTTGGGGATATGCCATTCTGACATCGGGACTCATAATCAATAGATTGCCATCTAGAGTTCTGAATTTTGATACACCATTTGAACTTCTGCATGTACGCTCTCCAGATTATTAGAATTTTAAGGTATTCAGATGTTTATGTTTCGCTACAACATTGAAAGCCAATCGAAAAAAGATTGATTCTCTTTCGAGGAAATGTGTTTTTATTGGCTACCCCATGACATTAAAAGGATACAAGTTATTTGATCTGGAGACTGCTAAAATATTCTATTCAAGAGATGTCATGTTCTATGAATCACAATTCCCTTACGCTAATGTATCCGCTGTACAGGACTTTGCACCTCCTACTGTGTTTTCACATCTTGTACCCTCACAGAATGAGGTTTCTATTCTTACTTTGCACCTCCTACTGTGTTTTTATTGGCTACCCCATAAGCTCTCTCTCCTATTGCATTGTATGAACCATACACATCATCACCAAGTGAGCTTTCCCCTTGCCAGCCTATTACTCCAATTATTTCTCTATTCATGAGCACATGAACTCATGCTCCTCCAGCATATCTTCAAGCTTATGATTGTAATATGATCTTTGGTAGCACTCTGTATCCCATTGAAAAGTATTTATCAGGGAATCAATTATGTTCCTCTTACAGAGCCTTTTTGGCAAATTTAACTGGTTTAAAGGAACTAGAAAATCACATTGAAGCTAGTAGTCAGCTCTCTTGGCAGCAAACCATGACTTATGAACTATATGCCTTAAAGCGCAATGAAACTTGGGGGTTGGTCTGCATTCCTATATCCCAGCACACGTTTGGATGTAAATAGATATATAAGATCGAAACCAAATCAGATGGAACTCTAGATAGATGCATAGCCAAACTTTTGGCTAGAGGTTTTAATCAAGTGGAAGGATTCGATTTCCATGATATTTTCAGTCCAGTAATCAAACAAACTGTTGTACGTCTTTTCGTTGCGCTAGCTACGAAATTTCAGTGGCATCTACATCCATTGGATATTGATATTGCTTTCCTCAATGGTGATCTCTACGAAGAAGTTTATATGCAAATACCGAAAGGTGTTTCCTTTGAGGGGGAGTGTCTTCCTGCCATTCTTCCCAATTAGAAACTAGCCCGTCGTCTTAAGAAATCTTTGTATGGACTGAAACAAGCATCTAGACAGTAAAATATCAAATTTACAGAAGCAATCTTATCGTTTGTGTTTAATCAATACTTATCGGATCATTCACCCTTCACAAAATCCGATCCAGGTGTTGATGATACCATCATAGGGAGTACTTCATCAGCTCAGATCACCTCTGTTATAACTTTCTTAAGTTCAAAGTACACGCTGAAGAATCTTGGTGTCCCAATGTAATTTTTGGGAATGGAAGTGGCAAGTTCACATAATGACATTATTTTGTGCCAAAGGAAATACACCTTGAATTTGCTTGAACATTATGGCCTCCTGGGTGTAAAACCAGCCGCAACGCCTATGCAACAGAATCATAAGCTGTGGCATGGCAATGAAGAGCTACTTAAAGATCACACAGGTTACAGGAAATTAGTTGGGAAGTTAATCTACTTGCCATTTACCATACCCGATGTGGCATATTCAGTGCACATTTTATTTCAGTTTATGGATAAGCCTACTGAGGAACACATATCTGCATCTTTCAGAGTATTAAAATACCTCAAGCAAGCACCTGGAACTGGAATCCTTATGACAACCAGTACACTTAGAAGATGTTCGGTATTGGTACCAATCGAACCAGGACCGAAGTACACAATGATGAAGGATCTGTCAGGAAGGATAGAAGTGTGGAAATCGGATGATGATCGGCTACGCTTGGATGATGGGATCCGATGAATCGATCGGGCACACTTAGAAGATGTTCGGTATCGGTACTGCTCGGTCACGCTTGGACCGAAGTACACAATACCTAAGGAGACAAAGGAACCGAAGCAATCGGTCGAGGACAGAAGATATGAGATTGAGGCAATCGGTCGAGAACTGAACTGAGATATGGTGGGGCCCACTGGTCTAGGATATCTACAGTTATGGAAGGAGATATTGAAGGAAACAATATCATATCAAATCAGTATATATGGACGCATATATATGATTTGATCATGGATAATCATATATGGGGATATGATCAAATATTTGGAATATTTGTTAGTTACCTTAATTATTTCAACCACCTCATCTATATAAAGAGTCGTGGGGTTCATTTTTTGTATGACTTCGGTCCATCATCTCTTGTTGTATACAAGTATGAGAGAACTCGTGTGTGGGTGTGTTGTATTCTTCTTCTGATAGTGAATTTGACCGTTCCGCCGGTCACGTGGTTTTTCACCCGCCTTGTGTTTTCCACGTTAAAATTTCTTGTGTCATTTTTGTTCTAAATGACACAAGAAAAACACTATTATTATGCTTAGGTTCCTCTAATCCATCGAGATTGTTCACACACGTGTTCATCCCCAACAAAAACATCAATCTTATCGGATAGTGATTGGAGTACTTGCTTTGACACAAGTAAGTCGATATATGGATATTGTGCATTTCTAGGTGAAAGTCCCATTAGTTAGAGGTCGAAAATATAGACAGTCGTTGCAAGTAGCTCAATTGAAGCAGAGTTTAGATCAATTTCCTCCCTTACTTGTGAACTGATGTGGATAAGGGACCTATTTGCAGATTTTAAACTCGAAAAAGGAACAACTACGGTGTTTTGTGACAACAAATCTACATTCAGCTCGCACGCAACCTAGTTCTATATGATAGGACAAAACATTTTGCTCGAGACTGTCACTTTGTAAGAGAGAAAGAAAAAGAAGGATAAATTGAGATCACATATGTTCCAACCGAACACCAATTGGATGATGCTTTTATGAAAGCACTAGGGAGTTCTGAGTTTCAATAGTTAATATCCAAGATGAGCATGAAGAATATACACTCTCATCTTGAGGGGGGAGTGTTGGAATGAAGATGGAAACTAGAGATGAAACATGACTAAAGAGAAGAAGTGATAGAATGGATGTTGAAAGAAAATGACATCAAATAGATGAACGTGTTACACTTTAATACTTTTATTTGTCGCATTTACATTTCAATAAGTGTATTAGCATAAATAGGTGTCTTTACAACCCAATTTGCTTACGGTAATACAATAGAAAAGCTTTCTGCATTTTTGCATTCTTTGTCCCTTCACGCCGTCGCTTGTACCTACTTCTGCAATCAACAAACGCCAAACCAAACATCATCAGTTCCAATAAGAACTGCCTCTTATATTTACCGTGACCCATGTTTCTATCCTTATATAAACATGCAATAATTATTTTATTTAATTAGTTATGTACATTTTTATTAAATTTAATAATAATTGTATCAAAATTCAGGAATTCATGGTATGATCATGTATATGGCTGTTACACGAATCGAACAGTTCATGAACAATATGTGTTCGGCTTGTATGTGATAGTGTTCGCTCGTTCGAATAAAAATATGAACATTGTTCGAACATTATTTTTTGTTTGTTTATATTTGAACGAACACGAATATTTTCATTAACAAATTCGATCGTTTGTGAACCAATATATTATTTTAATTAATTTTTATAATGGATTATTATAGTATTTAAATTTAAAAACATTTATACAACTTTGTTATGTTGTTAGTGATGTAGTATTCTTCTTGGTTTTTCTTTGTTTTGTGAAACATAATTTTTTGATTATTCTTCTGTATATTTATTTTTTTATTTTGTTTGTAAAACAACAAAATTTGATTTTTTTGGTGAAGTTCGCATAAATAGTAGAAACATGTTCGAATAAATCGTGTGAACAATTTTCGAACAAACTATTATAACGAACATGAACGTTCACTTAATAATTTGAACAATGTTCCAACACATTTTCTCGTTCGAATAAAATGTGAACCAACATGAACACGTTTCAAATAAAAATATGAATGAACATGACACAACGAGTTCGGTTTGTCGAATCAAATAACAACCCTAATCATGTATAATGTGATACATAGAAAAAATTATTAATTTATATACATTCATTTAAAGAAGCTCTTTTCAAAATGGACCGAATTTCGGAATTTTACCATTAAATTTTCATTGGTAAAATTTAAAATTTGATAATAACACATTTGACAGAAAAAGTTAATATTAATATATTTATTTAAATAATATATTTATTACTTTTTTGGTCGAATCAAAAATTCAGGATTATAATCCGAAAAACCTGATACGGGGTGGACCAAATAAAATATTGGTACGATTGGGTGTTTGATACACTTGCTGGTTTATTGACGATATAACAATCGATATAAAGAATAATGCTAAACAATAAATTTTTGATTTGAATGTTTAGTCCGAAAATTCTATGAAATTTTAGTCGTTTCATTGAAAAATTATTTTTTAGTATAAAATCCAAATCTTATCATAATTTTAAATATAGTTTATAAATCATAAAATTTAATTTAACAGTAATTATTAAATTTTTTGAGTTTAAGGATATTTTGGTAATTTTGAACAAAAATAATAATATTTCAAATTTGAAAAATTAAATTTGAATAACATATTTTAAAAGGTATAAATAAAATGTTTGGGCAAATTTGAATGATTAAAAATGAATTTTTCTTTTATTTATATATATTAGAAATATAATGTATAATATACTATTTTATTTATATTATATATAACTTGATTCTTTTTTAATATGGTAACCATATGAGTTGGCATATACTCGGAATTTCGAAATGATAAGAAGGTGTGGCATAGATCTGGTGTGACAGGGTATCAAATTGAACTTCCTTGTGTAAATTCTACTTTTTGTGAATTGTGGTTTGTTTATGTGAAAACTCTAGTGCTTGTGGACGCACATTACTTGCAACATAGTTTTATCATAGTTATGGGTAATTATCATGCTAAATTGTTGAGGAAAATATGGGGTAGATCACATAAAATAAAAAATAGCTCTTATATTATATAATATGACCAAATCTTTAAGGTGTTGATGAGTTTGTTGCGCTTCTTGTCCATCTCTGAGATGTAGTAGGATACGATTATGGTATCTGAAACTATGGTGATGCTAAAACTATAGTTTTGGAGGGGTTACCAGACCTTACATGACAATTGAACAAAAAAAGAGGTGTTGTCCTATGTGTTATTGTTTCCTTATGTGATGTTATGATTGTTTGCATATGTATGTTTTATTTGCATCGTATTTTTACTTATTTCAGACTCATGACACCTCATCTCCTCCAGGTACATGAGAGAAGTATTAGGGGGTAGAAGATCAGTTGTCTACGTGTGAAATAAACTATCTACTTTGTAAGACTTCCGCTTATCGTTTTATTGTACAGTAGTTTTTGGATTGTAAAAAGGTTGATCAAAGATTTTGTATTGTAGTTGTATAAAGTTCGAAATCTTACTTGATATATGTAAATTTACTTTCGTATATACAGATTTAAAATAAAATTGAAGAATCAACCCTAGGATTTAAGCCTTATGTTTATTTTTAGAAGCACGACGTGTCATGTACCTCTTTCTTTATATGGTATAAATTGAAGGGTATAACACAGTTAGTATCGGAGCTATGTTTAAATGTTGCAACTGATCTATAAGAATTACATTGGGTAGATATAGCATGATGTAGAACATAAGTGATGAAAACTCCGTAACCCGGTATCCCGAACTAGTGAAGGCCCAAAACATTCTGGGCCTGCCCATGTGACAGAAGACGAACCTAGAAGACCCAAGATCCAACATTTTGCAAAGGTTCGGCCCAATGAAGATAGCAAGACCCGAAGGCCCACTTACCTATGGAAGTATGCAAGCCCAATCAGTCATTAGGACCGAAGGTTAGAGTTGCACATAACTCAGCGCTTCTAGACTTATCACCAGGATCGGTGCAGACGGTTACAGCTAGATTCGGGCGTGCACAAGTTTTCTGCTTTTCAGATCTGCTCACGTTGTCTACACTTCGGACTTATCCACGTTTTCTATCAAGGAAAAATGACTTTGTCATATGCGGTTACGGAGCGTTATCCACACACGTTTCTCCTCTATAAATACAGGGCTTAAAAGCAAGCTCGAGAGGACCTTTTGGATGAGCGAATTAGCCATTACTCTACTAATTTCATTCATGCGATTTCTAACTTGCCTTAGTCCTTTTCAGAAACCTTCTATGTTTGTATTGCATACTGTTTCATCAATATATCGACTAAGAACATTTCTATCTCTTAGTCAGATGTTTCCCCTTCCCTATGGGTTTTCCACGTTAAATCGCTGTGTTAATTGCTAATTCCATATTTCTTAATCGTTCCCCCAACCTAAATAAATCAAAACCATCTTCATTATATTGTGGACCGATTGATTGTTGGACCCAAGTCTTTTTTACAACAACAATAAGTACATAGGAAAGCTAATTTTCTTTTTTAACCTATAAAATATGGTTACATGCTTTGTATGCAACAGGATTATGGCTCCTAGACGAAGGAATACACAGTCTGAGAATGTATAGAGAACCTGATACAGCTGAGCTAGAAATAAAAAAAATCAGCCAAAAAGACATGATATGAGCGAAATGATGAACACGATGAACGCAATGACTGGAAATATGAATCAGATGGCTTATGTTATCCAACAAATGGCTAGTATTGTGAATTCAACAAGGAATCAAACGGTAGAACCTCCTGTGATATCTCCACTAGTAATTGATACACAAAAAAGAACTTTGAAGATCATGGACTACCATGAGGCAATAAGACAAATTGGAATTCAATATTTTAGTTGTGGAACATTAGAGGATGTTGAATCATGGCTATTGAGGTTGGAGGAGAAGGTTCAACTTGTTGAAATGCTAGAAAATATGGAAACTGTAGTAGCTATTCATTGGCTCGAAGGAGGAGCATCTAAATGGTGGAAAAATATATGTAATAGTTTGTCTATAGAAGAGTTGCCACAATGGCAAGATTTAGAACTCTTTTTTGACAAACTATTTTCCAGTTGATCTAAGGGATGTGAAAAGAAATTAGTTCGTTAAGTTAACTTAATGGCAATTATGTAATATTTGGACAAATTTCAGGAATTGGAAAGACATGCACCAAAGCCAATGAAGTAGAGAAAATTCATAATTTCACTGCTAGATTACAAGGGAGGATTAGACTGATGATGGTTGGTATAAAGAAATCAATGTTTAATGAACTTGTGAGTGCTGCTGTTTGAATAGAAACTGAATTAATCAAAGAAAGAGACTATCTTAATAAGAAAGAAAATTTCAGACTAATATTGAGTCGAATTTCAAGGCATTTAAGAAATCGGAAGGATAAAGGACTCAACAACAAGGAACAATGACGGATATTCCCACATATGGTATATGCCAAAAGACACATTTTGGAGAATGTAGACTCAAATCAACCACATGTTTTAATTGTGGAAAAGTGGGTCATTTTGCAAGAGAATGTCAAGATAAGGAAAAGAAAATTATTCCTCCAAAACAAGAAGATATGGGTAAACAACATGGAAGGGCTCGAGTTTTCGCTATCAATAAGGAGCAAGCATCCACGGCTGAACACTTGACAACAAGTTTCTTGTGGATAATATCCCTATTTTTGATTTGATTGATTGTGAAACTTCTCATTGTTTTATTTCCAAGTATATTACACATCTTTTGGCTAGAAAATGAGATAATATAAAGTGGAGAATAGATACACCTGAGGGTAGGAAACGGATGTACTATTACTTGTGAGAAATATGTATTTGTGGCTGACTTAATGGAGTTGGATATGGTTCAATTTGATGTGATTTTGGGAATGGATTGGCTACACATTTATAGTATTCAAATTGATTGCAAGGAGAGAAAAATTAGAACATATGATGGACAAGTAATTTCATTACCAAAATGTGAAGAAGGGGAAATTGGAATTGTAACCAAATAATCTGACATGAGGAATAAAGGATTCTTGGTTATGCTTGTATGCGAAAGTCAACAGAATGATATTACAAATATACCTGTTGTGAGTGAATTTTCAGATTTGTTTCCAGATGATTTACCATGGCAACTACCAATAAGAGATGTTGAGCTTGAAATTGATCATATACCTGGTGCTGAACCGTTGTCGAAACATCCATATAGAATGGCTTCAAAAGAACTCAAATAATTAAAAATTCAGTTGAATGACTTGTTAGATAAAGGGTGCATCAGACCCAACATTTCTCCATGGAGGGCACCTATACTCTTTGTATCTAAGAAAGATGGAGGAATGAGATTATGCTATGATTATCGAGAGTTGAATAAATTGACAAAGAAAAATAAATACTCTCTTACAAGGATAGATGACATGTTTGATCAATTATAGGGAGCTACCATATTCTCTAAATTGGACCTAAAATCAGGTTACCATCAGTTGAGAATTAAGGAAGAAGATGTTCCGAAAACTGCATTTTTTACAAGGTTGTTATTTTGAGTTTTTGGTGGTTCCACTCATATTTTTAATGCACCAGCTGTTCTAAGATTTGATGCATAGAAGTTTTCATCCATTTTTGGATAAATTTGTAGTCAAATTCATCGATGATATCTTAGTCTACTCAAAGAATGAAGAAGAACATGCTCACCATTTAAGGTTGGTAGTTGACACAATGAGAGAAAATAAACTTATGCTAAATTGAGCAAATGTGAATTCTAGAAATCTAATATTGCATTTCTTGGATATATTGTGTCTGCTAATGACGTGGAAGTTAATCCTGAAAATATCCACACAGTAATAGAATGGACTACACCTAGAGATGTAAATGACATCCGAAATTTCCTTGGCTTAGCTGGTTACTACATGAAGTTTGTTAAAGATTTTGCCCGAAAAGCCAAGCCTTTAACTAATCTGACCAAGAAGGGTATAAAGTTTGAATGGACTGTGAGAAAAGTTTCCAACGACGTAAAGAATGCTTAACTACAGTACATGTGATGGTATTGCCAGAAGAAGATAAAGATTTTGAAATTTTCAGCAAAGTTTCTGATAAAGGTTTAGGTACTGTGCTAATAAAATGGTAAAGTAATTGCTTATGCTTCGAGGGAGTTAAAACCACATGAAGAAAATTATTCGGTACATGATTTAAAACTTGCAGTAGTGATTTTTGATTTAAAACAATGGAGACACTACCTTTATGGAGTGAAATACAAAGTGTTTAGTGATCACAAGAGTTTAAAATATTTGTTTACTCAAAAGACTTGAACATAAGACAAAGGAAATGGTTAGAAATAATCACTGACTATACATTGGAAATAGAATACTATCCTGGAAAGGAAAATGTGGTTGTTGATGCGTGGAGTAGAAAGAATCACATTCGGATTAGTTCGATGTTAGCAAAAGAAATGGAAACTTGGAATTTAGAATTTCTTGGAGCAAATGGGTATATGTTAGCATCTATGCTAGGAACACTTTTGATTGCTGAGGAGGTAAAATAAAAGCACAAAGTGGGTGGTACAATTCATAAGATGAAAAACACATCTTTGGAAGGCAAGAATAAACATTTTGTTTTAAGAAATGACAAATGTTTGATATTTCATAATAGAATTGTGGTATGTGAGTATGAGGATTTGATGAATAAAATTTTACATGAGGCTCATAGTTCGAATTTCTCATATCATCCTGGAGGAAATAAAATATACAAAGATCTGTAGTGTAATTGGTGGTGGCAAGGAATAAAAAATTACATAGCTACGTTTATTTCAAAATGTAACATCTGTCAACGTGTGAAAGCTGAACATCAAAGGCCTGCAAGTCTTCTACAACCCTTACAAATTCCAGAATGGAAATGAGATCATGTGACGATGGATTTTGTGAGTTGATTACCAAAACATCAAGGAAGAATGATGCAATGTGGGTAATTATAGACAGAATAACCAAGGTTACACATTTTATTGCTATCAAGATTACTAATTCTATATAAAAATTAGCAAATCCTTATTTGGACAACATAATCAAATTACAAAGAGTTCCTTTAAGTATTGTAAGTGATAGAGACACAAGGCTCACTTCATGATTTTGGAAAAGTTTGCAAGACATAGTGGGAAATATCTTACATTGGTGGATTTTGCTTATAACAATAGTTATCAATAAAGTATTCAAATAGCTCTATATGAGGCTTTATATAGTAGAAGATGTAGAACTCTACTGTATTGAGAAGTGGGTGAAAAATATATTGTAGGACCTGAATTGATCTATATAGCAAAGGAAAAAGTGCAAACGGTTAGAAAAACATGAAGATAGCACAAGATAGAAATATAACGTGTGCTGAGAAAAGACGGAGACCTCTTGAGTTTCAGGTAAATGATTGTGTCTATCTAAGAGTATTTCCTATGACGGGAGTTTTTAGATTCAGTAAGAGCAGCAAACTAAAACCTCGATATGCTGGACCATTTCAGATTGTGAAAATGATAGGAGAAGTAGCATATCAGTTGCAACTACCGGAAAAATATGAGAAATTCACAATGTATTTCATGTTTCTCAACTCAGGAAATGTTTAGCTATACCTCAGCAAAGTTTGAATGATGATGCAGTAGAAATTGATGATGCATTAACATATGAAGAAGAGCCAATAAAGATTTGGAGAAACATGAAAAGAGATTAAGGAACAAGAACATTAAAATGGTAAAAGTACTTTGGTCCAATCATAATGAAAGCAAAGCAAATTGGGAATTTGAAAAGGATATCATTAAGTATTACCCTAACTTAGTAACTGATTGAAGTCTTCGAGTTTTGGGGCAAAACTCTTTTAAAAGTAGGGGAGAAATGTGAGACTGTATGACAGACACAATGAAAGATACAAGAGTAAGTGTTGATAATATATATTTGGTTAAATTATTATTAGAATGCCAAGTTGATAGAATTTATTTGTTTTCTTAATATTTAGGTAACACATCCTAAGACTATGATCTATTTTAATAGAGATAAATAGAAATACTTAACTAATATGGATGAGAGACAATACTATATAGACAAGTTATGTAAAATTATAGGTAGAAAATGATGATTGGATGTTATTTTGACTTTCCTAAGGCACCCTACGTGTTCTAGGCTTTGATTTAGATAAACTTGAACATACTATAAAGCAAATAAACTCTTTGACATGAAATTTTCGAAAGGTAGACGGTAGAGATAGAGAAGGAAAAAATACAGCAAAGAAGAACAAATGTTGATTTTTGGTGGAATAGTGCTCATTTTAGGTTACTTTGATGTAAAGGTTAAGAATATTGTGTTTATGATCAGGAAATGACTTCTAAGATGTGGAATAATACTTGAAAGTTTAGAAATCATAAGAAAATTAGAAGTAATTGGCATGATTGAGTTTGCAATAAACTACAAACAGTTTTTCTAGCATATATGTGATTATGTGAAATGTGTGATTTTTCAGGGTATTATTTGGTAATAGATTTGGTGCAAAGCTTTGCATGATTTTTCTCCATGTTGAGTCTGTAATTTGGTAAAAATATGTTTGGTGCATAAAAGATTTCAGAATAGGATTTTATGTTATATTCTCCAAAGTATCGCAAAACTATTTTAAATATGTGGCAATGTCACATGTGATGTATTAAATTATTTTTATGTAACATTTGAAAGCTCTGATTAATGTGATTCTTTTTGAATATGTTAGCCACATGAGTTAGCATATACTGGGAATTTTGAAATGATTTTAGAAGGTATTTGGGCTCTCAAAATAGATCTGCTATGACAGGTTATCAAATTGCACTTCGTGATATAAATTATGTTTTTGTGATTTGTGATTTGTTTATGTGAAAACTCGAGTGCTTGTGGACGCACTAGCAACATGGTTTTACCATAGTTATCGCTAAAGATCAGGCTAGCTTGTTGAGGAAAATATGGGGTACGGCACATAAAAAGGAAAAGAGCTATTATATTATATGATATGACCAAATCTTAGACGTGTTGATAAGTTGGATGCGCTTCTTGTCCATCTTTGAGATGCGGTAGGATACGATTATGGTATCTGAAATTTTGGTGATGCTAAAATCATGATTTTGGATGGGTTACCAGACCTTATATGACAATTGAAAGAAAAATGAAGTGTTTTCCTATGTGTTATTGTTTTCTTATGTGATGTTATATGAAAGAAGAGAACTTCCATGGAAAATCCAATATGAAAGAAGAGTAAATCTGTTACAAAGAATAAATAAAGGAGGAGACAACAAGCAAATTGTAGAACATATCAATAAGAGGAAGCAATAGCTAAAGTTTTGATGTCAAGGATCTAGTATGTCTTTAATCTAAAGCCCTCTTGTTTATATAATATCTCATCTATTTCCTTCCTCTTTTTATGTCATTTCTATTGTTACATCTACCAAAGTAGAAAATATCCCTTCAGAAGCGCGTCTACCAAGAATATCAAATATTTCCTTAATCCTCATGTATCATATCACGTGTTGTGACCGCACTAACGTCATATGAGACTGATCCAACACTTAGCATTTTCAACACCTAAACTCTCTTTGGGCTTGGCCACCTCTGTTTGGGCTAGACTCCATCCTTGGGCTGAGTGTAAGACCCCTCAGAGGTGCCAATCACACCTTAGGCGAATTCCAGCATCGGTTATAGACAGGGAATGATTATATGTTAACTATTATGATTCTTCTATCATTGACACGAGTCATTTTCTATAGCAAAGTGACAAGGATCACGTTAGAACTGGAAAGTTAAGCGTGTTTACCCTTGGGTCATTCAGGGATGGGTGACTCCCTTGGAAGTTTAATGTTAGGGAAAAAGTAAGTATGTGAGGATTAGGTGTGAGTCATTAGGGCTAACCTAGTCCAAAACAGACAATATTGTATAAATGGAAACGCTGGTCGTTACATTTGAGCCCTCCTCGTGGTACTCTGTTAGAGGCATCCCATCAGTACAACGTAGATGTTGAGTACATTGACACAACTTTATTAAGTGATAAATTTATACTTACAGATTCAAGCACCGATGAAGATAGAATATTATATATTGCATGGAAACATTCAAAACAATTAAGTTGGATGTTGATGAGAACAACGCTTGTAGATAATATTAAACTATAAATCTCAAAAACTTGGAGTGTTTAAGAATTTGTGGAATCTGTAATGTCAAAGGCTCATTCTTAAAGTGTTGAAAAACTAGTTGCCGGAACTCTTATGGGGAAATTGAATACCATGCAGTTTGACGGTGGTCGTACTATGCATGAGCGCATAACTAAAATGATGAATAATGCGACAAGACTACTGTTGAAGGCATTGGAACTTATATTTTGATTCTTGAAACTGTCTATGTTTTAAATCTTTATTAATGTTCCTTAAATTTAGTTTCTATTTCGAGACTCGCTGATAACAAATACTCTTTTATGTTTGTTTTGAGAATCGCCTTGATGATCTTTACAAACTTAATCTTGATAACCATTTTGAGGAAACTTGTCAATTACGCATAAAGTTAGTGGTAATAAACGAATCACGGTCAATGAAAACTCCATTTTGTATGACATATCCGCTTAGTCCATATATCCAAGATAGTATTCAACGATTGTTTACAAATAAAATTTGACCAAATTTGGATTTTACGAAATTCTGGATTTGTGTGGGACGTGTTAAAAGAGTTTACAAATACACACCTAAGAAGAAAGGCACACGAGCACACAATTCCTTGAAATAATGCACACTTTATATGTTGACCATTTGCTAAATTCTCCATTCCGTTCTTCAATGAAGAAATTTATTTAATGACATTTATCGATGATTTTTCATGTCACATATATCTCAACATATTGAAAGATAAGTCTCAATCATTGCATGCTTATTAGGTATTAATTACGTAAATTGAGAGACAATTAGAGAAGAAAGTGAAAATTGTATAATCAGATAGAGATTATAAATATTATGTAAATATTATGAATATGACAATGTCCATGTCCATTTGCTAAATTGCTAGAAAAACATAACATTATTGCACAATACATTATGCGAGACACACTATAGCATAATGGTATAGCAGAAAGTACTTAAATGATTATGGTGTAGCATGTCGATGCGTACTTTACGAATTATCATATTCTTATTAATTAGGGTTCCTACTTAGACCGTTGAAAAGTCACCAATCATGGAACGGTAAGAAACCCAGTTTACGAAATCTTCATACATGATGTTTGTACGACATAAATCGGGATATATAATCCACATGCAAGAAAACAATAAGTGGTTTTTTCATTGGTTATCCAGAAAAATCTAAATGATTTTATTTCTATTATCATAACCATAGTACAAGAATTGTAGAAACTTGAAATGCAAAATTTATTGATAATGATGACATTAGTTTTGGTTGTGATCCACGTATTGTGGAAATAAAAGATGTACTGAAACTCATAATGAAACTGTCATTCCAATCATTGCCTCGAATCATAATGTTGTTGAAAGACATCATTGTTGTGGTTCCTTTTTATAGGGAACCAAAAATTACTGAATTCTTATAGAGATAATCGATCGAGATTCGGTTTTTAGGTTTGTTGTTTTTTGTGGGACAACTTTGAGTTTGAAAACATTGCAAACACAAGCGATTTAACATGGAAACATAGAGAGATTTAGTGAAAAACTACGGTGCAGGGAGGCGGGAAGAGAACTTCCTCGGCTGATCCAATTCGAACGAAGGAGAATCAACTGTTACAAGGAACGAATAAAGAATGAAAACAGACGTTATAAAGGATAGATCAAAGAAAGAAGTAGCGTCTAGTGTCATGCCCTACTACATCTAATCAAATTTATTATCTAATTTATCAAATACGAAGGAAATATGCAGTGCCCTAGAAATTGGAACACAAGCCTCTACATAAAACTCATCGATACTACTAATTATTCTTTCATACACAACAGAAGCTAATTTACATAATCATATATTAATTCACTAGTTTACTTACAACATAAAACCGAACTAAAGTTTTTACAAAATAACTAGAAAAACTCCTCCTGATGCCATCCTGGCATCGTTTATTGTACTGCTCTCATTCTCTACCTGTATACACTAGTTCATTGAGTGGTTCTGAGAGTGATGATAACAAACAAGCAGTATAATAATGAAACAAGTAACATCACATAAACATGAAACATAACACATAAACATAAGCATAAATATAAGCACATAATCTGCAAATTGTTGCTCTTATCATGATAAATTTACCATGATAGCAGTCATGGCCCCTGCCTTAATCTTTGGCTTACGCATCACCAAGAATCAAGAAACATAAGTCATGAGTCCCCTAGTATCAGAAAAGGACAGAAAGCGCGACGAATCCATCTAACATTTCCGACATTTAGCCATATCTCGCTCCTTAACATATTTATATCTGATGTGATCACATAACTGAAACTAGTGATCTAGATCATAACGTGACTGAAACTATGCTCCTGGCATGCTGTCAGAGTTGTGTGTCCACAAACTCTAGAATTTTAACATTACATCACATAAAACATATACATATGCTGAATTTTTTCTGTACAATAGTCTGTCGACACTATAAATCGATACGTGTTTTAGAGCTCACATGACATCCCAAAATCATGTAAAAATACTCACTGGAAATCTAATAAATTGTTCTAAAAACGCATTAAAGAAACCATTTTCAAATAGCACTCTAAACAAGAGAAACCATACCAACAACATGATGCCCTGGCTGTAGGGATAAAACTCTGTTGGGCGTGCAGCGAAAGTTATGAAATCAAGATATCAACGATGCAAATATGATAAATAAATAAACACCAAAATTTAAATTTGTTCAACCAAAATATGGCTAGTCCACGGATCCCATCAGATAAACTTCCACTGTTAACAATAGCATGGATATAGATAAAATATAATCTAGATATATATCTAGAATAAAAAACTAAAATATGCGGTAATAACAGTGTTTAGCTAACACAACGGCTACCCCTCAACTATTTTGATATTCCCCAAATATTCAGGAACTATTCCTAAATATTACACATTTCTGAAAAGCCTTGAGGAACACGAATTCAAGAAGAACAACTTTATTCTTGAATCTCTTCTTTCTCTCTTTTGTCTTCCTCTCTTGAATACTCAATTGAGATGTTGAGATTGCTGGATTTGTTTGGGATGATCATTTGAGGCTCACGTAATAGGGATAATATTTTTTTCCCTAAATATTCTCTTTGTGGTTAGCCACATATCTACTAAATATTGACCAAGTGTGAATATAATTTTATTTATATTCTTCATGTGGCCCCACATAATGTGGAGGGACCCACCCATCAATTCTCCCTCTCCCGAAACATGGAGGAATCCACCAATCCAGTTGTATCTCGACAGTACTCAAAGTTGTATCTTGACAAAACTTTTGTCATCATATCTGATCTATTCTCTTCAGTGTGGATCTTCTCAAGCCGTAACAGTCTTTTCTCCAACACCTCGTGAATCCAACGATATCTCACATCAATATGCTTGGATCTCGAGTGAAATGAAGCATTCTTCGCTAGAGGAATCGCACTTTGACTATCGCAGAATAGCTGATAATTCTGCTGATCAATACCGAGCTCTTTTAAGAACTTCTTCAACCACAGTAACTCTTTGCAAGCTTCAGTTACTACAATGAACTTAACCTCGTTGTCGAAAGAGCAATACACTTTTGTAGTTTAGATTGCCATGCAACAGCTCCCCCTGAAAACATAATAAGGTATCCAGATGTAGACTTCCTCGAGTCTACATCTCCTGCCATGTTAGCATTTGTCTATCCAACCAATATTGGATCACCTTCTCCAAAACAAAAACACATGTTGGAGGCTCCACGTAGATACCTAATGATCCATTTCAATGTAGCCCAATGCTCCTTGCTCGGTTTATTTAGAAAACGACTCACAACTCCAATAGAGTGAGCAATGTCTGGCCGCGTACACGTCATGACGTACATCAAGCTTCCAACAGCTAAAGCATATGGCATCGGAGCCATCTCATCCTTCTCTTTATCTGTAGAATGGCTAGAACTCAATCTAAAGTGATTAGCTAAAGGACAACTAACCGCTTTAGATTTGTCCATGTTGAATCTTTGAAGTATTTTCTCAATATACTTCTCCTATGACAACCATAACTTCTTGGCATTCCTATCCCTTATGATCTTCATGCCAAGAATTTGCTCCGATGGTCCCAAGTATTTCATCGCAAAAGCCTTACTCAATTGCTGCTTCAAGTCAGCAATCCTCGAACAGTTTTGACCAACAATAAGCATGTCATCTACGTACAACAATAGTACGATAAAATCATCTTCATAAAACTTCTTTGTGAAGACACAGTGATATGAAGTAGTCTTCATGTAGCATTGCTCCCCCATGACAGACTCAAACTTCTTATACCACTGTCTCGGTGCTTGTTTCAAGCCATAAAGACTCTTCTTTAGCTTGCAAACATAGCCCTCTTTCCCCTTCTTCACAAAGGCTTCTGGTTGATGCATATAGATTTCTTGTTCCAAATCTCCATGTAGAAAGGCAGTCTTTACATCCATTTGTTCAACCTCCAGGTTGAGAGATGCTGCTAATCCCAGCACAGTCTGAATGGATGTCATCTTCACAACAGTTGAGAATATCTCGTCAAAGTTAATCTCTTTTCTTTGACTGAATCCCTTCACAAAAAGCCCTGCTTTAAACTGTGGTTGTGGAAGGCTTGAGAATCATCATGCTTAATCCTGAAAACCCACCGGTTCCTCAAAGCCTTCTTGTCTTAAGACAACTTTTCCAACTCAAAAATCGCATTCTCATGCAATGACTTCATCTCGTCATCCATGGCCTCAATCCACTTCTGCTTGAATTCATCATTCAATGCTTTCTCGTAGGATTCTGGTTATCCCCCGTCAGTCAATAACACATATTGATCTGGTGGATATCTCGTAGAGTATTATATAACTCTACCGAATCTCGTAGTCCGAACTGGAGAATCAATAGGGACTGGTACTTCATCTTCACCATCATCAGCATCGTCAACTAGAACTTCTTCAGGAACTTCTGGTTCATCCTCATCATCAGGTGGATGAAATTCATCATCTCCAACATGTCATGACACTGTTGGTGGAGGCATAACTCTCAAGTTTGTTGAATCACCATCTGGTTTAGCAACATCTTTGCTACTCATTCCAATATCCACGATGGTTTCGTCTTCAACGAACATAGAATCACGACTTATGATAAGCTTCTTAGTGGCTGGATCATAAAATCTGAATCCAAGATCATCTTGGCCATATCCGATAAAGACACATTGGCGAGTCTTGAGATAAAGCTTGGATCGTTCATCTCTCGGAATGCGAATGTAAGCCTTACACCCGACAACCCGCAAATGTTCGTAATAAATCTCTTTCTTTGACCACACCTTCTCCGAAGTTTCATACCCAATAGGAACACATGGCGAGAGATTCAGTAGATAGGTTGATGTCAGAATAGCCTCTCCCCAAAAAACTTCTTGCAACTTTGCTTGAGATAGTAGACATCGTATTCTCTCCTCCAAAGTACTGTTAAATCTCTCGGCCAACCCATTTAGTTGCGGTGTCTTCTTATGCCGAATACCATTATCTTTGCAGTAAGCATCAAATGGTCCAATATAGTCTCCGCCATTGTCAGTTTAGATGCACTGCACCTTCTTTCCTGTTTGTCTTTCCACTAACTTCACACACTGTTTGAAAACAATAGAGACTTGAACCTTCGTCTTCAGTAGATAGAGCCAGTTCTTCCGAGAATGATCATCGATGAATGTCACAAAGTACTTGGCACCTCCAAGTGATTTCGGCATCGGTCCACATACATCCGAATGTATCAATATGTCATCCTTTCTTGAAGGTGATCTACTGTGAACGCTTACTCTCGTTTGTTTTCGTGTGAGAACATCTCTTCAGATTTTCATGATTCATTCCAGTCAATACTTCCTTTTTAAGCAGAGTCTTCATTCCTTTCAGACCCATATGTCCGAGGCGTTTGTGCCACAACTCCACTGTATTTTCATCCTCAACATCATTCACGTGTTCAGAGGAAAGCTTTGCTTGCAACATATACAGTTTTGAACACTTCTTGCCTCGAGCAATCACCAACGAACCCTTGGTGAGTTTCCAACGGCCATCATAGAAAGCATTGCAGAAACCTTCATTATCGAGTCTATCAACGGATATGAGGTTTAGTCGCACATCTGGAACATGCCGAACCTCCTTCAATACCAGTATGTTACCATTCTCCGTCTCTAAACAAACATCTCCTTTGCTAACAACTTTGGAGAGGTTTTTATTTCCAATCTTAACCACACAAAAATCTCCAGATGTGTAGGATGAGAAGCATTCTTTGAGCGAAGTCGCATGAACAGTAGCTCCGCTATCAATAATCCAGCTCATCTCTTGAGATACAGAATTCACAACTTCATCGTCGCATACGAAGTTGAATTCTCCGACTACATTGATTTACTCATCATCACTGTTATCCCATCCTTTACCTTTTGCAACTTGTTCTTGTTTGAATAGTCTGCAATTTCTCTTAATATGATATTTCTTCTTGCAATGATGACACTCAACATTGGTGTATTTGTTTGACTTCCCTGGGCTCTTTCCATGCTTCGCAGGTCTTGAGCTTTGTTTAGAATTCCTTCCCCTCGAATCAGCAATCATAATATCTGACTACGACGGTGATGTCTCTTGAGTCCATCGTCTCATTTCTTCATTCAGAATTCCACTTTTAACTAATTTAATAGTAATATTACTAGAACTAGTAAGTGATACATTCAACGGCTCTCATGATTCCTGTAAGGATCTCAAAATAAATAGTGCATTTAATTCATCGTCAAGTTTAATACCTATTGTTGTGAGATGGGCCAATATCCCATGAATATTATTCAAGTGATCAGCGATTAAAATACCCTCCTGGTACTTTGTAAGAACCAAGTTGTTCAAATAGAATAAGTTGTTGTAGTCGCTCTTTGAGGCATATAATTCCTCAAGTTTCTTCCATAGACTTTTCGCTTGGACTTCGTCACAAATGTGATTATACACATTTTCTTCGACATACTGCCGGATAAAACTACATACATGTGGATGCTCGAAAGCCCATCGGACTTTCCCTCCGGCATAGATTCGTCGAACACCGGTAAATGCATCTTCGTCACGAACAAAAGATTTTTCATCTTGTTCTTCCACATGTAGTAATTCGACCAATTTAATTTAATCATATTGCTCGTCTTAATATCCATAGGCCCAATATGAGTTAAGAATTGTGAAAAATACTCAAACTTATTTTCTGATGTAGAAGGTCCACTTTATGGCAACCACAGAGCATACGATAAGTTGATATCAATACTGAACCTAGCTCCGATACCACTTGTTGGGCATGTAGCGAAAGTTATGAAATCGAAGTATCGACGATGCAAATATGATAAATAAATAAACATCAAAATTTAAAGTGGTTCACCCAAAATAGTGCTAGTCCACGGATCCCATTAGATAAACTTTCACTATTAAAAATAATAGGGATATATAAAGAATATAATCTAGATAAATATCTAGAATAGAAAACCAAAATAGGCGGTAATAACAATGTTTACCTAACACAACGGCTTCCCCTCAGCTATTTTGATATTCTCCAATATTTAGGAAATATTCCTAAATATTACATACTTCTGAAAAGCCTTCAGGAACACGAATTCAAGAAGAACAACTTTCTTCTTGAATATCTTCTCTCTCTTTTTCTCTTCCTCTCTTGAATACTCAATTGAGATGTTGAGATTGTTGGATTTGTTTGGAATGATCAATTGAGGCTCAAGTGTCATCAATTTATAGGAATATAGAGAATATATGTCTCCCTAAATATCCTCTTGGTGGTTAGCCACATATCCACCAAATATTGATCAAGTCTAAATATAATTTTATTTATATTCTTCATGTGGGCCCTACATAATGTGGAGGGACTCACCCATCAAACTGTATACTTGTTGGTCTGGTTTAGGTTTTCAGTAAAACTAAAATTTCTCTGAAACAAGACACACAAAGGTTTTCATACATGTAAAATTCATAATTATACGACATCCATATAATTAACAGCGAAATTCGTAACATATAACAGTATTATGTATGCATATGAAATCTAACCTGTATGATTATCTCAATCATTCCACTCACCTTCGGTTTCTTACTGAGTTCTCTCGTTTAAAACCGTCAAAACTGACCTACACCTCATGTAAAACCATCCTTAGAACCATAATCAACTTATAAACAACCTATAACACAATTTCCTCCAACTTACTCCCAAAAATCTGCTGTTTGGTTGTGGTTGCTGTTTTTCGTGTTTCAGGCATTTAATCAGCCTTGGTTTCTACTTCTTGTGTGAGTTTTGTGGATAAGAATGACATTTAGGATGCTAAATATACGTGGGCCACATCTTGGCTACTCCGCAAGGCTTCAATAGTAACATGACAACACAAAAAATGTAATAGAAAGTCTATGGTTTAACTTGTCTTCTAAACCCCTATTTCAGCATTTTAATACTCTCGTGTCTCATAAGTATTGTTTTATATATGTCAAATATCCGGAGTCTTACAGCTAGGGTCTGGTCTCTAGGGTCCATTCTATCTCACGTTATATAAGTGTGCTTTTACATGTTTTTAGCATTCATTCCTCAATCGAACGAGATGTTATTTATAGGGTGTTGCCAAGTCTATATCCAAATCTTTAATTTTATCTCACTCCTTCAGTTGCTATATGTAAGACCCGTCGGGTGTACGAGAGACACCTTAGGCGAATCCAAGCATCGGCTATAGATGGGGAACGATCAGAGATTAAATATAGTTATTCGTTTTCCATTGCACGAAACTTTATCCCTAGCAAAGTGGCAATGATTACGTTAGAACTGGAAAGTTAACTGTGTTTACCATGGGATAATTCAGGGATGAGTGACTCCTGTGAAGTTTAGGGGTAGGGAAAAAATAAAGTGGTTAGTACTAGGTGTGTGTCATTAGGGTCAGCATAGTCCAAAGTGGAGAAAATCGTGCAAACGAGAAGACATGTCGTTACATTTGGTATAAGAGAATGACTCGGGTTATAGTCGATGTGAGCATTAAGCGTGCTTACGCTGGGTTAATTCAGGGATGGGTGACCCCTTGGGAAGTTTATGGCTAGAGAAAAAATAAAGCCGTGAAGACTAGGTGCGTGTCATTAGGGCGAGCGTAGGCCAAAGCGTATAATATCTTGCAAGCGAGAAGATAGATCGTTACAACTATGTCCATTGAAATAAGAAACTTCTCTAACCGTGCACGCCTGCCATAAATACAACTTCCTCATGCAGTATAGATTTGTTGACGTTTCGGGACCGATCATACGTCACAAGGGGACCGATCCAATACTTAGTCATCTTCGGCTGTTAACTCTCCCTTGGGCCTGGCCTAGTTTGCATTGGGCTGTTTCCTTGGGTCAGATTCTCCTCGTGGGCGGGGCACATCTTGTTGTACCCGGTTAGAGAGTTCCCATCATTCATGATATTGATTGAATACAAGATAATGAAGTAATCATAGAAAATAAAATTGTAAATAAATCATAAGAAATAGTCTTATGAAATCACAATGAGAAAGTCGTTATGCTATTTCTGATGACTATGGTTTATTTACATTAATATGATTTTCAATTTGAATGTTTCGAAGATCAAGTTTCTTATCCCGAGACCATGAATATTCAAATCTCATAAATAATAAATATTCTTAAAGATGATTGATGTTATGAATGAAAACATGAAATCGATGACAAACAATGAGATTTGTGATCTTTTGAAATTGCCAATGGAATCTAAGTGGTTGTTCAATGACAATAATGAAAGATATAAAACTCAACTTCTTGCTAAAGGTTTACTAAGAAAGAAGAGATTGATTATAAAACTCAATGACAAATTCTCTTGTTTCTTGAAAATATTTTTTCAGAACTTTTATGAAATTGTAGTAATTATGATTTGGAATTACATCAAATGATGTTAAAACGACTTTTTAGGATGAAAAGTTATATAAAGATATCTATATGAATCAAACTCAATGTTCCGAGGTTGAGGGGAGGGAACAATGAGTGTATCAAATTAAGAAATCAATATATGGATGAAACCAAACTTACCGTCAATGATATCATAATTTCATATTCATTTAAAGAGAATAATGTAGATATATGTATCTATATGAGGTTTAGTGAGAGTAAATTTATTATTTTAACCTTATATATTGATGATATTTTTCTTATAACTAATAATCTTGGATTATTGCATGATACCAAAAAAATTATTTCTAGAAATTTTAAAATAAAAGATATGAGCGATGATTATTATGTTCTTGTGATTGAAATATTACTCAATGGATCACAATGTATTTTAGTATTATTTCAAAAATGATATATCACAAAAGTTCTAGAAAGATTCAATATGAAAAAATGTTTATCTAATGTTGTTCCAATTGATAAGGGTGATAAATTAGGTAATGATCAAAGTCCAAAAATAAAATGGAACAAAACGACATGAGAGACATCCATTATGTTTTTGTTGTTGGTAGCTTAATGTATTCACAACGTACATACGATATTATTGAATCTTTGTTGTAAGTATGTTGGACATATATTTAAGCAACCCAAGAATTGCTCAAGAATGTTGCAAAGAAAGTTTTGAGATATCTACAAGGAACAAAATATCACATATTAACGTACAAAAATACTAATTCTCTTGAAATTTTTGGTTACACATTTTCAAATTTCACGTTGTGTAGATTCAAGGAAATCTACTTTTGTTATCTGTTTCTTTTGGGTAATGATATTATCTTATAGAAATATACAAAAGAATTCAAAATAACATCAAACACTATGGATGATGAGTTTGTAGCATGTTATGAGGTCACTATTCATGGTTTATGGTTGTTGAACTTTATTTCAAGGCTTGGACTTATTAAAAGTATCGCAAGGTCATTGAAAATTTATTGTAATAATTTCATAGCAGTCTTGTTTTCCAAACATGATAAATATTCCAAGGCAATAAACATATGAATATGAAGTATCGTGTTATGAAGAATGATACACGAGAAAAACGAGTATTACTTGAGAATATTAGAAGTGAATCTCATGATTGCATATCCACTTACAAAAGGATTGTTTAATAAAATGCTAAAGGGGCATGTCGACAATATAAGTGTTGTCGGTAAAAGTTTATTAATGATGAAATAAAGTTATGATTATTTTATGAAATTAAATTGGAATCTATAAATATCTCTTATAAAGATTTAATAAGTTCTAGATTATGTCCTAGTATACAGGTTATTATGTATAATTTATTCAGTTATGTATTAATATGAAATTAATATTACATAGAAGGAAATATATGGATTATTTATAGATAACCACTATGATCTATATTGATTTTATATTAAACATGATAAATAAGTCAAATTTGTATTATGGTTTAACATGATGTGCACTAATGTTGTTAAATCATAATTATGAATCAAGTGTTAGTTTATATCATTATTGTGATCTATATAATTTTATATATTAAAGTTTATTATTTCATGTTGATATCTCATGAAACTTATATTATAAAGAATATCATGTTGTGATCTCTTATTCTATCTTTCATATATACAAGTTCTATCAATTAAGAATTTGTCTCACTATTATAAAGATAGACTAGTAGTATACACATCAAATATTCATATTGATACATAAATTTATTTAATTCTATGATTATTGGCTAATAAGCATATTCATGATATTGTTAGGTTCTCTTAAAAGTGAGTGTTATAAAAGATTATTAATACTCCATGAAGAAAATTTTCTTCTTTATTATTGGCGAATAAACATATTCATGATATCGTTAAGTTCTCTTAAAAGTGAATGTTATAAAAAATTATTAACACTCCACGAAGAAAATTTTCTTCTTTTACGAGAAGAAAATTATCCATAAAACTCCACGAAATGTCACAAGGTAAAAAACGTGTTGTGAAGATTATTAATTTTATGATTCTTGATCTTAAGGTTCCATAAGTGTTACATTATAGACTATGAATACTCTTTTGCATTTTAGAGGAATTGTTCCAAAGGGTGGTGGAGAATAATTTTCTTGAATCTAATGGAATTAGTGGTACTGTGTTTCCCGTATAGTTTGTTCTTGTTTACAACTTTTGATTTTTTCTATGCATTCTAAGATTTTCATGACTATATGAAGGTTTATTTAGTCAACCTATGATTAAGAAACCCAAGGTTTTGCAACAATGAGGAGATCACTATTTTGAAAATCCCTCTCAACCAGGTGTATCTGTTTCTTCTTCAGTGCCTCTAAGTTCAGTAATATGTGGAATCCCAATAAATTAGTTAAGATGCTTGCTGACCGATTTCACACCAGGAAGATGAAGGGACACAATGTTTTGCATTTTATGTATTTTATGTTTTATTACTTTCAAATCCCTTCAGGGCAGCCTGGATCTATTTTTGCATTTGACATTTGGTAGTTATTTATGAGGCATGAATTATACTATTTTAATTATTTGTGCAGATAATTCCTCATTAGTTTACATTATCGGACATTGAAGATTTTGAAAACACATACATTTCTCATATAAGTTATACCACTTATCGTTCATTGAGAATGAAACTTTGATTTTGTAATGCATTAAACAACTTCGTTTTTTAGCTATTATTAGGTTTTGAAAATGTTAATTTACTTCAAAGGTTGTTTATGAATTTTTATAAGTTTTGCAAAATACAATACAAAATATTTATCCAAAACAACATTGTCATTTAACAAAGATATGGGAATGTTACTATACGAAAATGTATTAACTAACAAATAACAATGTTGTTCTTAATAGTCAAATGTGATATCAAGCACATATAATATATTGAATACTACATAAAATGTAGAATCAACTTGTATGTTTACATTTTCTATGTAGGTTTAATTGTAATAAGTTCGATCAAAAAATTACAAATCGAACTTGGGTATAGTATTCCAACGTATAACGAGAATGAAATTGTAGATGTGCGCGTGTTAAAATTTATCATTTTGTTTTGTATAACTAAATTGTCAAATTATGCAAACTTTGGGAATCAAAATAGCCGTGAAATTGTATGGGTAAAATTAAATTGTATGTTTTTCAAATTTTGGGAATTATTAACAACGTTAGAGACTTAATTTACTAAAATCTCTAAACTTTGTGAATTAAAATTGACTATTTTCATGTCGGATATACCTCAATTGCCAAAAATCTAAATTTTAGGGACAAATTATGTCAAACATATAAAATTTTGAGGATTAATTTTGTTAAACATATAATAGTTTGAAGATCGATGTTGCCCAAATCAAACTTTGGGATGTCATTCACAAAAATCATTGAAATTGTGAAATCAAAATTACCAAATCATGATAATATAGAGACCAAATGTGAATGGCACACTAAAAGCCACTTGTTTGCTGACATCCATAGTCCATGGTTCAATATATTGTCAATCTTTGCCATAGTTGTTTAATTAAATAGATATATAAAAAAATTGTAATATATTTAGGAGTGATAAAATATTGAAAGATGTTTTAAAATCTTAATAAATTCATTTGTCCTACTTTGGAAGATAAGATAGAAATAAATATACATACAGCATAGCGCTGTATGTTTTTATTGGCTCTAATGTTTAAAATAATATAAAAACGATTACCCTAATATTTAAAATAGTGTAAAGACGATACCCCAAAGTTTCAAAACCGTTCAAGAATGACCATCGAGTGAATAGTAGCAATTTTTCGTCTTTTGTAGTATAAGTAGTTTTGATAATAAATACGTTATTTTTAAAATTTTCAAAATTTGGAGAAATAATCATTACATCTTTTCAAGGTTAATAGATCAAATACAAACTATAGAGACGTTTAAAATATTAACTAATATAAGGGTAAAATGTAAACGATTTTAGAAGCTTGAGAACCAACTATACAATTCTTAAGCTTTGAGGGCATAATACATATAATATTTAAAAATTAAGGAGCCAACGGCAGTATTATATCACTTCGAAGACTTTATATACAATTTAAAACTTTAGAAACACCATCTTTTACACTATTATAAAATTTAGGGACTACTTACAAACATAAGTCGTTTAGAATCTTAATAAATTCATTTGTCCTACTTTGGAAGATAAGATAGAAATAAATCTACATACAACTTAGCACCCTATGTTTTTGTTCCAAACATGCTACCAGCGACACAAACGAATTGCTGCCGTATAAACATAAAGCATCAGTAAAAAGGGGGGGGGGACTGATTTGAACTATTCATCAAAACCAGGCATTGCAAACTGTGAGGCAAAGGCTTCTACTTCATTACGGAGTTCCATGATTTCTCTGTTGTTCTCAAGTCCCAAAGGAGAAGAACACTTGGACAATTTCCCATGTTCCCTTTGAACCGACCTTGCAATTTGAACTGCTCTAAGAAGAAATTCGGTAATTACCTCAAAGTCAGCCTCAAGGCACCCTCTTGATGTCATCGCCGGAGTACCTGACCACAATCAGCAACACTTATTAGTAAGTATATGATATTAAATTATGTGGAAAATCATTCACGAACCAATCCTCACGCCTCCGGGTGTGATATTTCCGTTGTCTTCAAAAATGGTTGTCTTGTTGACTGTTATATTACACAGCTCACATACCTTCTCAAAAGTTTTACCTGTTAATCCAAAATTTCTTAGGTCCCATATCAAAAGATGATTATCGGTGCCCCCAGTCACCAGTTTGCAGTTTGCTCTTAACAAAGCTGATGCTAAAGCCACTGCATTTTTCTTAACTTGTTTCATATAGTTCTTAAACGCAGGCGTTGCTACTTGCTTTAGTGCTATAGCCAAAGCTGCAATGTGATTATTATGGGGGCCACCTTGAAGTGCAGGGAAAACAGCGAAATTCAGCTTCTCTTCAAAATCATATTTCTCACAGCATTCCCCTTGACTTAGAAGCAGCCCTCTCTTCTTTGGTTTTTGCCCTTTTCTGTAGAAGATAATCCCTCCCCTCGGACCTCTAAGACTTTTATGAGTTGTAGATGTGACAATATCACAATATTCAAAAGGACTTGCGCATTCCTGCATTTAGAATCACATAAAGCATTAGAACAAGCAATCCAGTGTACAAGAAGCAGACTATCTACTCAACTGCAACTGCAAAATGGAAATGAGTTTTGTACCCTTTAAAATTTATAAAGTTTTCACCTTTGCAACCACAAGACCACTAATCTGCGCCATGTCACACATCAAAACTGCACCGCACTTATCAGCTATTTTTCGGAATCTTGTGTAGTCCCATTCACGAGGATACGAGCTACCGCCACATATCAGAATCTTTGGGCGATAATCAAGTGCCCGTCTTTCAAGTTTATCATAGTCTATTAAGCCAGTCTGTGGATTGACCTTGTAAGGTAGACTCTCAAAAAATATTGAAGCCCCTGACACTTTCCTTCCGTTAGGCAAATAGCATCCATGGCTTGTATTCCCTCCACAAGGCGTATCCAGACCCATTATTCTATCCCCAGGTGACATAAGCCCAGTGTAGACAGCAAAATTGGCAGATGTGCACGAGTAGGGTTGCACATTTACACCCCAGCTTTCAGAATCAAGACCAAATGCAGCCAAAGCTCGTTCGCAGCAGAGGGTTTCAATCTCATCAATGTATTGATTCCCACCATAGTATCGAGCACCAGGCATCCCTTCGGAGTACTTATTAGTCAAATGGCTACCCAGTGCCTCCATCACAGCTTTGCAGACGTAATTCTCAGATGCAATCAACTCAATCCCTTTATATTGTCTGTGCTTCTCCTTCTCCATAACTGAAAAAATTTCAGGGTCTGCATTTTCCAAACTCATATTTCCCCACTCTTTCACGGCACGCCTGCGTGCATCAATCTCAGTCGCAGAAACCTTAAAAGGAGATAAAGTAGGTGATAACGGAAACGAATCCACGGTACGTTTCCTCTTCAGAGACATGGAATGCCCAAAGAAGCAAAATGGTTCAACTTCCTTGTCATCATCATCGTGTACTTCCCCATTTTCATTTGATTTGTTTCCAACTCCCCGATTCGGATCCTCGGTTGGCTGGTCCATCAATTGCAGAGGAGTCGATGGCATTGGCTGTCGCGGATCACGAACTGTTGACTCGATTCGAAACGAAATTACTCCACCAGCACCCTCAGAGCTCTCACCACCGCCCCGTGGCACCGCTGAAACATGCGAAATAAGCCCTAATGATACGACACTATTCCCCGGAGGTTGAGTCAAATCCATTAACACAATGAAGAAACACCAAGATCCCTGATTTCAGGTTGCTAATATAAAACTCCGAATATCCCAAAAGGTGCAGAATCACCAAACACGACAACAAATACAGGAACCCAAACAAGTACCACAAGAAGCAGACAAAGAACAAAGATGGGCAGTTACGATGAAAGAAACTTCAGCAAACAGCTCAAAATTGTTCATCGAATCAACCATTCTTCTTCACCAGCAGAATCGCAAACTATAGGTTTATCGGAAATCGCAGTGATTAACAGAAAAAATGAAAACGATCAGATTGTTCCGGTTCGGGATTAAAATAAAATACTGGAACGGGGAGAGATTGGGGGGATGAATCTAGACGCATCCTCATTGTTTGAGGCCTGGACCAGCGCACAGGTGACCTAAAATTGTGAGATGACGTTTTCACTATTTTAATATTCTTTTTATATTCAACAATATTTCATATTGTGCACCTATGAAAGATATTATTAATCTTCATTATTATACAAGCAATGCCATACAATTGAAATATGTCTTCCACATGCCAAATATTTTACAAACCTACTGTAATAACACAGCCATTCCAACTCTCGGTTTGACTTGATTATATTCTATTCATATCATATACAATACTCCTCTAGTATGTGTAACTCTAACTTGTTTATTATACTCACTTTTTTCGTCGTCATAATCGTTGGTTTTCTATTCTTTTTTCATTTTTACATAAGATTTATAAAATTTCAAAACAATTCTTATGAAATAACTAAACTTATATATGGAGTGAAGAAATACTATCATGGAAAAACAAAATAAGTTAAGAATACTTAATGTTTATTCTGAAAAATATTTTAAAAATCACAATTATTTTCAAACATGAACAGTTTAACCACATATATATTGACACTTACATTATGTAATATATATTAAACAATTTTTAATATTTTAGTCATTTATAAAAATGAGGATGTCATATCTTTTATGAGTTACAAGAATCAATCTGACTTAAGTTTCCTTATAAAAAATGGATGTTGATATGCCACCCTGTCCGCATGCTTTATATGAATCGAGCGGACGATAGAAGATTTTTTCCTATTTTTTAATACTTATGAGGCGAAGAGGATCGTGTGGTGTTAGTAGGTTAGATATCCAGTAAATACAAAGAGAACAATGTTAGCCTCAATCTCATCAATAGAAATATTAACGATGATTTAACTTCTATTACTATTTGTAGCAAGCAAATATAACTTATTTACCCTAATTAACAAGTATGATTAAAATAGTTTTATTTGAACACTAAATGTCACCATTTTTTATTTCGGAAATTGGGCCGGTTATGAGAGACCAAATTGGAGCCCAATTATGTATTTGTTGTTAAGTATAGAAATCGGATGAAAATCGGTTACATTTGCACGACGATCGACATTTGTGTTCTATGCAACACCGACTCTTCAATTTTCCACACACATCCGTATAGGACTCTCCGGTTCGCTATAACGCTAGCACATGACACAAAATGACGTCGCTTTGATTTTTTCTATAATTCGATTTATTCTTCATCCAAGAAGTATCTTATGTGTTTTCACATATTTACTATGTAGTCGATCTACTTGTGGATTATTCGTGCAAGTGATTAAATGCAAAAAGTAGTTACTTTTATGAAGCTAAATCCTCTTATATAATAAAATATTTGTAGTTTTGAACTTATAGTTTATACAACACTCAACAAATTTTAATATTTATATAAATATTTTGTCATTATTGATTATTGTTTTAATTAAACATTTGAGTCGAGTTGAAATTGCGACTCTTATAATCGTATCGTGTAGAATCGAGACGCGTTTTACCGATTTCGCACAACATAGTTTGGTGCGAGTCGGACACACTTGGATGACGCTAGCACCGAACACATAATACCGTGACATGATCTTAATCCTCTTCTTGCTTGTGCCGCTACAGAGGTTCCGTTCATTTTGCTGTTTGAAATGCGATACTATCGAGTCAAGGGTGGAATTGAGGTTCAACAATGAGGATCCTTGACCGTTTAGCGAGTCGTCTGAAGTTGATAGGTCGATTTGAACTGCTTACGCCCATATCACCATGGACTACATGGGTCAATCTAGAGCAACCTTGTGTTCTCAACTGGGCCCTATCGTTAGACGCAAGGTGGGATTGGCCAAGAGCTGAAGTTTCATCTCCCAGTACTATTGAGATGCACCGAATTCGAAGTGATTACTCCATGATGAGTAGTGTATGATGCACCTCAATTTCCCCTGACTCTATACGTGTCCGACTTCCGAAGGCCTTGAACAACTATATGCATGAGCTCCTCACTTATTGTATGTTTCCACTATGTTTTTTTTAACTTGCTATCCTCGTATTCTCCAGCACTAAACATAATTCTAACAACCTTCTCCGTTAAACCAACTTCTCCTCTCTTTTCTCAACCACAAGTACTTGATAACCCATGGCTCCAAAGAAAACACGTTATCCAGATTACTTTGGTACATACGAAGAGGGACTTAAGAAAAAGTTATGTTTCTAACAAAATTACCATGTGATTAAGAGGAAACCCCCTTGAAAAATTCATTTAACAAACAATCAGTGATATAACAATGATAGGGCTAGAAGGAAGAACACTACATTATTTATTTCGATCAAAAAGATTATATTTGTATTCCTGAACTTTTATTATAGTGAAACACTCATGTAGACTTCGCTCTCCTTCAGACGTAAGTCTACATATTGTGGGCACAACCTCGTCACTCTTCGTGTCTTAACAACAACAAAAACTGATCAATAAATTACTAACATAAATTTTAAGACAACATCAGTACTTGGCGATTGGATTCATCAACATAGGTTCAACTTGAAGATTGAAGTTTTCTATGCGTAAACCTTGAAGTTCGAGCAATAAAGCGCATATTTCTTCTTGTGAATGCTCGGCAACCAGAATATCGATCGAAGGGCAGTCTTGAACATGGACAAAAACAGTTCCCGATCCTATGTTGTGTAAGCTTACCGCCAATCGGGTCAGGCCATATGCAGATTTATTATGTTCCCAAGGAAAATGACCGAGTGGCAACTCAGACAACTTCTTGGATAGATCCATCACCTTAGCGTGATATAATTTCATCATTGGCTCATGTGTTTCAAATTGTCCAACATATTTATCCACTACCAGCTTGAAGTTAGAAAACATATGTACCTTGGCCATCTCATCTCTCTGGCCATGCTCATGCCCGATAGTAGGGCTTCACCTTTCACAACAATTTTTGTGCCAAGCATTTGATATTTAACTGTTGAGTGTTTGACATCCCTTTGTGCGGTTGTAAAAGTGATGCAAGCCATGTTTCCTCAAGCTTTGAACCATCAACGTGAATTTTCTATCATTCACCATCCTGATTAAAGCAAATTGAGATCGGGTCATTTCGACCAAAAAATATGTGAGGACTTGAGCTTTAATGCCCCTTAGACGCACAAATTCCAAATATATGGCACTCATCTTGATTAAATGTTTTGATAATAAAGATCAACTTGATCCAACACTGTTTAAGAGATTGATTGGTATAAACACTCATATTTCTTCCTTCAAAATAGTGATTCAATTTGGAAATAGTTTTCTTCAAAGCAAGCATGAATTTCTCCAATTTTGTGTATCGAGTTTCCGCCTACACCATGGGATGACTCACATAGTAAACCGGTCATTGAATTTCATCTTTGATTGTCATCAGGGTTGCACCCACTGCAGCTTTTGAAACGGCAAAGTATAATCCAAAACGCTTTTCGAGGCCAAAGCTAATGATTACTGGAGGTGTCCACGGATATCTTTTAATTCATCGAAGGATTGAGCGCATTGATCGGTCCACTCTTTCTAATTGGCCTTTGGCATTACCCGGAAGAAGCGTAAGGCCTGATTGGTGGACTTAGAAATAAACCTACTTAATGCGGCTAGGCGCCCAATCAACCGTTGAAATTCTCATTTGTTCCTAGGAGGCTGGATATCAATGATTTCCTGAACCATCTCTAGGTTCACTTAATACCTCTCTCCAGGACATAATATCAGAGAAACTTTCAACTTCTGATTCCAAAGAAGCACTTTTCGGGTTGAGCTTTAGATTATATTTGCGACAAACTTTGAAACAACGAGAAAAATATTAAATATGGTCCTCATCATTTCAAGATTTTACAATCATATCATCTACATAGACTTCAGATGACCGATCAACTCCATAAAATTTTTTTTGACCAATCGTTTATACGTGGCTACAATATTCTTCAACCCGAACGACATGACCACATAGTAGTAAACACTATCTTCGGTCAAGAAAGAAGACTTCTATTGATCATCTTAAGCCAAGAAGATCTGGTGATACATTGAGTAAACATCTATTGTGCTCATAAGAGTAGTTCCGGAAACAGCATCGACAAAGCGGTCGGGAAAGGATATGATTGCTTTTATTGACGTCCTTGAAATCGATGCGCACTCTCCATTTCCCATTAGCCTTGGCAACCAACACAGGATAGCAACACACATTCAATGTACTTCACCTCGGTACTAAATCGGGCATGCAACATCTTGTTCATCTCTCCCCTAATAATCTCAAACTTCTCGGGGGAGAATCGTCTTCTTTTCCACTGACCGCTCGATCAATTCCTGGAACGTCATTTGGGGTTCATGCAAAAATATCCACATGGTCCTTCAGAAAACCGATTAGTTGTTCCTCCAAGTGAGGAGCCAATTTCGATCCAATGTGTGTGATCTTATTTGTTTCACCCTCCACCAGATTTATTGCTTTGAACCTTACAGGCTCCATGCCCTGTTGGGGATCACGAGGCTCTTCCAAGAGATCTATTCGAGCCATATTGATCAGTGCAAGGATGTAGCAAGAACCTAGATACGTTGTCTTGGTACAATTTGGTCAACCATTATTGAAATAATTCCCTAAGCTGATAGAAACTTTAACATCATATGGTACATGGACGACAATGCCTGAAACTGACTTAGGCCTCTCCATCCGATGATTGCATTGTACGCAAACTCCACTTCAACAACACTTAACTCAAGGGCCTCAATTCGGTCCAAGAATTGCCTTCCCAAAGTTACTGGAAACATCACATTGCCACATGGTATAATACTTCTCTAATCAAAAGCCTAGTGTGTGATGTTGGCGATCATAAGATTGGGGCCCGAAGCACCCAATGTCTCGTCTGCCTCCTGCTTTATCAAGTTGCATCAAGCCCTAGTGTCGATTAAAATCTGATGCACACTTTGAACGGCTATAACCCTAGTTATAATCAAAGGATCATCGACGAGATCTTCATTCGCCTTGATGTATTTATTCATCTAATAAAGCAATCATCCGCTGTGAACACAATGGAATCATCTATGGAAGACCGATCCGATATCTTGCCTGCATACTTGATCCGGCTAACATATTCTTTATCTTTCATGTGTAGTGTGCGGGCAACTCTTTTCTTTACTAGGACTGTCTCCCAGATCCGTGTTCCAGAAGAGATCACATAGATCTCACCAACATCTCGCACACCAGGTGGGGATTTTCGGTCCTCCGCGCCATCATATTAATTCTGGGGACGACCGTGATTGCCACGTTCTCTCGGTTTATACCGATATTCATACTAATGCCCCTACTAGGGCGTTTTCTTCCACTTTCCACCTTGATCTTCAGGTTCGGCCCACTTCTTCATCATTGCGGATACAGTCTCCGCAGTAGAGGACAATTAGCGTCAGATGATATGTGGTGTGATTCAAAACACAGTAAACCCACCCTTTCCGTTTCGGTTACCACAAAAACCTTCTTAACAACATATCCTACTTCTAGGAGCTGCCTCTTATGGTACCCGACCTTGGGGTCAATGAGATGCCCCAGTCCCCAGGGGGGTTGTTGCCAAGAGGCTTTCGTGACGTAGCACCTAAAACCTCATCCACCTTGATGTATTTATTCATCTTTTAAAGGAGCTTGCCTAAGGTGGGGGAGGGTTATTCACCAAAGTAGTTGATAGGCCATACAGACCTAGTACCTATAGGAGGATGTTAATTTTATCCCTCAGTTCAAACTTGATTCTTAGAGCCGTCATATTAAATTTCTCCATATATGATCGGAGACTCATTTTTGAAGGGATGTACAATGGTGATACGATTCTTGGCACTTCCAAGGGGTCCAACATTTTGAGCGAACTGCTCGGAGAATGCAAGAATGAATCCACCATAAGACTGGATTGATAGGTCGAGAGGTTCTTGAACCATGTTTGGGCGTCTCCCTGTAACCCTTCCTAGGGTGCTTTCAAGCATAGAAAACATAAAATCAAGCTGAAAAACTAAAGGTTAGTAGCATGATTGAGATGCGCAAGTTAAAATATAGTTTCTGTACTTTTCGTATTGTGTTGATATTAATGAGGTTACAGATACTTATTGGCTACGAATTTTGTGATGAAATTTGCATGGTTTTATTACTTATTGAGTCTAATTTCTATGTATGTTTAGTTTACAGGAAGAGGAACACAAGTTAAGAATTTTGACAAGTTTACCAAAGTATCGCATAAATGTTCCTATATTTATAGTTTTACAAATATTATGTAAATGCTTATTTTGTAACGTTTGAGTGCTCTGATGAAGTTTCATCCTCTTATGAGTTTTTAGCTTGTTAAATCAAATTTCAAAATAGTACTTTTATATTAACGGTGAAGTTCATTTGTGCACTCAAATTGCATTCGGTATTTTGTCACTTGATTGCACGTAAAATAAGCAAGTAGTTGTTCTGGGTATGGACCTATCGCAGATGCATGATTACCACTACTGATCCCATCACAGTGAAAGAATCTTTGGGCAGTGATGAATGGAAGAAATGTATGGAAGAGGAACTAATCATGATCAATAACAACAACACTTGGATTGTAGTAAACATGTGAACTAATCAAGAGGTCATTGGCACCAAATGGATTTTCAGAACCAAGTTGAACCCAAATGGGAGCATAAACATACTCAAAGCCAGATTAATTGTGAAAGGTTATTCTCAAATTCAATGAATAAACTTTCATGAAACTTTGCACCAGTGGCTAGGTTCGACACCATCAAACTCCTCATATGCTTGGCTACACAAATAGGATGTCGTTAGATGTCTATTATATCAGTTGAATGTCAAATCAGTGTTTTTCAATGGTGAACTTGAAGAGAACATTTATGTGGAACAACCTACGGGTTTTGTCCTGAAAAATCACAAACATCGGGTGTATAAATTGAGCAAGGCGTTGTATGGGCTGAACTCCTTGCTGGAAACGCATATGCTATTTCTCGACTTCATCAAAATCAATATTGAAGCCATTTTATTTTTTAAAGGTGAAAAAACCTCAATGATAATCATATCTATTTATGTAGATGATCTGTTGAATATTGGAAATGACCAAGATGAGATTGAGAAGATAAGATCATGTATGTCAAGCTCATATGAACTGAATGATCTTAGATGTGCTTTCTGTTTCTTAGGGTTGGAGGTAAATCAAACAGATCATGGAATCTTCTTAGGCCAACAGAAATATGTTGTGGACTTGATAAAGCGATTTTCGATCACTGAAGAACACTTCACTCCCATAACTGGTGGTTTAAAACGGATGAAATGTGATGGAAGGCAACTGACATATGCAAAAAAATATTGAAATATTGGGTGATCGCTAATGTATCTAGCCGTCACTCGCCCTGACATCATATTCTCAGTGATTGTATTGTCACGATAGATGCAAAATACACTGTCATTCATCTAAACGAAGCCTTAAAGGTTGTTGGATATATTAAGTTCTCATCACACTGGGGATTGTGGTACAAACAAGGAGTGCCTCTCAAACTGTTCTTTTTTTCCAACTCTTTTTTCGTTGGATTTGTTGATGATTCCAAAAGTACCACAAGTTATTGTTTCACCCTTGGATCAGGTGTATTCTGCTGGAACTGCAAGAAACAAGGATTTGTTGCTCAATCCTCACCCGAGGCAGAATATATGGCCTCCTCTTTAGCCTCCAATCATGTCCTTTGGCTGAGACAATTGCCACTGGAACTTGGTTTCATATAGACTCAAGCCACCAATATTTTTTGTGACAATAAATACACCGTTGCTATGATTAAAAATCTAATTTATCATGGGAGATCATAACACATTAAAGTCAAGTATCATGCCGTTAGAGTGGTTGAAAAGAACCACGAGGTAAACATTTCTCATCGCTTAGGTCAAGAAAAACTTGTTGATGTTTTCACAAAAAGTCTCCACAAAGCAAGATTTGATGAAGTTACAATTAAGTTAGGTATGTGTGATGGAGTTATCATCACTGAGGAGTGTCATGAGTTACAGATAGGAGCCAGATTGTCTATGAAAGCTGAAATGGTGAAATTCAAGGCTAATGCTGCAAAAGAGGAGCAAGTATTTCTTCAATAAACAATGCCTCCAAGAAAGATCCTAACTTTGCCCAAAATCTCTAATTTTCAACCATGCCACTCTGATTCCTTTTTGTTAAGTGACAAGTTATATTTCCTAGACTTTCTTAAGGACAGTATACATTTATGTGATACATAATTTTAAATGCTTAAGTTATTGTGTTAGTAAAAGCTCAAGTGAGCTATTTGTATTTGCTAAGTGTTTTTTTATTCAAGCATGTGTAAACTGAATTGTGTTTTGTGTTAATTAAATTCAAAAGTCCATTCAAGAAAAGTAAAGTTGAAAGCTTCATTAAACTTCAAGACATTCCATTCTGTCTCACCTTGATTGTTCAGACACTTGTGCTCGTTCAAGTTGTTTGTTTATGTCTTAAACTTAGTCCTGATAAAAGTTATATAATGGGTTTTGCAGATGGTCTGGTAGCCATTTATGTGGCTACAACGCCACACAAGCGCAGCGGAATGTAGAACAAAATAGAAGAAGAAAATGCACAATACTTATTCAACAATTTTCTTCAAACTGTTTTTTCCACATAAACCCTACAACAATATATATATTTAAATAGATTAAGTGGGCCTAAAGCCCAATACAATTGCAAGAGCTCAATCCAAATATTTTATCCAACTTCAATTCCAACACTCCCATTACTACTGCAATTTGAATTTCTTTAATTATTGGTAAATTTTCTTGAATCAAATCAGTTAGTGTCTAACATATTACCATTATCCAGAGTTTTGGACTATGTTGCACGGGTGCTTGAAAGTATCAGATTTCACGCATCTTGAGCATGTTAGGTGAGTGGGTGCGCAGATTCACGCACCCACACACATATTTAAAAAAATTAAGGTTAATGAGAGTGAGATTAAAATGTGCACCCAAGCTCTTGTGAGTAGAGAAAAGAAATATATAGGTAACTGGAAGACGGTGAGAATAAGAAGCAAAATTAAGAATTTCATACTACTCATTCGTAAATTGTTTTAAAACTCATTACTTTTTACAAGTTTGTATATTTTAAAAATTTCAAAATATATTGATTATTTTATTATTTTGAATTTGGCATACTCTAAATCGGATACTTCTAAAATCGTAGCACCCTTTACCCGCACCTCGCACCCGTATCCCCGTACCTATGCTACCTAGGTTTTGGGTTAGATAGTGATTGAAAGCTTAATTCAATATTTTAGTTTATTTTTATGTTTTATTTATCCACTAACAAAGTGGGTTTAACGGTATTCGAAGATACCATCTCTAACGAAGATTTAGATGTTTGAACAATATTAGAATGAAAAGTATAGGCTTTAGATTTTATTTTTCACCAAACATTTCTTCTTAAACCATAAAACTTGCTGTCCTTTTTTTCAAAGAGTCTGACAACAAGGATTGTATACCTATTCAAATCTAGCACCATCACGTATTTTCGTGTGATATGCTTTGAACATTTTTTTCTAACCAAAAGACTTAGGAATACAAGCAACATAAGCCGATTTCAAGCATGGGAACAAAAAACTTCAAATATGAAGTATTTACACCCTGGAAATCTTGATGTTACTGTAAATTTTCTCATGATAAAACATCAAAATAATTGGTTTTTAGACCCAAAATCAAAATATTGAAGCGTAAAAGACAACGATTCGACCTATGGCTCCGATTGCATGATGTTGGAGAAGACTTAGAGCATGACATGAAAGAAGACATGAAGAAGAAATTAATGATTGAAACGAATAAGAAGGCAAAATGTGATAAACAGTATCGGGTCAAAACTTTATCTCAACAAACTTCAAAGATATGTTTACGTTTTATTTAATATTTTATAACTTTTGTACAAGTGTGTGACTATAAAAACCACGTGTGGAAACCCTACAGTTATACTTTTTGGACATTTGGAAATGTAGCGCCGCTTTCCTTACTCATATGTTTCATTACTCTCAAACATTAAATATATTCCATGTTCATCAATACAGAAGTATCAAAGTCCAAGAGGTTGTGCAAGTTATTACCAGTGAAACAACGAGAACGACATTCGAGACCCCTACTGAAGCTGAGAAGAAATTGAAAGAACAATATGTCATACTTAAGTATAAATCCATGACAATACTCCATGATGTAGTTACAAACACCATGTTCAACAAAATAGTTAGTTGCACTAATCCAAAATAAATATGAGACCAACTTAAAGAACTATAAGAAGGTGGAGACCAGATATGAAAGATCCATATTCGGAACAAAATATAGACTTCGAAGCAAATATAATGAGCAGCAAAGAAACACTTCAAAATTACTACAATAGGACTGTAAAAGTGGTGAATGAAATGCGAGCCATTGGTGGAGATTTTTTAGACTAAAATATAATAGAAAAAGCTACCATGAGCTTACCAAAAAAATTTGGGCCAAAATTATCAACTATGGAAGAGTGTGACAAAAGAAACTCATGGAATTGAAAGATGAACATACCACTTTTATGGAGTTCATTAGCTCTCTGCAATCCTCCAAGAAGAGAATTTCCATTGGGTCTCTTAAAATTGAAGACAATGCACCCAAAAATGAAGTTGGTTTGACAAGTCATGAGTCCTTAAGATGCTGTTATGACTATGAACACAAACAAGAGCATACATTCTCAACAACAAACTCTCACAAAACAGCAACCAAACATAAATTGGAAGGAAAGACGAGAAGCAATGGAGCATATTCTCATTGTGCCACACAATCAATCACAACCAGAAGCATGTTGGTGGATGCCTGATATTCGTTGCTCGTACATTGAAAATCTTGGACATGTTGAAAAAGTATGCATGACAAAGAAATTGCAGCTGAACATGCAAACACAACCGAGTTTTCATTTTTTGGTGAATGTATTATTTTGAAGTAAGCTTATTGGCATGTTTCAACACAAATTCTTATTAGATCCTAGACAATGGATGCTCAAAACATATGTGTAAAGACATGAATCTATTCAAGACACTTGTCCCTACACAAAAGAAAGCAGTAAAATCAGCAACCGGACATGTAACCTAATTTGAAGGAATATGATCAATTGCACTAAAAGGAAATCAATGGTCCATATTAATTCTTGAAGTTATGTACATTCCTAGCATGAAGCAGAACCTTCTGGGCCTTGGACAGTTGCTAAAACAAAATTTCATACTAGCATTTGATGGAACTACCTATGAAATTTAAAGGTCAATTTCAAATACCTACATCATATATGATGCCGAACTTTCATATGGTGAATAACTTTTGTTCAATATGCAAAAAGGGGAAACAAAGTAGAAAATCTTTCCCTGTAAGTACCAAGAGATCTTTGAATAAACTAGACATTATACATACCGATTTATGTGGCCTTTTAGAGAGGAGTCTTGAAGTGGAAGCAAATATTTTATCACCTTTATAGATGATTTTAGCAAGTTCTACTGGATTTTTTTCTTGAAATGTAAGTCAGAAACCTTTAGTATATTTAGAAACTTTAAATTCATGGTGAATGTCATACTGGAAATAAAATAAAACACTTCGGATAGGATAATGGTGGAGAGTTTGTCACTAAAGCCTTGGTGATTTCTACAAATTTGAATGGATCATTCATCAATACACTACTCCTTATACACCTGAGCAAAATGGAATTAGTAAACATAAGAATAAGACAATAGTTGAAATAGTGATGTGCTTGATTTATAAAAAATGACTTCCAAAAGAAAGTTGAGCTGAAGCCTCATCAACAGCGGTATAACTATTAAATGTGCAACCTTCTAAGACATTAAATTGTGAACCGCTTATGAACTGTGGCATGGAACCAAACCTTCAATGAAACATCTTAGGATCGTTGGAGGTGTGTTTCATATCTTAATATCTGAAGAGCGAACCAATTGGATGAGAAAAACAAAACTTGTGTTTTTATTGGATATTGTACAAGAGTGATGGGTTATCGAGTCATATTTCTTGAAACAAAAACTATTTGTATAAGCAAAGATGTTATATTTGAGGAAGGAAAAGAATGCGATTGGAAAACACACAAAATGAAAACCTCTATTTGTTGTTGTACATGTAATGATGAGTAGCAGCATATTTGTGACAAGGTGGGAGTGATCTCAGATGGAACACAGCATATGAATCACCTTAAAAGGAACAAAAGGATTCATAAGAACCTGCAGAAGAAGTTATATTTGAAAGTCCACATGGGGTAGAATTTGAGCAAACATTAGGAGAAATTGAAAATATGCAACAGCGAGGAGCTGAAGATAAAACCATGTGATAGAAAATTACCATTAATGTGTTGATACACAAGAAAATCGAATGGAGCATGACTATGATGCTTCGGAGTATGGTGACCATCATTTAACCCCCGAAAACGGCTTTTGAGATGAATCAGAAGACAAACAACCAATGAAAATGATGAAGCTCTCTGATATTTATAATAAAAACTTGCCTCTTGATGAACTTAGCAACAATGTTTGTATTGGAGCAACAGATCCGAAGTCCTTCTCTGGAGCTTCTCAACACAACAACTGGATCAGTGCTATGAAGAAGGAATCGAAGACAATAGTAAAAAATAATCACATGAATTAATAGACAAGCCTCATGGAAAGGACATTGTTGGAGTGAAGTGCATCTTCAAAACAAAGATGAATTCTGATGGCACCATAAGTAAGCAGAAGGTTAGACTTGTAGCTAAAGAATACTCTCAGGATAAAGGCATCAACTACAATGAAGTCTTCGCACCGGTTGCTAAACTCGACTCCATTAAACTCTATAGGTGCAAATATAGGATGGAAGGTCCATCACATAGTGATCTCGCTTAAAAATATTTTTGGTATTTATCTTTTAGATCAGTCAATTTTTAATTACTCGAAATTTAATTTTTGTTGGACACGAGCGATATACGAGGTTGGACCCACAATGTGTGGGCTTACGTCCTCGGGAGAGCGAAGCTGTACCTTAGTTTTCACTATAATAATCGAGAGATACAATTACAATGAATAAATATCGGTAATCTGAGAGAAAACGGTACGATAAACAATCAAATATGCTCCGCCACGATGAAACTGCCGAAAACTCGCGAATGAAGGGCTGGCCGTGAGATTTCGTACGAAAACTCGTGAATAGTGATATGCCAAGCGAAAACTCGCGAATAGTGTCATGCTAAGCGAAAACTCACAGATGAAGCAAAGTCTCACGGGTACGAAGCTGCGTAACGGGGGAAACTCAACGAAAACTCGCGGGTGGAGGCTGAAAAACGAAATCTCGCGAGTACCTTCACAAGTTCGAGCGAGAGCCTTGCCTTGGGAGGCACAAAAAGAGTCCAAATCCCTTTTCAGTGCCTTGGGACTCATATTTATAGAGAAATACAACCCAATTAATAAGTTTCAGGCCCAGGAGCCCAATTTCACTTGATTCAGCCCAAAGTACTCAAATAATATTTAATTAAACTGGAATAAATGTCATACCGTAATAGAANAAACCTTTTACCACCAGCCTGGCCTTGTATCTTGTGGACCCATCCGCCTCCTGTTTCAGCTTGTATACCCACTTGTTTTCAAGTGTTCGCTTGCCGACTGGCAGTTTTACAAGTTCATAGGTGTGATTTTTCTTTAGTGCTTCAATTTCTTCTTCCATAGCCCTCAGCCATCTCTGTTTTTCTGATGATTCTATGGCTTCCTTGTAAGTCTCTGGCTCACCATTTTCTGTCAAAAGAACAAACTCGTTAGAATTATATTTTGTAGATGGTTTTCTTACCCTTATCGGCCTCTGATTTGCTTTTGGAATATTTTCAGGTTTCCCCTCAGGTTCAGGTGAGCCTTGCTGCTGATCATCGCCGCTGTCAGCTTCTTCCTGCAAATCAAAGGAAGCAGTTAGTTCAGAGTGTCCAATGCCTTTACTTTGGATCACCTCAGGTAAGATTTCTTCTCATTTGACAGTAATTTCTGAGCTTTCACAGTCCCTTTTAAGTCCTTTTATGTCTTCAATTGTCTGGTCTTCTAGAAACAGAACATTCCTTGATCTGAAAACCTTGTTCGTGTGTGGGTTCCAAAGTTTGTATCCAAACTTTTCATTTCCATAGCCTAGGAATATACACTCCTCCACATGATTGTCTAGTTTCTTTCTTTCTTCCTTAGGAACATGAGCTAGTGCCCTGCAGCCGAACACTCTTAAGTGCTTCAGGCTAGGCCTTTTATTTCTCCATCTTTCTTCGGGTATTTCAAGATCAATAGCTGTAGAGGGTGATCTGTTTATTAGGTAGCACGCCACACTCAAGGCTTCTGCCCAGAAGTCCTTAGTGAGTTTTGCTGACTTCAGTAAACATCTAACCTTGTTCAGCAATGTTCTGTTGGCTCTCTCGGCAGCCCCATTGTGCTGTGGTGTCCTCGGGACTGTGGTCTCATGTCTTAAGCCAATTTCCTTTGTGAAGCTTTTGAATTCATTAGATGTAAATTCACCTCCATTGTCAGATCTTAGGGTCTTAAGCTTCTTTCCTTTCTCTCTTTCAACTGTTGCCAGCCAGTCTTTGAACATCTGAAATGTTTCAGACTTGGTTTGGATGGGAAATGTCCATAATTTCCTAGTTGCATCATCGATGAACGAAACAAAGTATCTCTTTCCACCCCTTGACTCAGTATCTAGTGAGCAAACGTCAGTATATACCATTTCCAGAGGTTCTTCCTTCTGTTTTGTGGCTGTTTTGAAGGGTACTTTACTTTGCTTTCCATATATGCATTCTTCACACAACTTCACTGATTTTTCCTTCCCTAGTTTGATTAATCCAGCCTCATTCAGTCTTAGTAATCCAGCATCTGAGATGTGGCCTATTCTCTTGTGCCACAGATTTATATCTTCAGTTTTCGTTACTGTATTCATCTGATCTTCACATACTTTCAGGGATGTTCTGTAAAGTGTCTCAATTAGGTCTCCTTTAGCCATGACTTCTGATCCTTTCAGTAACCTCCATGTCTGATCAGCAAATACACTAATAAATCTCTCTTTGTCAAGTACGCTCCCAGATAACAGGTTCATCCTAAGGTCAGGTATGTGTCTTACATTTGATAGTGTAAGTTTCTTTCCGAGTGCAGTGATTGCTTCAAGCTTTCCTATACCTTTAATTTCAGAGCTTGTTTTATTTCCCATTCTAACACTTCCAAAATTTCCAAGAATGTAGTCAGTGAGCCATTCCTTGTTTAGAGTAGCATGGTATGACGCTGCAGAATCGACTATCCAGGTTACTTCTGAATTATCTCTTGGTTCATCTTTAGACTCTTCCCCTGTAGACATTAGAACAAGAATTTCTTCCTCCTGTTCTAGGGTAGCATTCACTGATTCCTGTCCCTTTACCTTTAGATAATACCAGCAGTCCTTCTTAATGTGTCCCTTTCTGCCACACCAGTTACAGGATCTGGTTTCTTTTTGCACGCCATTTCCTTCAGTTTGTGGGCTAGGTGTATGTGCTTGACTGGCAGGGGTTTAGAATTCTTCCAAGCTTTCTTTTGACCCTTCCCCTGAATCACAGCAGCTATAGTCTCCTTCACTGTGGAGAATGTCATTTCTTCTCTTCTTAGTCCTTCGTTGATGAGACACTCTTTAACGACTTCCAGTTTTGGTCCTCCTTTAGGTGCTATAGCATTGAGTGATATAACAGTGGCCTCCCATGAATCTGGTAGGGTTCCAATCAACATGTGTGCAAGAATTTTATCCTCTAAAATACAGTTTGCATCTGAAAGTTTATTCACTATTTCTTGAAATGTACCAAGATGTTCAGTGATGGGAGTCCCTTCTTTATACCTTAGTCGCATCAATCTCTTAAAAAGAAAACCTTGAGATTGAGTCGACTTTGGCTCAAAAATATTTTCAAGCTTCTCCCACATTTTCTTGGCATCAGTCTCCTTGGCAGCATGGTGATAGTTTGCGCTATCAATCCACTGCCTAACAAATCCGAGTGTTTGAATATGCTTCATGTCCCACTCTTCATCAATATACTTCTCTGGTTTTTTGTCTCCAAGCTTTACAGGTTCATACAAGAATCTGCAGTAGAGTAAATCCAACATCCTATTCTTCCACTCCGGGTAATTTTTGGACGTCAATTTGATCATCGAGTATGGTTCTCCAGCCATCTTCCTTTCTTGATGCAAGATAAGTTTCCTCTCCTGTTTTTCTTTGATTTCAATCTTCTCTTTTTCGATGCTGAGATCTCGGTCTTCAATCTTAATATCGGCAGGGTCAGCGACCTGCATGGGCCACCACTTTGATAAGGGATCAGCAGCTCCCTTTACTTATGATTGAATCAAATTCTTGGTATTACGATCGTATTTTCGCGCTAACTTCTTTGCTTTCAGTTTCAGGGTTTTGTGGAGAACACGAGATTTTACGTGGAACCGGAGAACCCGGAGAAAACCACGGGATCAGGTATTCACCTTGATCCAAGAATCAACTTACGATAGCAATTACAAGCCCTGCTTACAAAAGATACGTATTAATACTCAACTATCTACTCTTCTTCAGGAATCCTCTCTACGTGGTCTCCCTGAGATGGACGCAGGTATTGCTGATGAGATCTTTTCTTGATTGCTGCACAGGCCCTGTGATCAGGTTGATTTTCAGTTTTGCAATGCTCACTCTACATCTACGGCTGTTGCAATCTGCTTCATATTTATATGTCTAACGGTTTTAAAACCGTTAGAGATGTTGGGCTCATTAATTGGCTGGCCCAATCCTTATGCGTTCCTCTGCTGTAGCTGGGCTGGACAGTAACTAGGCCTACATATAAAAACAATTCGTTAGATGATATGCCCTAATTTGATTTTCCTATTAACACACATATCATCAGCTTGTTCGATGTACGGCAATGGCTTTTTAAAACATTGGATAAAGTTAAGAGACACATTCAAATCCACCTTTTAAAAAATTAGTAGAATAAACAAAAATTACAAGTGAAACATGTGGTTCTAAAAAAACACATGGCCCAGCTATTATTGATTGGACCCCAGTTCCCGGATTGTGGGCCAAGGTATAAATATTTTATGGGCTTTATTCACATGGCCCTATTAAAATAATAACAATTTAGCACGTTACTAGGGTTGGGTATGGGCCAGTCCAATCCGTACAAACAAGTCAACCCGTGGATTAATTCGCTAAATGTCATTGTATGGGTTGGGCCACGATTTTTGACCCGTCAACCGTATGGGTCGATCCGTACGGGTTGAAGTGGGTCAATTTT
>RWGZ01000817.1:311252-365242 GCA_009725065.1 Utricularia reniformis | reverse complement strand
TATACATTAACAAACAAAATGTCACTAATTAATTTTAGGGTTCGGTTCTAAGAAGCCGACTGGGCTCGCACCCTAGCCGCCCAAGACGTCGACTCGGCTCGGCTGCCACGCCGCCGCTTCAGCTCATCCAACTGGCTCCTCCAGTCCCACCCCGCTCTCCCATCATTTTCACTCCTCTGTTAATTAATTAATTAATTATCATTATTAAACAATAATTAATAATAATTACAGATGTAGCGTCTTACTTGAGTATAACGCTGAGCTTTTCTTCCCGATCTCCGGCCGGCCAGGTCGCCGTCGTACGAAGCTTTGCTCTGTGGATTCGAAAGCGTTTCATACGCATCATGTACCAAAATAAACCTTCTAGTATTCTGATCAACTCTCTCCGGCGGAGATACGTCGGGATGATACTTCCTCGCCATCTGTTTATAAGCTTTCTTGATGTCGGAGAAAGTACTTCCGGTCGCCGGAATTCCCAGAATTTCGTAAAACGTTTCGCTAGTTTCCTGCGCGTAAAAAGCTTTAAAAGATACAGATTCACGGCGAGTACCCGCTGTTTTTCTCGCCGGAATTCTAGAATTGGCGACGTGAGAAGCGAAGGAAAGGGAAGAAAGCTTGTCGCAAATTGGGTTTCCGGCGGGGTTTGAGTAGAGAGGAAGCGTGTGCCCCGCTCTTGAGAGTAAAGTTGCAGAGGTCATTTCCGATGGATCGTTGTTTTGGCTGTGAAGGGATCTTTACTTGTGTTGTGATTTTATAGGAAGAGTAAGAGCTTCTGGTTATGGATGACGAAGCTTACTTTTGGATAAGACTATTAAGAGTGTGCTGTCAGTGCGCGAAATCTGTATTTAATTTAAAAATTATAATAAATAATATGATGATATATATAACCTTCAAAATAGGAAATTATAAATATTATACGTTTTTTTAGCAAAATATAATATTTGTAGCTCTCAAACTTCAATTAAATGCATATAATACATCTCAAGTTTTTAATATTGTTTATCATTGACAGCGAACTCATTAATATTTTATATTTTATGCATAATTTTCAAACATCATTTGTTAATTTTGTATAATTTTTCAAATTAGAGTTATTTGTGTACATTGATGATCACTTATGTTAACGGAAAATGTTTTTCAATTTAAAGGATAGCCGGTTACTAGAATATCAGAGGTAAAAACAAACGATATTGATAACTTTATGTGTCATTATTATAATTTCTGTTATGGTCCCTTTTTAGGGGTACCAACAGTCGTCCGGTTCGTTCGACAAACGAACTCGGTTCTGATTTGTTTTAGATGTGGAAGACGATTAAAAGCTGGAAATAAATAAATGCACAGCGATATATAGTGGAAACCCCATGAATTGTGGTGAAAACCACTCGACTAAGAGCAGATTATGCTCTTAGCCTGTTCACTAATCGAATAACTCATAGTCAATACAGCAGAGGCTAAAGAAAATGACAAGGAAAAGAAACCGGTAAGAATTCCGGCAGGGTAACGACCTGTTCTTCTGCGTCCAAAGGGTCCTGCTATTTCCGTCTTCTTGCCCTGTATTTATAGAGTTCATAGCGTGTGTAAATCACGCTCCGTAACTGCCTTTGACAGGTTTGTTAGAGGTTGTTATCGTGGGATGTAAAATGAGGTTGGGACCGAGGCGTGGTCTGCGTGATCGGGCCCGAAGCGTGGTAAACATGGGAAGGCCCGAAGCGTGGAAAACATGAGTTGTGACCGTTCTGTAACCGTTCGGACCGAGCCAAGGTGCCAGCTGGTGGAAAACGCTTTATTTCGTTAAGGGTAACTTCGGTCCTCTCGTTGAACATCGGGCCGCTATTTCTTAAGTGTATAAATGGGTTGTAGGAATTCGTTTTTACTATTTGAATCGGCCCAACGGTTGCTGGGCCTCACCCATCACAAGGTACCCGATCCTAAAGTTCTCATCACTAGCCCCTCGGGCTTGATTGCCAATCGCAGAGGTGATACAAGGCCGATCACATGATGTTTGCACATTCATGAGAACAGGGGACCGTACCTGTAGATAGTGAGAGTCCAGGGGACCGATCGTTCCCTTAGCGTATGAGCCAATTACATTTGAAACTCATTAACGTATATTTAAGTTATATTTTTATCTTCGGTATTCTTTAAATATTAATATCTCGACCCGCGCCTCTTCACATTCGGCAGTTCAAGAGGCGTGATGAGTGCGCCACGTATAGTCGCTGTTTTGGGCAGTATTACGTGGCGGCTCACCATTGGCTGGGAGATTAATATTTAAATCAGGATTATGGGCACTGTTTCTCCTCACAGTCATTATCGCGAAGGAGAAATCGCAGCAAGTTCTTGTGCCCTCAATCGATTTTTCATCCAACACTTTTTTCCAATCCGTTTTTCCTAAGGTATACACTTATGGCTCCCCACAAAATGTGTTACCCTTCTATGTTTGAGTTGGACATTGAGGAATTTAGGTTTAGGTTTTCAATTCCGGCGCATTACTCTATCTGAAAGGGACGGGAAGATATTCCATGTTTCCTTCCGGCGGAGATGAATGTGCCGGCATCGGCCATTCCGGTCAATTACGCCTCTCTTAAGTGCGGGCTTCGTTTTCCGCTACATCCCTTTGTAGCGGCCGTACTTAAGGAGATTCACTGTCCCACTTTTGCGTTTATGTGTATATAGTTATGTGTATATAGTTGCGTTTATTTTTTATTGTTACCATCAGAATCGGGCCCCGACCTTAGAACACTTCTTTAATTTGTTCTTGGTGGGATCCCGAAAGGGGAAGGGTCTGTTGGGTTGCCGCAAGTTATACTATATTGCGGTGCGCACCAAAGAGTGCGCAATTGTAGATAAGGAGGAATCTCTTCATGCGTGGGAGGCCTGCTACGTGTGGATAACAGTCCCCAAGGAGGATCTGTTGAAAGTATGGCCGCTTTTGACCCACCCACGCATAGGTCAGTTGGACCGAAGTATGTTCAACCCCTCCCGCACGGACACCGCAAACACGCTTGTGATGTTCCCCCCTCCCAAAGCACGCCTTAGGCGAATAGATCTGCTTCGGGAGAAAAGGTTGATAGAAATAGGTGTTGCGGGTAGGACCAGAGCCCCAGCCCCGAAGGGGGTTTTATCTAGTTCAGATCCATCAGAAGGATCGGGTATGATGTAGTGTTTATATTTTAATCTTTCCTGATCCTTATGTATTTTTTTTGCAGATTCAACTGAAACAATGCCGAGCTCGCGCTTTAAACGCATGACAGCTGCTTCGGTCCGTCCTACTGAGGGACGAAGGGAAGCATCGGGCAGTGCTGAAGGAAGTGAATCAGAAACGGGGGGTACGCTAGTCCCTTCGGGGTCCGGGAACCCCCCGATCCAAACAACCGGCGCGGGCACACTGACCCTTCGCTGCACAGGGCAGTCTTAATTTGGGGACGGGCCTGCGTTTCGGGTATTTGGAGTGGTAGAGGAGGTGATAAAGGCTCGGATTCGTTCATTGAACTTATCCAGCCTCTATCAAATCGGTAACGTCTCTTTCATTAGTGCTAAAACTGTTACTTTGTTCCCGCAGGGAGCCGTTCCCGTGGAGAAGGTTCTCCCCGGTCCTCAGCTCAAGGTGAACGTCTCCCTGCCGCCGATCCCCTTAGGAAAAGGGAAGAGGGCGAACGAAGCGGAAGCCCCGCAAGAGCTGAAGAGGCTGAGATAGAGGGACGGCGCTCCGGTCCCCACTAAGGGGATAATTTTGAAGGAGCCTGGATCGGGCCCGAAGTCCAACTCCGACTGGGGAGTTGCCCTGGGTCTGCTGGACAGGTTCAGTAAGGGGAGGAAGCTTACCTCCTGGAGGACTGCTTTCCTAAAGGACTTCCGCCTTTATGGAGGACTGCTTTCCTAAAGGACGTGACTGGGGAAGAAATAATGGAAGGCTTCCTCGACCTCACGACTAAGGTAATTTTCACTTGACATGAAGGCCCGAACTTTTACTTAAGAATATTTGTCTTATGCAGATGTTGAGGAAAGCTTTCACAACTGCTATCACCGTGGAGAAAAACCAGGGTGGTAGTGTTGTCTCCCAACAAGTCAATGATCAACTTGACCTTGCAAAAAGGCAAGTTGAAATAAAACACACTGAGTTGGTCACGGTACAGGAGGACCGTGACCGACTTGACAATGAGTTGCTAAGAGCCGAGACGGAGGTCTCACTCTTAGCTGACAAGGTCTCTGAGCTGGAGAAGACGGGGCAAACAGCTCAGGGACGTATTGCCGACATGGAGGCCAAGCTGCGGGCCAAAGACGCGGAAATCAGCAAAGTCCAAGGTCGGGCCCAGGAGAAGAGGAATAAGCTGAATGAGGTTCTCCTTCGGGCCCAGGAAGAGAAGACGACCTTGGAGGAAGAGTTGACAAGGGCCCGCACTTCGGCCGAAGGTTCGGTCCGGGAAGCAGTTCTGGGGTTCGCTCAGTCCCCTTTGTTATTCGCTTTAGCGGATAACATACATGGGGTTTACACTGCGAAGTATTTGGATAACATGCGAGAGCAAGTTATCCAGACGTTCGGGCTTTCCCCTTCGGACGAGCGCTGGAAGATGATCGAGCCACTTGAAAGAGATGACAAGTTTCAGGTTATTCCGACCTTGGAAGAACCTGTTCTAGAAGAAGACCCTTTCTTCTATCTCTTTGAAGAGATGGAGAAGGCGGTCAACCAGAAGGTGGCCGATCAAGAAGAAGAGTTGAAGCGGCTCGCGTCCCGGACCGAACCCAGGAGCCCGAAGTGGAAGACAAAGAGGAAGGACAAATTAGTTAGATCTAGTCATCGCTTTATATCTGCCTTACTCTTTGTTCAATATAAAATTTTCTTTTTTTTAGCTTTGATTATTTTAATCACCAGAACGAAGTGACATAACTAACTTCTAAGCAAAACTAATAAGTCTTACTTTAACGAAGTTGTTTTAATCACTAAGTATAAGATCGGGGACTCTTACAGGGTGTTAACCATCGGTCCCAGACGTTATGTTTGGTTTATTCATATCAATTCTGATTGGATCGGTCGTTTGACATGGTGTATGNAACAGAATCGGCCCCCGACCTTAGAACACTTCTTTAATTTGTTCTTGGTGGGATCCCGAAAGGGGAAGGGTCTGTTGGGTTGCCGCAAGTTATACTATATAGCGGTGCGAACCAAAGAGTGCGCAATTGTAGATAAGAAGGAATCTCTTCATGCGTGGGAGGCCTGCTACGTGTGGATAACAGTCCCCAAGGAGGATCTGTTGAAAGTATGGCCGCTTTTGACCCACCCACGCATAGGTCAGTTGGACCGAAGTAGGTTCAACCCCTCCCGCACGGACACCGCAAACACGATTGCGATGTTCCCCCCTCCCGAAGCACGCCTTAGGCGAATAGATCTGCTTCGGGAGAAAAGGTTGATAGAAATAGGTGTTGCGGGTAGGACCGGAGCCCCAGCCCCGAAGGGGGTTTTTTCTAGTTCAGATCTATCAGAAGGATCGGGTATGATGTAGTGTTTATATTTTAATCTTTCCTGATCCTTATGTATTTGTTTTGCAGATTCAACTGAAACAATGCCGAGCTCGCGCTTTAAACGCATGGCAGCTGCTTCGGTCCGTCCTTCTGAGGGACAAAGGGAAGCATCGGGCAGTGTTGAAGGAAGTGATTCAGCAACGGGGAGTACGCTAGTCCCTTCGGGGTCCGGGAAACCCCCGATCCAAACAACCGGCGCGGGCACACTGACCCTTCGCTGCACAGGGCAGTCTTCATCTAGGGACATGCCTGCGTTTCGGGAATTTGGAGTAGTAGAGGAGGTGATAAAGGCTCGGATTCGTTCATTGAGTTTATCCAGCCTCTATAAAATCGGTAACGCCTCTTTCATTAGTGCTAAAACTATTACTTTATTGCTGCAGGGAGCCGTTCTCGTGGAGAAGGTTCTCCCCGGTACTCAGCTCAAGGTGAACGTCTCCCTGCCGCCGGTCCCCTTAGGAAAAGGGAAGAGGGCGACCAAAGCGGAAGCCCCGCAAGAGCTGAAGAGGCTGAGAAAGGGGAACGGAGCTCCGGTCCCCACTAAGGGGATAGTTTTGAAGGAGCCTGGATCGGGCCCGAAGACCAACTCCGACTGGGGAGTTGCTCTGGGCCTGCTGGACAAGTTCAGCAAGGAGAGGAAGCTTACCTCCTGGAGGACTGCTTTCCTAAAGGACTTCCGCTTTTATGGAGAGTAGAACCCAAAGAACGTACAGGCGGACGTGACTGGGGAAGAAATCATGGAAGGCTTCCTCGACCTCACCACTAAGGTAATTTTCATTTGACATGAAGGCCCGAACTTTTACTTAAGAATATTTGTCTTATGCAGATGTTGAGGAAAGCTTTCACAACTACTATCACCGTGGAGAAGAACCAAGGTGGTAGCGTTGTATCCCAACAAGTCAAAGATCAACTTGACCTTGCAAAAAGGCAAGTTGAAATAAAGCATACTGAGTTGGTCACGGTACGGGAGGACCGTGACCGACTTGACAATGAGTTGCTAAGAGCCGGGACGGAGGTCTCACTCTTAGCTGACAAGGTCTCTGAGCTGGAGAAGACGGGGCAAACAGCTCAGGGACGTATTGCCGACCTGGAGGCCAAGCTGCGGGCCAAAGACGCGGAAATCAACGAAGTCCAAGGTCTGGCCCAGGAGAAGAGGAATAAGCTGAATGAGCTTCTCCTTCGGGCCCAGGAAGAGAAGACGACCTTGGAGGAAGAGTTGACAAGGGCCCGCACTTCGGCCGAAGGTTTGGTCCGGGAAGCAGTTCTGGGGTTCGCTCAGTCCCCTTTGTTATTCGCTTTAGCGGATAACATACACGGGATTTACACTGCGAAGTATCTGGATAACATGCGAGAGCAAGTTATCCAGACGTTCGGGCTTTCCCCTTCGGACGAGCGATGGAAGATGATCGAGCCACTTGAAAGAGATGGCAAGTTTCATGTTATTCCGACCTTGGAAGAACCTGTTCTAAAAGAAGACCCTTTCTTCTATCTCTTTGAAGAGATGGAGAAGGCGGTCAACCAGAAGGTGGCCGATCAAGAAGAAGAGTTGAAGCGGCTCGCTGCCCGGACCGAACCCCAGGAGCCCGAAGTGGAAGATAAAGAGGAAGGGCAGATTAGTTAGATCTAGTCATTGCTTTGATTATTTTAATCACCAGAACGAAGTGACATAACTAACTTCTAAGCAAAACTAATAAGTCTTACTTTAACGAAGTTGTTGTAATCACTAAGTATAAGATCGAGGACTCTTACAGGGTGTTAACCATCGGTCCCGGACGTTATGCTTGGTTTATTCATATCAATTCTGATTGGATCGGTCGTTTGACATGGTGTATGGGTCACTCTTATTCCGTCCTTGGAGTCAACACTTGATTGGATAGGCGTAGTCTGCGTTTAATATGAGTCTTTACATGCTTCGGCCGAACCTCGGTTCTAACAAAGTCCCTTAGGTTTTGTTGGCCAAGCTTTGCTCATAATACGTTTTATATTAGGACCGATCTTATGTCTCGATATGCTGACTACCATTCCTTTTATCGTAGCAGATGTCGTAGGTACAAAGGGCCATTCCTAAAGACTGAATGCCGTTGAAGGGAGTGTTTTAGTTCGTAATGAGTTCTGGGAGAATGACAACTCATCCATGGGCTGGGCAAGTGCAGGAGCATCTGACTCGTCAGAGCGGTTACTACAACTTGGGAGCCTTGCGGACAAGAAGCTTCGGTCACCAGTCCAGATTCGTCCTACACCACCAAACTTCAAGATCGGTCCATCATTCCATTAGAAATAGTTTGTATTTGTACTTACTTGTTTCTACTTACGTTTAAGAGAATGTATTTCATTGAGTCAAACATATTAATCGAAGGTTCACAAGAAATATCGCCTTAAATTCATGACATTCCAAGTTCGGGGGACCTCTATACCATCCAATGTTTCAAGTTTATACGCACCTGATTCCAATTTCTTCGATATTCGATACGGTCCCTCCCAATTTCTGTCCAGCTTTCCAACGTTCCTCTGCACCTTAATGCTTCTGAGGACGAGATCGCCTTCAAAGAATTCCCTTGGGAGGACTCGTTTGTTATGGGCCCGTTCCATAGTTCGCTGATAAGCACGCATCCGTGCATAGATTGCATCTCTCTTTTCTTCGATCATCTCGAGGTCCAATAACCTCCTTTCACCATTCATATGCTCATCGTATTGAGATATCCGAGGTGATCGGATGGCCACCTCCACCGGGCTAACAGCTTCGGTCCCATACACCAATGAGAAAGGTGATTCCTGGGTTGTTGAGCGAGGTGTAGTTCGGTATGCCCATAGGACCTCATAGATGTGTTCAGGCCATTTACCCCCAAAGTCTTCTAACTTGGTTTTTAATCCCTTCAGGATAACTTTGTTAGATACCTCCGTAAGTCCATTGGTCTGGGGATGGGCTACTGATGAGAAATGCTGGATGATGCCCAATTTGGTGCATAAATCTCGTATGCTTCTTCCTCGGAACTGAGTCCCATTGTCAGATATGAGCGCTCGGGGAGCCCCGAAGCGGCTTATAATATTTCGCCAGATAAAGTGCTTGACCACTTTTTCCGAGATGATAGCTACAGCTTCTGCCTCGATCCACTTTGAATAATATTCCACCGCAACTATGCAAAATTTCCTTTGCCCTATGGACCGAGGAAAAGGTCCGAGGATGTCGATCCCCCACCTGTCGAAAGGACAAGGTAGTGGGGTGATGGATAAAGGAGCCCCAGGTAATTGCGGAAGCGGGGCGTGATACTGGCATATTGCACAACGCTTAGTGTATTGCTTGGCATCAGCAAGCAATGTTGGCCAAAAATACCCGGCTCTGATAATGCGGTGGTATAAGGATCGGGCCCCCGAATGGATGCCGCAAATTCCTTCATGAACATAAATCATGACGGCTTCGGCCTCAATAGGAGATAAACAACGCAGAAGCGGGCCCTCAAAACTCTTTTTAAACAAGCGTCCGTCAACTAAAGTGAATCGCTTAGCCCGGACCTCTATCTTTCTGGCTTCAGATTTATCTTCAGGGAGATATCCGTTTGAGAGATATTTGATAAAGGAGTCCATCCAATTGGGTTCTCCTGGAGATTGCGTAACATCAATATTCAAGCCCTGGAGTTCGTGACATAGAGCCCCGATTTCTTCAATAGACTGTTCGGTCACTGAGATCTCGACCGAAGGTCGGTCCTGGATGTGGACCGAAATAGTACTTGGCTCAATGTCAGGTATGCCCGAAGCCAATCTGGCCAGTGCGTCGGCAACCTTGTTCTGCTCTCGTGGCACATGATCTAGCGAGAACTCACTGAACTTCTTAGATAGCTCCAGAACTTTAGCGCAATATAACTTCATCATCGGATCATGAGTTTCGAATCTCCCTGCGAATTGTTCGACTACTAACTTTGAATCTGAGAACATTCGCACTCTGCTAACTCCCATTTTGCGAGCAAGGGCCATTCCAGATAATACTGCCTCATATTCCACCACGTTATTTGTTCCAGCAAAGGAGAATTTAACTGCGGAATGAATAAGGTCACCTTGTACAGTTGTTAAGGTAATGCCCGCTCCTCTTCCTCCGAAGGTTGATCCATCTACGTGGATCGTCCATCGATCATCCTCTTGGTTGATATAAATGGCCGATCGGGTCATTTCAACCACAAAATCGGCGAGAACCTGAGCCTTGATCGCCCTTCGGGGCAAGAATTCCAGGTACATAGCACTGAGTTTAATCGCCCATTTAGCCAATCTCTCATTCAAATCCTTTTGCTTAAGTAGCACTTTCAGAGGTTGATCCGTGTAAACATAGACCGTTCGTCCTTCGAAATAATGCTTCAGCTTGGACACAGCTTTTTTCAAAGCTAGCATGAATTTTTCCAAGGTGGAGTACCTGGTTTCAGCAGATACCAGAGAGTGGCTGACATAATAGACAGGTCTGTGAATATCGTCACGTATGGTGACTAGAGCTGCGCTGACGGCAACTTCGGATACCGCAAGATATAGTCCCAAAGGTTCGTCACAAGTCGGACTTACCATCACCGGGGGAGTGCTTAAATAAGTCTTCAGCTCAGAGAAGGCCCGATCGCATTCTTCGGTCCAATCCATATGGCTAGCTTTTCTTAGCACTCTGAAAAAGGGTAAGGCCCGATCTGTGGACTTCGAAATAAACCTGCTCAATGCGGCTAGTCGGCCAGTGAGCCTTTGAAACTCTCTCTTATTTCTCGGAGGTTGCATATCAATGATAGCTTGTACCTTTTCAGGATTAACCTCTATGCCTTTCTCTGAAACATAATATCCTAAAAATTTTCCACTTCGGATCCCGAAGCAGCATTTGTTCGGATTTAGTTTAAGCTTATATTTTCGGCATACTTCGAAACAACGAGACAAATAAGAAAGGTGGTCTTCATCATTCATAGATTTTACAATCATATCGTCAACATACACTTCCATCATATGACCAATCAACTCTCTAAAGATCTTGTTGACCAACCTTTGGTATGTTGCTCCAGCGTTTTTGAGACCGAATGACATAACCACATAACAGTAGACTCCATCTTCGGTCATGAATGATGATTTCTTCTGATCTTCCTCAGCCAAGAAGATCTGGTGATATCCAGAATAAGCATCCATGGCACTCATCATGGTGCTACCAGAAACAGCATCTACCAGTCGGTCGATGTGCGGTAATGGGAAATGATCTGACTCACAGCTTTTGTTAACATCGGTAAAATAGATGCACATTCGCCATTTCCCATCCGGTTTGGAAACCACCACTGGGATTGCAACCCATTCAGTATAGTGGATTTCTCTGATGAATCCCGACCGTAGCAGCTTATTCACTTTCGCCCGGATAATTTCGATTTTCTCAGGAGAATAGCATCTCCTTTTCTGTCTAACGGGCTTCGTTCCTGGCTCAGTGTTGATCCGATGTTCACTATCGGATCGGTCAATCCCCGGAACATCATCCGGGGTCCAAGCAAATATATCCACATGGCTTCTCAGCAAGTGGATCAGTTCTTTCTCAAAGTCAGAGGCTAAATGAGCCCCAATGCGAGTTGTCTTGGTTGAGTCGTCCTCAACCAGGTTAATCAATTTGAACCCAACGGGTTCCATTGCTTGCCTCGGGTGCGCAGCTCTTCCAGCAAATCCACCCGGGCCCTTTTGATCGGTGCCAAAGTTCGGCACGAGCTCATGTAGCATTGCCTAGCTACTCTCTGATCCCCTTTAACAGAAATAACTCCATGAATGGAGGGGAACTTGAGCATCATGTGATAAGTAGAAGGGACCGCCTCAAACTTACTCAGGCCGGTCCGTCCGATAATAGCGTTGTAAGCCAAGTCTACTTCAACGATAATGAATTCCAGGTCATCACAATGGTCCTTGGATGGTTCTCCAAGGGTAACGGGAAATAACATCTTCCCGCACGGAATAACGCTCCTTTGGTCGAACGACCAAAGAGTTATGTTGGCGATCGGGAGATCGTGAGCAGCAGCTCCCAACATTTCAGCGACCTCGCGCTTCATCTTATTGCACGAAGCCCCGGTATCCACTAAAATTCTATGGACACGTCGATTTCCAATGATCCCAGTAATGGTAAGGGGATCGTCACATGGATCCATGATCCCTTCCCGATCAGCCGGGGTGAAAGTGATGTCCTCTCTGAAGAAGGAGGACTGTTCCATGGGATCATATTTTACTAGCGCCACAGATTCGGAGCTCTCAGCAGAGTCTCCGCGTGCAGTTCTCTTTCGGACCCGGACCGATTCATTTATTCTCAATCCATCGGAGATAACATAAATATCTCCGGCCACTTCTCTGGGTGTCGCCTCATTTCGAGGAGGTTGGGCACCAGTTTCAGCAGGTGGAGGAGCAGCCTGCTCCTGTCTCCCACCCTCATTCTGCGGGGCTCTGCCGCCAAGGCCCCGCCATGTTCTTCTTCGGCCCTGACCACGGTTCTCACGATCGTGTTGGCCTCTTTCTTGCTCTGGCAAAGGAGACCTTCGGTCCTCCGTCCGATCGTTGTAGTTTCGGGGTTGTCACCGATTATCTTTTCGCCTCGGCCTGTGACGATCGTCACCTTAGTGGCCCCTTCGGGGGGATTCCGCTCGCTTGCCCTTCTGACCATTCCGGTCGGGCTTCTCTTTACTCATTGCATCTACTATCTCTATCAACAGCGGGCACTTCAAGGTCGGGTGATCGCGATTATGATGAAGCTCGCAATACACCCGATTGTCCTCCTGCTTCGGGGGGACGTCTTTTTCACTCACAGCCGCTACTTCTCGCGACTGTTTCTTCGGGTAGGAAACCCTATGATCACCTGCGGGTTCAAAATTCCCTCTAGGCTTCCGATAACCAAGCCACAGCACTTCATCCACCTTAATATTCTTGTTGATTTTCTGAAGAAGTTTTCCCAAGGTGGATGGTGGGCACTTCACCAAGCTGGCCGAAAGGCCGCACGGTCCTAGGACCTGCTGTAGAATATCGATTTTATCCCGGAGCTCGAGCTTGATGCCCTGGGCGGTCCTATTGAATTTTTCCATGAAGGACCGAAGGCTCATCTTTGCCGGGATATACTTTAGCTGATATAGTTCCTGCCTGCTTCGGGACAGTCCTACATTTGGAGCAAATTGCTCAGAGAAAGCCAAAATAAATCCGCCATACGACTGTATGGATCGGGCCGGCAAATTTTTAAACCACGTTCGGGCATCGCCTTGTAATCCTGCCGCGAAGATGCGGCACTTTAATGAATCCGAGGCCCAAATCGTTCCCATGCGCAATTCAAAATCTGCAACGTGATCGATCGGATCACCATCACCACGAAATGTCGGCAACCCCTCGGGGTTGCGATAATGCCGATCTGGGACTGCTGCCCAGATCTCCTCAGAAAAGGGGAGCATCAAATCTCCCAAGGCGGCTGATACGGCTTCAGATTGATGAGACGATGCCTGGACCGCATGCAAATTATGCCACGAGTCATCATCCTTACTTCTTCTGATGGGGGCCTCCATGGCCCTGTTAAATAAACCAGGATTGCGTCTCAGATTAGGTTCGCAATCCCTCAGCGCACGCATGCTCTCCAACTCTCTGGTGAGCTCATCAATTCGTCGCTGCATCTGCTCCTGGTCATTTCCAGGAGCGGGAGTTATAGCTCTGGTTGGGGGAGGAGGTGTAGACCGATATCTAGGCGTCCCCATTGTCACTCCACGCCTGATGATTTCTTCTTCATCAGTACTGCGCTCATCAGGATCACTCTTGTATCCTCTGCTTTTGGGAACACGGCTTGATACAGCCGGTGGTTCTGTTCCTCTTTTCTCCGACGTAATTTCCAGTACCACCTTCCTGACGACAGCTTCCAGATCCTGTAAAGTGAATGTTGGTGCTGGAAGACTGTCGGGAAGCACGTCACTATTATTTGTCGGAGTTCCAGTCGCCGCCATGCCTTTGATTATCCTATCCCTGGTAGAAAACTCAAATGGTATTAGAGAATCGTCTCCATGGACGGCGCCAAACTGTTATGGTCCCTTTTTAGGGGGTACCAACAGTCGTCTGGTTTGTTCAACTAACGAACTCGGTTCTGATTTGTTTTAGATGTGGAAGACGATTAAAAGCTGGAAATAAATAAATGCACAGCGATGTATAGTGGAAACCCCAGGAATTGGGGTGAAAACCACTCGACTAAGAGCAGATTATGCCCTTAACCTGTTCACTAATCGAATAATTCATAGTTAATACATCAGAGGCTAAAGAAAATGACAAGGAAAAGAAAGCGGTAAGAATTCCGGCAAGGTAACGGCCTATTCTTCCGCGTCCAAAAGATCCTGCTATTTCCGTCGTCTTGCCCTGTATTTATAGAGTTCATAGCGTGTGTAAATCACGCTCCGTAACCGCCTCTGACAAGTTTGTTAGAGGTTGTTATCGCGGGATGTAAAACGAGGTTGGGACCGAGGCGTGGTCTGCGTGATCGGGCCCGAAGCGTGGTAAACGTGGGAAGGCCCGAAGCGTGGAAAACNGGAGTGTATTTCCGCGGAGGAAATTCAGCACTCATATAACCATGAGCGCGTAGAGGATGTAGGGGCGGACAAAGACGTATTTCCGTCTTTACAGACAGCCTAATTTCATACAAATGTTAGTGTTCCTCTTTTGTTAACAATAATTTAAACATAGTAAGTTTTAAAACAAAAAATTAAAGCCATTAAAGATGAGAAATTATTTTATCTAATTATTGTAAACAAATTATTAAATGAGTTTATGATTATTTTTAAATTGAACACATTTTCTAGTATTTAGATATCATTGAATTCACTTAAATATAATAAATGCAATATTTTCGTCATTTTTACTTAAAGTGTAATTTTTTACTACTTATACTATTTCGTTAATGATAAATCAAAATCTAAAAGAGATATAGAGATTAGGAGTGTATTTGGATCATATGATTTGATCCACATTTTTATGATCGTATCCTATATATATGAATAAGCAAAATAATTATATGAAATTGATCTATAATTGTTGTTGTCCCTTTTTAGGGGTACCAATAGTCATCTGGTTTGTCAGCAAACGAACTCGGTTTTGATTTGTTTTTTATGGGAGAACGATTAAAAAACTGAAAATAACAGCGAGGCACAACGATTTATAGTAGAAACCCCAAGAATTGGGAAGAAAATCACTTGACTAAAAGCGAATTAAACTCTTAGTCTGCTCATTAATCAAGCAATTCATTACAGAATATAGTAGAAGTTTAATGAAAATGACAAGGAATAAGAAAGCAGTAAGAACTTCAGCAGGATAACGACATGTTCTTATGCGTCCAAAGGGTTCTGCTATTTCCGTCGTTGTGCTCTGTATTTATAGAGTTAATGGCGTGTGTAATTCACGCTCTGTAACCGCCTCTAACAGGTTTGTTAGAGGTTGTTGTCGTACGATGTAAAACGAGGCCGGGACCGAGGCGTGGTCTGCGTGATCGGGCCCGAGGCGTGGTAAACGTGTGAAGGCTCGAACCGTGGAAAGCGTGGGTTTGTAACCGTTTGGACCGAACCATGGAATGAGTTGTCAGAAAACGTTTTATCTCGCCAAGGTTATCTTCGGTTCTTTCGTAGAACATCGAGCCATTATACCTTAAGTGTACTAATGAGCTGCACAAATTCGCTTCCACCATATGAATCGACCCAATTATTACTGGGCCTCATCCGTTGCAGGGTGTTCGGTCCTAAAGTTCTCATCAATAATAGTATATCATTTTATGAATTGGTTTACATATCGATTTTCTTATACCCTAAAGTTTATTTTGAATTTTAGTTTAAAACAAAAATTATTATTTATAACCAAAAAATAGTTATTAGTTGCATATGATCTTTTGAATTATAAAACAATAAATATATATTTCCTCATTTTTAATTTTCATATATTAAAACTTTTAAACATCCATTTGTAATAAAATATCGATGATTTGTTTTTTAAAAAAACTGCATTAAACCTGTAAAAATAATACACAATTTATTTAGAATATTTGCCATTAACAACATGATAGTATAAAATAGAATAATAGTTAAATATTATAATTAATCATATCCAATGTTTAAAATCAGTATCATCCTATATATTGGAAGAGTTCATTGTATTGTTATATCAAATTTGTACCGAAATAATAAAATAAAATAAGTTATTAATATAGAGAAAACATAATTTTTTTGCACATTATCAATTTATATTATTGTTATTTCAAAAAAAATTAACAAACTTCATAACTTTATTTCCTAAATTACATTTAAAATATATACATATGGATATTATATAAATATTAATATCGGTATACCAGAAAATTTGTAGTATACTTTAAAAAAATGATTATATCATAAATGAAATTAATTTACCTAAAAGAAACGCCGTCGTAGCCTCCGTTATCGTTGGGTTGTTTTAAATATATTTTCAGTAAATAAAAAACAAATTGAGGATTTTGACTTTCAATTTATTTACAGTAAAGAGAATTTAATAGTGGAGAAGAACTGGTAGGTGAAAATGGAGATGCACGTGGATTAAGGTTCATGAACCAGTCATGAAACACGTATATGTAAAGCTTCTAAACAGCGTTAAGCTATGTGTTTCTCTTTTCATGGTCTCCACTCTACCCAACTACTCCTCCCGCCATCTTTTTCCTCTTTTTTCTCTTATTTAATACCCACTCCCTCTGCGTGAAACCCTAATCCTTTCAATTTGGGGATGGATCATCGTGTCTTTTACGTTGTTCTTCTGGCTCTAGCCGGAGCTGGGGTTTCTGGACAAACCCATCATTTTGTTGGTGGAGATGACGGCTGGGTTCCTGAAATGAACGTTACTTCTTGGTTAAACGGACGGGTTTTTAAAGTTGGGGATAAGCTCTGTAAGCGTCTTTATTGTTTATGTAACGTGTGTTTTTTGCTTGTGTTTGTGTTATTCCGACGTCGTTTTGAGTTGCAGGGTTTAAGAAGCTGTCGGGTCAGGAAGATGCGATTCTGGAGCTTCGTGGGTTCGATGAGTTCAAAGCGTGTGATTTTTCAAACCCAATAAAGATGTATACAGACAACGTTGATTTAGAAGAAGAGGGTTTGCGTTATTTCGTCAGTGCGAATTTCGAGCACTGCAACAACGGGTTGAAACTTCCTGTTCCTGTGAAGTCCGACTTCGACCCGTTTGGTCCGCCGGAACCCGTTTTCCCAAGCCCTGGTTTCGGACCTTTTGATCCAGTTAAACCAGATCTCCCTCCCGTGAACCCGGGTCCGGACCCATTCCCTGTTCCCGAACCGCCCTTTGGTCCATTCGAACCTCCAGAAATGCCAAACGTTCCTCCGTTTGGACCATATGAGCCACCGAAAACGCCGACCGTACCACCGTTTGGACCATACGAGCCTCCGGAAGCGCCGACAGCACCGTCTTCTGCGGCTAACGGCGTTAACATCGTCGCTAACTTGATGTATTTTGGGTTGTTGATCGGATACGTCGTCATAAGCTATTAACGGTGTGATTGTTGTTGGTGTGTTTTTATTTCATATGGGTTGCGTTTAGGAAGACGACGGAGAAGTTTCTTAGTATTTTAATGGCTTATGGAACTTTTCTGTGGGTAATAAAATGAACTGTAAGCAGTGCTTCTCAGAATTCTTTCTGTCCTTTGAAGTTCTGTAATGTTGATGAAGCTTTTTTATTCAAGAATTCCATTCCGTACAACTTCCGGTACCACAAAAATATTCAATTTTCAAATAAATTCAAATTCAGTTTCTTCATATAGATATGTATATGTAATTATTTAAAATATTAAAATTTTAAGGCTTTTTCTGCAAAATAATGCTGAATTTAACATGGTTTTTTTATTTGGGGCGATCAGCTTTCTAAGGTGCACTTTCTAAGAACGCGTTTAGTGTAGCAAACTTCAAATTATATGATTTGAAAATACATATATTTTAAATATTGTTATTCTAAATAAATGGATATTTATATTATCAACACTTTATTGACTTTTAAATTTGTTTAATGAGAAAATTGTATAATTAACTCCCAACTTATTAACTGTGTAAAAGACATACCCTCCAACTTACGAAATTATAAAAACGACACATAAAGTTATCAATACCGTTCATTTTTTACCCCTGACATTTAGCACCAGATTTTTCGTAAGTTGAAAATCGTTTGAAAATTCATCATAAAATACACAAATATGATCCGTTTGAAAAAATATACAAAAATTACCTTTTATGTTCGACAATTTTACATGAAATATTAAAAATTTACGAATTCATTAAATTGTCAATCATAAATGGTATTGGAAACTTGAGGTGTCTTATTTGCATTTAATTGAAATTGGAGGCTATAAATGCATATTTTTATCAAAAAATGTATCATATTTACAATTTCATAACTTGGAAGGTATGTTATTTAGACATCCCGTAAATTGGGGGACCGTGGGCAAACATCACCCTTTATTTAATTGTATATGATAATTTACATATTTTTAGAGATATTAATATATTATGAATCTATATATCTATAATTCTTATAATCTGTTATGGTTCCCTTTTAGGGGGTACCAACAGTCACCGGATTCTGAGATCCGGTTTTTAATTTGTTGTTTGTGGAGACAACTACAATAGAAAGAACGCAGGCGATTTAGCGTGGAAAAACCCCTTAAGAAAGGGGAAAAAAACCACGTTGCCGAAAGGAGAACCTCTACGGCAAATTCATTAATCAATCAATGAAGAATACAAAGGGAACAAGAGAAGCATCAATGAAATTACAGCATCTGGGTTTCCTGAAATTGGCCTCCAAAAGGGGTTTTTTTCTCCGTCGCTATTCTCTGTAGTTATACAGTCAGTGGCGTGTGCAATTCACGCTCTGTAACTGCCTCTGACAGGTTGTTAGAGGTTGTTATCGCTTGCAGGGACACGTGGATGGACCGCAGCGTGAAACGCGTGTTGATGGGCCGACATCCATTCTGCTGGGACCTAAGCAGTCTGCCGGGACCGATCGGTATGCAGGCCCTAAGCTGTCCTCCGGGACCGAAGCAGTCCTCCAGACCCTGAGCTGTCCTCCAGGACCGAAGCAGTCCTCCAGACCCTGAGCTGTCCTCAGGGACCGAAGCAGTCCTCCAGACCCTGAGCTGTCCTCCAGGACCGAAGCAGTCCTCCAGACCCTGAGCTGTCCTCCAGGACCGAAGCAGTCCTCCAGACCCTGAGCTGTCCTCCAGGACCGAAGCAGTACTCTGGACCCTGAGCTGTCCTCAGGGACCGAAGCAGTCATCCAGACCCTGAGCTGTCCTCAGGGACCGAAGCAGTCATCCAGACCCTGAGCGTGATCGGGGACCGAAGCAGTCCTCTGGACCCTGGGCTGTTCACCGGGCCCGATCCTGTACTTGGATAATTTCAGCTGCCGAATCCTCACTTGGGTCTAACCAACTCCATGTTGGTTTAGGAATCCTCGTTGGTACCGGGTTTAATGGTTCTCAACATGAACGCATCCTTGGTACCCGGTTTAAGGGTTCTCAACAGGGTAGGAAACCCTATGATCAACTGCGGGTTCAGAATTCTCGCCAGGTTTCCGATACCCTAGCTCCAGCGCTTCATCCACTTTAATATACTTGTTGATTTTTTGATGAAATTTTCCCAAAGTGGATGGCAGGCTCTTTACCAAACTGGCCGAAAGACCGCACGGTCCTAAGACCTGCTGTAGAATATCATTCTTATCTCGGAGCTCATGCTTGATGCCTCGGGAGGTCCTATTGAATTTCTCCATGAAGGACAGAAGACTCATTTTTTCCGGGATGTAGTTCAGCTGATATAGTTCCTGCCTGCTTGGAGGCGGTCCTACATTTGGAGCGAACTGCTCGAAGAAAGCCAGAATAAACCCGCCATACGACTGTATGGATCGGGGAGGCAAATTTTTTAACCAAGTTCGGGCGTCGCCTTGTAATCCTACCGCGAAGATGCGGCACTTCAGTGAATCTGAGGCCCGAACTGTTCCCATGCGTAACTCAAAATCAGCAACGTTATCGATGGATCACCGTCACCGCGAAACATGGGCAGCCAATCGGGGTTGCGATAATGCCGATTTGGGACTGCCGCCTAGATCTCTTCGGAAATGGGGAGCATCAAATCTCCCAAGGCAGCGGATATGCCTTCAGATTGTTGGGATGACGTCTAGACCGCATGCAGATTATGCCACCAGTCATCATCCTTATTGCGCCTGATCGGGGCCTTCATGGCCCTGTTGAATAAACCAGGATTGCGCCCCAGATTGGGTTTGCAATCCTTCAGCGCACGCATGCTCTCCGACTCCTTAGTGAGCTCGTCGATTCGTCGTTGCATCTGCTCCTGGTCATTCCTAGGAACGGGAGTTAGAGCCCTGGCCGGGGGAGGAGGAGTGGATCGATACCTCGGCCTCCTCGTCTTTACGCGCGCCTGATGATTTCTTCATCACCAGTGCTACGCTCATCAGGGTCGCTCTCGTACCCTCTACTTCTTGGAACAGGGTTTGAAACAACCGGTGGTTCTATTCCACTTCTCTCCAACATAATTTCCAGTACCACCTTCCTTACGACAACTTCCAGATCCTATAAAGTGAATGTTGGTGCTGGGAGACTGTCGGGAAGCACGTCACTGTCATTCGTCGAAGTTCCAGTCGCCATGCCTTTGATTATCGTATCCCTTTTAGAAACCTCAAATGGGATTAGAGAATCGTCCCCACGGACGGTGTCAAACTGTTATGGTCCCTTTTTAGCTGGTACAAACAGTCGTCCGGTTCGTCAACAAACGAACTCGGTTATAATTTGTTTTTGGGTGGAAGACGATCTAAAAATGTAAATAACATCGAGACAAGGCGATTTATAGTGGAAACCCCAGTAATTGGGGAAAAAACCACTTGACTAAGAGTGAGATAAGCTCTTAGCCTGTTGTAATAGCCGAGAAAAAGGTATGTCGAAACAAATAGTAGGGAATGTAACGGTAAAAGTCTAGACGGTAGATAATGAGAGATACGGGAACGAAAGAACGTAAAAGGGAACGAAGAATAGAAAAGTAAAGAAAAAGATAAAGGAGGGGTCAAAAGTAAAGGAAGGAGGGGTCAAAGTGTGAATTAGAAAAGTTAGGATGTCTATAAATAGGAGTGAGGAGGCCCAAAAATGGGTTAATCATCATTAAGACCCGAAAATCCGAAAATTNAATTCTCAAATTTAAAATATAGACAATAATTAAAAAATTAAATTTTGAAATAACGAGTTTATTATAAATTAAAAATGACACATAAATTATGTAAGTGGTATAAAATTAATTAAAATTAAGAAAAAAAAATTATTTTATTAAATCACGATCCCTATACAATTGTTTCAAAAATATTTTTTCAAATCACGATTATCTCGCATTGGTTATATCGATATTTGTTCAACGCTCTTCCAAAATGCCAAATTAAATGTAATAAGTTTTAAAATAATATTTCAAAATTCAAATTAAATAAATAATGGGGTGAACTTGACTTTGCCTAGACAATAAAGTTGGGCAGGCTTACACTTCATTTTCATTACATTAATCATCTCATAAAAGTTATTGGTATAATTTAAGTAATACTCTTCCTTGTCCGCACAAATTTTTGTGGTTATGTATGGGACACCTAGTTAGGAATTCAATAAGGTAAAAATTTCATAATTAAAAACAATTGAAAATAAAATAATTACCAAACTCATTAAATGACATATCTTGTGTATTATGATTATGGGGTGATATTTATTGTTGATCTCAATTGTTTTAGAATAATTAGATTTTCATCATATATATTTGGAAGAATAAAAAAAGACACATTTGTTATATTTTTTGTTGAATTTTAATCATTATCGTTAAATAATCCGTCAAGATTCTATAAAACAATTAACGGTAAGTTAACGGTAAGGTCACCTCAACCATGTCCGTCCGGAAACATCATTCTCTCTTCCACATCAATTTTCTCTCTGTACACATCATCATTCTTTAATTTTATAAATAACTTTTCTCTCATCCATACAACTATGTCCGAACAATTATAATTTTTAAATTTATTTTTTTATACATCAAATAAATTAGAATCATAATATTATCGATAAAAATTATTATAAATATTTCTATTTTATAATTATTTTAAAATTAATTTTAAAATTTTTTTAAAAAAATAAAAACAGAGGAAATAGAGTATCCTGTCCGGGACATTCTCTTTCCTCCCAACTTTCCGGACAGTTTGAGGTGGACTCCAACTGGACGCTCAGTCAGATTGGACGCCCAAGACTGGAGATGACCTAAGTGACTAAAATATATCAAATGTTATAATATTTATGACTAAAATAGAACTTCAAAACAACTATGATGAAAAAGAAAATTGAAAACTTAAATGTGACTTATAGAAAAATTTTCCCATTATGATTATCTTGTATGAGTATAAATAGTAACTCGATTCTTGACTAATTACTAGTTGAGAAACCGGAATTTATATTTTATTGTTGTGAAGATATCTTAGTTTAGAATACGTGAAAGAGACACGCATACTTAATGGCACGGAAGAATCACCAAATGAGATAGCCATCCAACAATCTTGACAAAAAAATCACGATACTGTATTTATATATATCTTCAAGGCCTTAAATGTCTTTTACTTATTATCGATTCATTATTATTAATAAAAATCAATAACGTCTATCATGATTGTGTATATGTCATAACAACCTTCGGTTTCCTTAAGATTCGTGTGTCTCATTGACCCGTCAAACCCACTATGAATCTATATGGATCAATCCAATTTATAGCATATAGACACAATCCAATCAGCCATAGAGACTGCTCAATTATTTGTAAGGTTTTCCTTTTCTTTTAAGTGTTCCTTGACCGGACCACATTTCGATATTGAACTATATCAAATTTTGCGTTGAACTCATTTTTCTGTACACGATTCGAGTGTCTTATTGTTTTAAAAGTAATATCAATTTAACTTATCAAATATAATTTAATTTTTTGATAAACTTTTATCATTTGCTATTCTGAGCAACTGAATATAATGAAAAGTTTAGCTATTATAAGTATTTATTTAAAAAAATAATCATCTTTATTATTTATTATATTTATATTTTATTGAAGTCTCCATCAATACCTATCATGGGAAAATCTCGTGTGGGACGTCTAATATTTTACAAAGGAAAAGAGATGGCGTGACAGAGCAAGTACAACTACAATTCACAAAATGCCCCATCAGTAAATATTATAATTAAAAACTTATAATAATATTTGGGTCCACATTTTTTATTTCCACACGGTAATAATTATTACAAACTTATAATAATAATTGGGCCTAAATTTAATATGCCAATAAACATTATTGGACCGTATCAGCCCAAGAAAAAGAAAAGTAATGATTATTTATTAAAAAATGAATAAATGTCAAGTTATCCAACAAAAATGAAAATTTATATAATTTAATGATATTAAATTAATCTTATAAAATAGCATAAAGTACTAAGGTTGGTCTGGTTTAGGAATTTTGTAGGATATGAGATAAAACATATGCTTATGCATATTATGAGTATAACATAAATTATTTGTGACTTTTTAACAATGATAACGTAAAGTGAAATATGATTTTATGTGAATTATGAGTATATTATTCAAGATTAGATATTTTTTAAGAAATTATATATGACAATATAGTTTTTTTATTAATAATAGTTTTACTATGTTGCACGGATTCGTAGGGTGTGTGCCTTGCAACGCACCCGGTGTGGGGTGTGCGAATCCTATCGGATGTGTTAATTTTTTTTAATCCTACCGCGTTCGTTGGATTATTTATAATACTGTTACTTTGGAATATTTCACTCGTTAACTGAAGTTCACGTGTTCATTTTTTTACATAATCAGTTTAGTTTTTACGTAGGGTTATGTAATTTATTTGGTGAAGCAGAAACTCAAACTGTAATATTCAACATTATGCAATAATTATATAAATGACTTAAAGTTATCAAGTGTAGATGCATGTCATTTTCTCATTGAAGTTTTAACATATGGTGTTTTAATCGTTTTTTGTTGAAAATGTGTATCACATATCGAACATGAGATATCATGAGTAATTAGTTTGACGAATGATCTTATGTATTAGGTTATACAGAAATTCTTTTGATCCATTAAATACAGAAAAAATTATCTTGCTCGAATGTTACCTTTTGATATTCGTGTGTCGTATTCTATAAAGTTTTGCATAGTTTTATACATGATGTAAATGTTCGAGTTTTGACGATATTTGTAGATTATAAATACACATGTTATACAGGAAATTAGGTTTACCTGATAATTTAATATATATTTTAATTAATTTAAATTAACGTACCTTTAATGCATCCTTAATTGAATTTGTAAAATTTTACGCACCATTGCACCCTCATCCTGCACCACGCACGGTAGTAGTTTTACTATTAAAGTATACATTACATCAAATTAAATTATATATTAAGCAAAATAATGAACAAACTTAATTAACTGTAAAATTATTAAAAAATTTCGGGTTGGTCCCGGGTTCAAAGAGCCCTTATTCTCAACCCACATTGTACTGAGAAAGGGAGGTTCGCGGTTCCGGTGAACGCCGATTTATGCCCCATGGATCCGGAAGCGCAGACGACGTCGATGCAGCGACTTCAGCTCGTTGAGAAGGTATTGTATTCTATTTTTATTTCACGAATGAACTGAAGATTTTTGTTCTCGTTTTTCAATTCAGTTTTGTAGCGGAGATCTTAAATTGCCCGATTTGTTTCCGTAGAGAATAGTGAGGATATTGGATCTGGCTGGCGGAGTAATGGACGAAATGGCGAACCCTAGCGGTCCTAGAAAAGAGCTCGTAGATAGCCACTGCAGTGAGTTCATGAAACATGTCAAGGTTTGGATTTTCGTTTACTTAGTTTGCTGAAAATCATGGCATTGGGCTTGACTTAATGTTGAAATCATGAATACGAAACATAGTTTTGGAATCGAAGCATAATTTGTATAGTGGAATTATGTGCTGTGAGATGTTAAATATCACAATTGCTTGAATAGGACATCCAAACTATGCTACGAGAGGAAGTTAAGGGTGCAAGTGAGTACAGGCCGTTTGAGAAATGTGACTATGTTCCTAGACTGTCAAACGAGATTTGCTGCAAGAAACTCGAATATATCATTGGACAGTTAGATCAGATGAAGCAATCCATTGAGGAATCTGCTTACACTGTGTGATGTTTTGTAGCAATAAAGATATATAAGTAGATGTAATGCTAAGGTAAACATTATCATGTTCATTGTCTTGCCCAAATTTGTGGGAAGGATTCTCTTTCGAAGAAACTGCAGGATCATATTTTTATTTTTTGCCTTGTCTCATTCAATTCCTATTTTAATGCACTGTGTTCACAGGCCTGAAAAACTGTCATCAAACACCCCAAGATTGGATTTATAATCCAGGGATGAATGATGCAATTGAAAACATTTGTTTCTGTTTCTTGGAACTGATGGTTCAAAGTTGTTAATTGAAGAGTTCTGACAATATGTTTAGATTTAGCAAGTCTTTTGACGTAACAAATGTACCTCGTGGAGTTGATTTGAGACCCGAATGCGACATATTAAGCAAATATGTCCTGATTCAGCCAGTCATTATGTCCTGATTCAGTGTTGAGGACGATGAAGCAGATAAGAGCAAATGTAATTATGAGGACTAAACATTTTGGAGCAGCCATTGTGGTATCCTTAAGCCATTCTGAGGACACTAACGTTCAAAATTTTGCAGAGAAGGTAAAACTTAAAACAACTTTTTTGACAACTCAGTTCTTATTGTGAATTGAATTCTAATTACAGCTCTGATTACAGTTTTTGACAGGTGTGTGCTGAGTTTAATTCTCGTGTTTACTGCATGCTGATGCGCTGAAGCCAAGAGGGTACAAGATGCGATAACAGGTAAATGCAGTGTGAGTTATTGTGATAAATTCACTGTTGGTAAATGAACACGCTCTTTACTGCTTCCATTTATGCATCTTTGATGATAACTCAGTGCCATCATAATACTTGTTTNGATAAGGAATTTTCTAGTTTGGTGGCGGCGGCAGTCCGAGTTGATGGAGGGTTACGAAGAATGGATAAGGAACGCACTAGAAACTCTACAAGGAACGAAGGTCAAGGACGGGGAGAGTGGACAGGAAAGATCACTGCAGATGGATTCGGATCGGCACTAGGACTACCGATCCGGCCTGCGTGCGACAAATGAGGAAAGAACCATTTTGGAGAATGTCGCGCAGGAACTAACAGTTGTTTCAAGTGTGGCCAGGAAGGACATTTCGCCAAAGACTGCCCGAAGAAAAGGAGTATCGAAACCGGGGTAACCGAAAACAGGGTGAGGGAAAGAATTACTGGAATGCTCGAGTGTTTGCTGTGAACAAGGAGCAGGCCTCGGAGGCTGAGGACGTCGTCGCAGGTACACTACTTATTAACGGCTTTACAACTTTCGTATTATTTGACTGTGGGCGACACATTCGTTCTTGTCGGAGAAGCTAGCAAAACGGTTTGGGATAACGGGTAGTAACGCTAAAATCAAAGTAAAAACACCGGGATCCGAAGCCATGGAGGCAAATAGAATCTACAAAGGGTGCACGGTAGAAGTGGACACAGTGCGAAGAGAGGCAGATTTTATTGAGTTAGGGGATATGGGATTCGATGCCATACTAGGAATGGATTGGTTATCTAAGTACGATGCGCAAGTGAGATGTCGGGAACGTACGATCACGTTTAGTACGCTCCGAGAGGGGAGAAAAGGCATGGTCGGAGAATCGATTAAGGGTGAGGATGTGGAATATAAGGATCGATCGAACTGGCTAGCATTTGTCACGACGGAGAAGCAAGGGACACCATTGGAGTCCGTTCCAGTGGTTTGTGAATGCAGTGATGTATTTCCCGACGAGCTACCGGGGCAACCGCCTCAGAGAGAAGTAGAAATGGGACTAGAACTACTCCCTGGAACGCAACCGATTTCTAAGGCTCCATACCGAATGGCACCCCGAGAAATGCAAGAACTGAAACAACAGATTGAGTCGCTATTGGAAAAATGATTTCTAAGGCCAAGCAACTCCCCTTGGAGAGCACCAGTGTTATTTGTTAGAAAGAAAAGCGGCGAGTTAAGATTGTGCTACGACTACTGAGAATTAAACAAGGTCACGATAAAGAATAAGTACCCGTCGTCCAGAATCGACGACTTGTTTGATCAGTTACAAGGTGCGAAGGTGTTCTCAATATTAGACTTGAGGTCAGGGTACCATAAAGTCCGAGTAAGAGAATGAGACATACCGAAGACAGCCATTCGAACGAGGTACGGCCATTACGAATACACGGTGGTACCGTTTGGGTTAACTAATGCCCCAACAATTTTCATGGATTTGATGAATCGGGTGTTTCGTCAATACCTAGACAAGTTTGTGGTGGTGTTCATTGACGACATCATAGTTTACTGTAACGCCCCCAATTTAGGCCTAGTTGTTTTGTTAAAATATGATAATTAAAACGGAAATATTCGAATGCAAATTTAAAACATAGTTCGAAACATGAAAATACGACAGCATAATTTAGAGTATTCTCCAAAGGACCGGACTCTATCACCGGACAACCGACGACCTTCTTCCCCCGTCCCTATCATATCTCATCTGCGTCACCTACAAAATTTGTAAAGCGGTCACAATCTATTAAAGGAAACTTCACACACACTACACATTATCTTTTCACTTCTTAGTTACACCGTACACGCACACATGAACCATTCCACTTAACCGTTTTCTTATTTCCCTCTTCTTTTACCCTTATCATTTCCATCATTCATTAACTTTTCTGTTGCTGAGATTAACATGCTCGGTGCATGTCCCGCCCAAGCCAACCGTTAGTTGTTGGATGACTCGACGGGCCATATGCATCCCTTCCCCGGGTGGGTACTTAGGCGCTACCCCTTTTTCCACCCCGATCCGTTATGTCCTCTTCGTACGTATCTTTTCCTCTTTGGAACTTATCGTTCCCTTCATCACGCATGCCCTTCCTTTGGGGAATCGTGTACTAGGCACGATGTCGGGTTCGGTCGGACGGTCCATTCTTCCTTACCCCGAGTCTTATTATCATTTATCTCGTTCATTCGTATCCGTTCTTCCTTCTTTATTAACCCAATCCCATTCCCTAAGTCTGAACCTTCCCTTACTATATCGTGTTCACTCCGCTTACCTGTTGTTTTCACTTGTTATGATCTCTGATGCTTCCCTACAATTCGTATCATATTTTAGTACTTCATTATTATTGACGTTATCATCTTATTGTTGACTGTTTGGTTACCTTAGACCCTTCGTATCTCTCTCCTTCACGATCCAAAGTCGAAATGCGACGAAAACACCCTAATTGTGTGTTTCCGCGATAAAATCCTTATGTTCCTCAAATCCGCGATAAAAATACTCTAACCCTGAAATTCGCGACAAAACAACACGTAATTCAGTTTCCGCGACAATTTTCCTCTTCAAAAAATCCGCGACAATTTTCCTCCTTGAAATTTTCCGCGATAATATTCAACTTGGAGTCTTCCGCGACAAAGTTCTTACCCAAAATTTTCTGTGATAAAAATGCTTAGAAAACTTTCCGCGATAAAAAGAACTGATCATGAAATTTCCGCGATAATTTGATGTTTTGGCGTTTTTCCGTACGTTTTTGCGGTTTAGTGATAAATGACTTGGTTTTTGGGCTTTCTAACCCCTATTTATAGATGTTTTAACTTCCTTAATTCACATTTTGACCCCTCATTCTTTTCATATTTCCAACTCCTTTATCTCATGCTTTTCATTTAAATCTTTTCGTTTCCTTTTACGTTCTTTTGTTCCCGTATCCCTCGTTATTTCTCCTCTAGACTTTATTACTATATTTCCTACTATCGTCCCGACATACCTTTTTCTCGGCTATTACATTTACTCTCGCAACCAGGATAAACACGAGCAACATCTGAGAATCGCAAGCCAGGGATACTGGAGGAGGTACTAGAAGCATAGATATCAGACCCTGAGAAACCCGTAATGCGAAAAGGGGGAAACAAGACCGATAAATTAGAAATAAGCAAAGGAAGCGATGGTCTAATCCGAATGAATGAACGTATATGGGTACCAAACAGGCCAGAGTTAAGAAAGAAGATTATGACGGAAGCACACAGTTCACCATTCTCAGTTCACCTAGGAAGTACTAAGATGTATCGAGACCTAAAGACGCACTGGTGGTGGAATGGAATGAAAAATGAGATTGCCAACTTTGTGGCCAAATGCGAAAACTGCCAACGAATTAAGGCCGAACACCAACGCCCGGGGGGCGAACTACAATCCTTAGAAATTCCAGAGTGGAAATGGGATAGCAACGGCATGGACTTTGTGGTAGGACTACCCAAGAGCCCACGAAAGAACGACGCGATATGGGTGGTGGTGGACCGTCTTACGACGTACTCACTTTATAGCAGTCAAGACGACGTACGGAGTGGACAGGCTAGCCAGAATATATGTGGATAACATAGTCAAATTACATGGAGTTCCAGTAAATATCGTTTCAGACAGGGACCCGAGATTCACGTCTAGATTTTGGCAAAGCTTACAGAAATCGCTCGGAACTCCGTTATGCATGAGCACAACCTATCATCCACAGACAGATGGTCAGACCGAGAGAACCAACCAGATTATGGAGGATATGTTTTCGGGCATGTGTACTGGAGTTTAAGGGAGGTTGGGAGGATTTCCTTCCGCTAGTGGAATTTGCGTTCAATAACAGCTTTCAGAGCAGCATTGGTATGGTGCCATATGAGGCATTGTACGGGAGGAAGTGTCGTACACCGCTATGTTGGGCTGATGAGGGAGAGAGAACGACCACGGGGACATAATTAGTGGAAGTCACCATTGAAAAGGTAGCCGTGGTACGAGAGAACATTAAGGCGGCACAGGACCGATACAAAAGTTGGGCAGACACAAAAAGGAGACCCTTAGAGTTAAAAGTTGAGGATCACGCATACCTAAAGGTATCACCTATGAAGGGGGTGCTAAGGACCACAAGGACAGGGAAGCTGATCCCTCGGTATATCGGACCATATGAGGTGGAACGAAGGATCGGAAACCTAGCGTATCAGCTGAAGCTTCCGGAAGAAATGGGGGGGATACACAACGTGTTCCATGTATCCCAACTGAGGAAGAGGGTGACTGAAGGATCCAAGAATGTGTGGGGGAACCCATAGAGATAACCCCGGAATTAAAGTACGAGGAAGTCCCAGTAAAGATCCTAGGCAGAGAGGAAAGAAGGCTCAGAAACAAACAAATCCCCATGGTGAAAGTACAATGGTCCAATCAACGAGAGAGGCAAGCCACATGGGAAACGAAACGAGAAATTAGACAGAGAGCGCCGGAGTTAATGGAAGATTGGTACTCACGAGTTTCAGGACGAAACTCAAAATGAGTGGGGAAGGATGAAATAGCCGAGAAAAAGGTACAATGAAACAAATAGTAGGGAACATAGCGGTAAAGTCTAGACGAGAGATAATGAGGGATACGGGAACGAAAGAACGTAAAAGGAAACGAAAAATAGAAAAGTAAGGAAAAAGATAAAAAGGGGGTCAAAAGCAAAGGAAGGAGGGGTTAAAGTGTGACTTAGAAAAGTTAGGATGTCTATAAATAGGGGTGAGGAGGCCCAAAAACGAGTTAATCATCATTAAGACACAAAAATTCGAAAATTGCCTCGAAGAAGGAAATTGTCGCGAAAAAATTCTGAAGGGCAAAAATTATCGCGAAAAAGTACGAAGGGCAAAATTGTCGCGGAAATTTGGAAGGCAAAATTNCGGCCTGGCAAGTATTGTCGCGGAAATAAGACTGAACAAAATTGTCGCGGAAATTTACGAAGTGTAAAATTGTCGCGGATTTCCAGGTATAGCATAAATTATCGCGGATTTGTGCAGAGCATGAAATTATCGCGGATTTCGGTCCCTATGTAGGATTATCGCGGATTTCAAGGCAGAAGTGAATTATCGCGGAAATACCAAGTTCGAGTGTTTTCGTTTCGGCCCAAAGTCGGATCGTGGGAGGAAAAGGACACGTAGGGTCTTCGGTAATCACGTAGCTAACAATAAGATAATAACGTCGGAATTCGAATAACTAAGACCTGTTACGAAATGCAGGGAAGCACAGAAAGATTATAACAAGCTAAAGCGAACGGTAAGCGGAGTGAACACAATATAGTAAGGGAAGGTTCAGACTTAGGGAATGAGATTGGGTTAATAAAGAAGAAAGGAAAGACATGAATGAACGAGATAAATGTTAATAAGACTCGTGGTGAGGAAGGATGGACCGTCCGACCGAACCCGGCATCGTGACTAGTACACGATTCGCCAAAGGAATGGTATGCCTGATGAAGGGAACGATAAGTTCCAAAGAGGAAAGGATACGTACGAAAAAGGGCTGAACGGATCCGGGTGGAAAAAGGGGTAGCGCCTAAGTACCCACCCGGGGAAGGGAAGCATATGGCCCGTCGAGTCATCAAACAGCTAACGGTTGTCTTGGGCGGGACATGCACCGATCATGTTACTCTCGGCAACAGTAAAGTTAAAGTATGATGGAAATGATAAGGGTAAAAGAAGAAGGAAATAAGAAAACGGTTAAATGGAATGTTTCACGTGTGCGTGTACGGTGTATTTAAGAAATGAAAAGATAATGCGTAGTGTGTGTGAAGTTTCCTTTAATAGATTGTGACCGCTTTACAGATTTTGTAGGTGACGCGGACGAGGTATGAGAGGGGCATGGGAAGGAGGTCGTCGGTTGTCCGGTGATAGAGTCCGGTCCTTTGGAGAACACTCTAAATTATGATGTCGAACTTTGATGTTTTCGAACTACGTTTTAAGTTTACATTCGAATGTTTTCGTTTTATTTAACACGTTTTAACAAAACAGCTAGGCCTAAATTAGGGTCGTTACAGTTCCAACATACCTTTTTCTTGGCTATTACATCCTTCCCCACTTATTTTGAGTTTCGTCCGAAACTCGTGCATACCAATCTTCCATTAATTCCGGTACTCTCTGTCTAATCTCTCGTTCGGTTTCCCATGTAGCTTCCCTTTCTCCCTAATTGGATCATTGTACTTTCACCATGGGAATTAGTATGTTCCTGAGCTTTCTTTCCTCTCTGCCTAGGATTTTCACTGGAACTTCCTCGTATGTCAACTCCGGGGTTATTTTTATGGGTTCCCCCACACATTCTAGGATTCCTTCAGTCACACTCCTCCTTAGCTGGGATATGTGGAAAACGTTGTGTATCCCCATGATCTCTTCCGGAAGCTTCAGCTTGTATGCTTGGTTTCCGATTCTTCGTTCCACCTCGTATGGTCCGATGTACCGAGAACTCAACTTCCCTGTCCTTGTGGTCCATAGTACCCCCTTCATTGGTGATATATTCAGATAGACGTGATCCCCAACTTATAGCTCCAGGGGTCTCCTTTTCGTATCTACACAACTTTTGTATCGGTCTTGTGCCGCCTTAATGTTATTTCGTACCACGGCCACCTTCTCAACGGTGACTTCCACCAATTTTGTTCTCGTGGTCTTTCTCTCTCCAACCTCATCCCAACATAGTGGTGTACGACACTTCCTCCCGTACAGTGCCTCATATGGGGCCATGCCAATGCTACTCTTAAAACTATTATTATATGCAAATTCTACCAGTGGTAGGAAATCTTCCCAACCTCCGTTAAATTCCAACACACATGCCCGTAACATATCCTCTATGATTTGGTTCGTTCTCTCGGTCTGACCATCCGTCTGTGGGTGGTAGGCTGTACTCATGCTTAACTGAGTTCCGAGTGATTTCTGTAAGCTTTGCCAAAATCTAGACGTGAACCTCGGATCCCGGTCTGACACAATATTTGATGGAACTCCATGTAGCTTAACTATGTTATCCACATATATTTTGGCTAGTCTGTCTACTCCGTATGTTGTCTTGACTGCTAAGAAATGAGCCGCCTTTGTTAGGCGGTCAACCACTACCCATATAGCGTCGTTTTTCCGTGGGCTCTTGGGTAATCCCACCACGAAGTCCATACCGATGCTATCCAATTTCCACTTGGAATTTCCAAGGGTTGTAGCTCGCCCCCTAGACGTTGGTGTTCGACCTTAACCCGTTGGTAATTTTCGCATTTGGTCACAAAGTTTACAATCTCATTTTTCATCCCATTCCACCACCAGTGCGTTTTTAGGTCCCTATATATCTTAGTACTTCCTGGGTGAACTGAGAAGGCCGAACTGTGTGCCTCTGCTATAATCTTCTTTCTCAACTCCGGCCTGTTTGGTACCCATACCGGTTCATTCATTCTTATGAGCCCATCGCTTCCTTTGTTTATCTCTGATTTATTCCTCCTGGCTCCCTCTTTTCGGGTTACAGGTTTCTCGGGGTCTAATATCTTGGACTCTAGTACTTCCTCTAGTATCCCTGGCTTTGCGGTAATAGTCCCTAATTTGACTGTGATCGACTCTACCACTTCCAATTGTATGTTCTCCATTTCTTTTAACAATGTGTTTGCTAACACGCCATGGGTTTTCCTGCTCAGTGCATCGGCTACTTGGTTCGCATTTCCGGGGTGGTATTGAATGTTCAGGTCGTAGTCTTTTATCAGTTCTAGCCATCTCTGTTGTCTCATATTAAGCTCCCTGTGGGTGAATAGATCTTCAAACTCTTGTGGTCGGTGAATATCTCGCACTTCGCACCATACAGATAATGTCTCCAAATCTAGAGTGCGAATACCACCGCGGCTAGTTCCAAATCGTGGGTCGGATAATTCAACTCGTGTATCTTCAGTTGACAGGATACATATGCTATGACCTTCCCACCTTGCATTAGTACGCACTCGAGTCCTTCCGTCGTGGCGTCGCTGTATACCGTGAAGTCGTGTCCTGGTGTGGGTAACACCAGTATTGGTGCAGATGTGAACTTCGTTTTGAGACATTCGAAACTCTCTTCACACTTCTTATCCCACGTACACCTCGTTTCTCTTCAGGTCAGGTTTGTCAGCGGCTCGGCAATCCTTGCGAACCCCTCGATAAATTTCTGATAGTACCCGGCTAATCCTAAGAAACTCCTCACTTCTCGAGCGTTTGTCGGTCTTGGCCAATTCATCACTGCTTCTATCTTTGTTGGATCTACCGTCACCCCTCTTGCTGATATCACATGTCCTAGAAAAACTGTACTGTCCATCCAGAATTCACACTTGTTATACTTGACATACAACTTCTCTTGTCTCAGGGTCTGTAAAACTATTCTTAGATGTCGCTCGTGTTCCTCCCGGTTGCGAGAGTAAAATAGGATATCGTCCATGAATACCACTACGAACTTGTCTAAGTACTGGCGAAACACCCGATTCATCAAATCCATGAAGATCGCTGGGGTGTTACTCAATCCAAATGGTACTACCGTACATTCGTAATGGCCGTATCTAGTTTGAATGGTTGTTTTAGGTATGTCCCCTTCCTTCACTCGAACCTGATGATACCCTGACCTCAAGTCAAACTTTGAGAACACCTCCGGGCCTTGTAACTGATCAAATAAGTCGTGGATCCTGGGTAATTGATACTTGTTCTTTATCGTAACCTTGTTTAACTCCCGGTAATCGTAACACAGTCTTAACTCGACGTGTTTATTCTGACATATAACACCGGTGCTCCCCAAGGGGAGTTGCTTCGCCTAAGAAATCCTTTTTCTAATAGCGACTCAATCTGTTGTTTCAGTTCATGCATCTCTCTTGGTGCTATTCGGTATGGAGCCTTGGAGATTGGTTGTGTTCCGGGAGCAGTTCTATTTCCATTTCCAGTTCTCTCTGAGGTGGTTGACCTGGTAGCTCGTCGGGAAACACGTCACTGTATTCGCAAATTATCGGAACTGACTCCAATGGTGTCCCTTCCTTCTCAGTGGTGACAAATGCTAGCCAATTCGACCGATCACTATACTCTCCATCCTCCCCCATAATCGGTTTTCGACCATGTCTCTTTTACCTTATTGCGGCGTACTGAAAGTGATCATACGTTCTCGACATTTCACTTGCGCATTGTACTTAGATAACCAATCCATTTCCAATATAGGATTAAATCCCATATCCCCCAACTCAATCAAGTCTGCCTCTATTCGTACCGTATCCACTTCTACCGCGCATACCTTATAGATTCTATTTGCCTCCAGGGCTTTGGATCCGGTGTTTTTTACTTTGACTTTAGCGTAACTTCCCATTACCCCAAACCGTTTCGCTAACTTCTCCCACATAAACGAATGTGTCGCCCCACAACCAAATAATACGAAAGTTGTAAAGTTATTAATATGTAGTGTACCTGCCACGACGTCTTCGGCCTCCGAGGCCTGTTCCTTGTTTACAACGAACACTCGAGCATTTTCAGTGATCCTTTCCTTATCCCTGCTTTCGGTAGCCCCAATTTCGATCTTTCTCTTTTGTGTGCATTCTCGAGCAAAGTGTCCTTCCTGGCCGCACTTGAAACAACTGTTGGTTCCTGCCCGGCATTCTCCAAAATGGTTTTTCCCGCATTTGGCGCACACAGGCCTAATGGGGGGTCCTTGTGCAGACCCGACACTCTCTGTAGTGACATTTTCTTTCCATTCTATTCGTCCCTAAACTTCATTCCTCATGGAGCTCCTGGTGCGTTCTTTATCCATTCTTCGAATTCCCACATCCACTAGGACTGCTGCTGCCAGCAAACTTGAAAATTCTTCGTCGTCGCAGCCATACATAGTCAGTTTCACCATTTCATTAAGCCTTTCTGTAAAACGGTGCTTCGTTTCTTGTTCACTCCCCATAATCTCGGGGGCATACCTACTTAATTCTATGAATTACTGCATATTCTCCATTACGCGGAGATTCCCTTGAGTCAGTTTGTCGAACTCGACCCTCTTGTCCTTCTTAACCCCTTTTGGTACGTAATAATCCAAAAACGCATTCCTAAACTTCTCCCAACAGATGGGTCCATCCTTCAGCAGTGGGCCAACACGCTTCCCTACCATCGGCCAGTACTACCGTCGAACCATAGTGGGGCCAGTTCTACCCTAAGTTCCTCTCGGGCTTCAATTAGTGCAAACTTCTCTTCAAAGCGAATAATCCACGCCTCCGCTTCCCCCATCTTATCTCCCGTGAAACTGTTCATTCCCGCCTTCTTTAACGCCTCGTTGTAGTATATTCTACCCTTTTCGGGCCTTGACACTTGTTCCATCTGCACGGAGTTTCCCCTCTCCGTCTGTCCATGTCTTATTGCGCTAACTAGGGAACTCGCCATAGTTTGGAAAAGATCCCTGAGACTCTCCTTGTTAAACGTGAGGGGCGTTGACGAATCCGCAACCGGGGTTCCTGTCGCCTGTGCCTGTTCTGATGCATTGCTCTCCTCCTCTCGGTTTCCATTCGCTCTCATTCTAGGAGCCATTCCTACATTAAGCTTTCGTTATGTCTATTCCTATTCATGTCATATGCTACATTCTATGCCCATCCCTTCCTATGGTCGGTTGTCCTCCCATGAATTTCCTAGACCATTCTACGTAGGACCGCACCACTACCGGTTTGGTAGCGATGTTAAGCTCTGATACCATTTGTAACGAACCTAATTTGTGCTTAGCTAATTTGGTAAAAACGTACTAAATAAAACGAAACGTTCGAATGTAAACTTAAAACATAGTTCAAAAGCATTAAAGTCTAGCGACACAATTTATAATATTCTCAAAAGACCGGACTCTATCACCGGATAACCGAAGACCTCCTTCCCATGCCCATCTCATTCCTCGTCCGCGTCACCTACAAAATCTGTAAAGCGGTCACAATCTATTAATGGAAACTTCACACATACTATAATTGTCCTTCCATTTAGTAAATAAAACATACACACACACGAAAGTCGTTTCTTTTAATCGTATTCTTATTTTCTTCTTCCTATTTCTTTACCCTTATATTTTTTCCCCCCCTCCCTTCATCCTTTAACTATACTGTTATCGACTGTAATATGCTCGGTACATGTCCCGCCCAAGCCAACCATTAGCTGTTGGTTGACTCGACGGGCCGTATGCTTGCCTTCCCCGGGTGAGTCTTTAGGCGCTAGCCCTTTTCTCACCCGGATCCGTTCTGCCCTTTCGTACGTATCTTTCCATTCTTGAACTTATCGTTCCCTTCATCAGACATGCCCTCCCTTTGGCGAATCGTGTACTAAGCACGATGCCGGGTTTGGTCGGACGGTCCATCCTTCCACACCCCGAGTCTTATTAAAGTTTGTCTCATTCGTTAGTGTCTTTTACTTTCGTTCTTACTAGCCCTTCCCATTTCCCTACATCGGAACCTTCCCTTACTATATTGTGTTCACTCCGCTTACCTGTTGCTTTCACTTGTTATAATCCTTTTGTGCTTCCCTACAATCCGTAAGATATCTCAGTATTTGATTTCTTGATGTTATTATCTTATTATTAACTGTTTGGTTACTGTAGACCCTTCGTATCCTTCTCTTTCATGATCCGACGTTGGAATGTGACGAAAACACCCTAATTTGATGTTTCCGCGATAAAATGAGGTTTGTGGTTTAGGTTTTCGCGACAATTTCAAAATTCTGAATTTCCGCGACAATATGCTTACTTCAAAAATCCGTGATAATTTGCTAGCTTCGAAAATCCGCGATAATTTGCTGCCCTTGAAAATCTGCGATAATTTGAGCGCTGAAAAATCCGCGGTAATTTTGGGGTTAAGGGTATTTCCTTGATTAAATTGTAAGCTCGATCTTTCCGCGATAATTTTGTTCACTCATAAATCCGCGATAATTTGTGTGCTGAAAATCCGCGATAATTTTGTGTTTTAGGGTTTTCCGTACGTTTTTCGTGCCTAAGTAACGAGTGACTTGGTTTAGGGCACATCCACCCCTATTTATACACATTTTAACTTCTCTAATTCACATTTTGACCCCTCCTTTTCATTTTGACGCCTCCTTTATCATTTGCTTTACTTTTCTATCTTTTCGTTTCCTTTTTCGTTCTTTCATTCCCGTATCCCTCCTTATTCCTCATGTCGACTTTACCACTATATTCCCTACTATTGTTCCAACATACCTTTTTCCTGGCTATTACATGTGCTGACGAAACGGCTTCAAAACCATACACCAGCTAAAATGGGTTCAAACCCATGGGGGATCTTTGCGATGTTCGATATGCCCACATCACGTTGTGTAATTCATCCACCCATGACTTTTGGATTGGTCTATCCTTGTCTTTAGCTATTGTCGAATAATACGATTGATCACCTACGTAAGTCCATTTCTCTCTGATTGTGCTACATACGTTAAGCGTTGTTTAATACCATATTTAATTTATTTGTCTATGAATGTGCTATAGTCCATCACCTTTTAATCCTCACAACATTAATTTATATGCTTTCCAAAGAACCGCATTCCATTATCTAACACCAAAATTCTAGGAATTTCGACCCGATACACGATATACCTCCATAGAAAGCTTATCACTTTGTGTTCCCAAACTCACGAAACAGCCCCAACTTCTATCCACTTATAGAATGTTCTACTATAGCAACCGTAAAACTGGCCTAGCTGAATTCGTGAAGTGGTCATGACTATTACGACAAAACATTTAAAACGAAGTTCTAGAGTTCGATACATAACCATACAACTTCAATAAGTAAAGTTCACTACAAGAAAACTAAAGACACGAGATCCAACTTCGGGTCATCGACGACCTACCCTCCCTTCTGACTCGTAGGTCTCTCCACCTACAAAATTTGTAAGCCATAAAAATCTATCAAAGGAAACTTCACTATAACAATTCAAAACATTTTCTTTGTTTTATCATTTATCTATATTAACTCATCATTTCATTTTATCTTCCCTAAATTCTCATTTCTTTCATCCTTCGTTAGTAACTGTGACTTGTTTTTACATGTCCCACCTAAACCGACCGTTAGCTTTTGTCCGATTCAACTAGCTTGTATGGTTCCCTTCTCTGGGTATGGATCCAGGCGCTAGGTCTTTCCCATCCGGTTCCGTTCGGTTCTATAGAACATACATCCTATTTTTAAGAACTCGATATCAATCCCTTTTGTAATGCCCTACATGTGGGTGACCCGATGCCGGGTTTGGTGTCTCCACCTTGTCCCAAGTCTTCTCCTTTCATATTTTCCCATTTTAATATAGTTACTCCTTTTCACTCTGTTTTCTGAAACGTGAACCTTCCAATGATATATCGTGTTTACTCCGTTTACCTGGTATATCTCAGTGTTTGCTTTTATCCTTCTTGTATTTGTGAATACCTTTATTACCGTACCTTACGAAGATTTATCCTTACCCTATTGGTTTCTATCCATTTATTATAGTGGTTATCTACGAGTCCTCTGTTGTCAAGTTCCGGGGACGAATTGGGACGAACAACCTCCTAGCTTCCAAATTCGTCGCCAATTCCTTCTTTACAACCAAAATCTACGGTGAATTGTTAATATCTTTACAACCAAAATCTGTGGTGAATTACACATGGGGTCAAAATCTGCTGTGAATTTGCTCCAAACTTAAGATGAATTACACCTACTATCAAAATTCATTGTGAATTTTCTTTAAGATGCAAGTCCGCGGTGAATTGCTCAAAATCTTTAGGGAATTGTTAAGCATTGTCTCTCTCGCGTCTTTTCGTCTCTAAGTATTAAATAACTCATCCTAACCACTTCCTCCTATTTATATGCCTCCTAACATGCCAAAATGACCCTTTAGCTCATTAACTTGCCCAACTGGGCCTTTAGCCCCTTAGACTCATTTCCATCAAAAATTTTAAGAATTACATAAGTAACTAGTCCTACCATGTCCACTCTCAATTCAGTTACTTTTTGGGTCCTTATACCTACGACCACAATACAAAAAATCTTTTGACTAGGAGCTGTCGGAAAAGGACCTAAAATATTGATGCTCCATGTATCAAAAGGACAGGTTTTCTGTAAGGCTTCATGGTTGCCCTCGACATATGATGTACATTTGAGTGATACCAAATATGAGTGCTTCATACTCTGCTACATTGTTAGTTACGGAAAAGCGAACTTTCATGGCATACTCATGTTCTTCAGCATAGTTCCTTTCCTTAAAATAAATACCAAGACGAGATCGTCCAAAAGAACTGATCCGTTGACGAATAAATCCAAAATATTCCTCCTAACCTGATTACTCTACTCGCGTCATTTCCAATATGATATCCACTAGAACTTGAGACTTTAATGTCCGTCTCGATATGTATTCAATTTGATACTACCCAAACTCAATATTCCACTTGGCTAACCTACATAAGGTATCAACCTTCCCTATAGGCTAATCTGTTAATACCGCAATAAGATCACCCTGAAAAAAATGCCTTAACTTTCGAGAAGAAACTATTACGGCTATAACAAATTTCTCTAAATCTGTAAAGTGATACTTCGCACCATGCCATTTGCAACTCGAATAATACGCTACCCAATGTTTCTTCTCATTGATTCTGGCCAAGGCGGCACTCACGACATCCTTAGATACTTCAAAAAAATATTCCAAAGGTCCTCTGATAGATTGGGGAGATATAAATGGAGGTTTACTCAAATATTATATCAACTTCTCAAAAGCCAAACTTCACTCATCATTCATTTCTTAAAGATTTGCCTTACGCAACACCCGAAAGAATGCAAACTTTTCTCTACTGATTAGGAAATAAATCGATTCAATGACGCTAAGCATCCTGCTAATCTATGGATCTCTCGGAGTTGTGGGAGGTTTCATTTGTTGAATAGTTGTGATCTTATCAGATGTAATTTCTATTCCTCTTTAACATACCATAAAGCCAGGGAATTTTCCCACTTTTATCCAAAACACGCACTTAAGCGGGTTCAATTTCATTAAATACTTCCTCAATATATTGAAACATTCGTTCATGTACTGGATATGATTGTTGCCCTGTAGTTTTTTATCACTATGTCATTGATGTAGACTTCTAAACACTTTCCGATCATATCCGTGATTATTTAATTCATCAACCATTGATACGTAGCCCCTATGTTCTTTAAACCGAATGACATAACTTTGTAGAAAAAAATGCATTTATTTGTCATAAATGAAGTAAGTAACTTGTCTTTGTGATTAACAAAAATTTGATTGTAACCCTTAAAAGCGTCTAACATACTAAGAAAATCAAAACCGTAGGCCGCATCCACCATCATATCAATGATAGGTAGTGGGTATGGATCCTTCAGGTATGCTTCATTCAAATTGGTAAAATTAAAGCAAACTCTCTAGCTACAATTCGAATTTGGGACAACCATTAAATATGTGATCCAATCAGTGTATCTCACATTCTCTATAAATCATTCATGCAACAAATTTTTCACTTCCTGATCAAACTCTCTAGCTTCAATGGTTTCTCTTTCTTAAGGGAGAACTTCCGTTTTTCCTTATAAACTATTAAAAATTTAGGTTAACATTGAGTCTATGTGAACAAACATGGGAATCCACCCCAACATAATGCTTATAAGTAAAAGCAAAAATAACTTTATTATTTTTTGAAATAAGAAATTACATCCATTTTAAACTCTAGCGGCATCTTAAAACCAATCACAACTTTCTTTTCTGAATTGTCTTGAAACAAAAGTACTATCTTAATCCCCAGAAGTTCTATCTTCATATCGTTCCCTTATATTTTCCAGAAAATACCATATTAACTGAATCAAAGCCTTCATATGATAAGATTTACACCATACAATCATTTCTCCTCATGTAAGAACCTTCCGAACCACTTCGGCACATGATATTATAGGAAGAATGTGTCAACTCCTTATTTCCTTTCATTTTCCCGATAACTGAGGGGAAGAGAACTTCATCATCAAATGGGGCTAAGAGACAATGTCCCCGAATGAATTCAAAGCACTCATCCCCAAAATAGTATTATTAGGGAGGATAAAGATGTCTACCACCACGAATTTCACCAATAGAGTCCTCAATATTTCTGAATCTCTCAAAGTAACTAGGGGAGAAAGATATTCTTTGGGAGCAACAACGCTATTGTTAAACCCGACTAACTTTGTCTGAACCAGCTGGAGCTAAGTAGTTCCCTGCAAAGACATATGCTAAATAACGGCAAGGGTCAAGATATTCGTAGCAGCTCTAGTGTCCACCAAAACTCAAGAAACAAGATAATTTGCAATAACGGGTGAAAATAACAAGAGCATCATCCCGCGAGGAGAAAGTACCAAATAAAGCCTCAGGTCCGAATGATATGGTCATCCTTTCTAATGAATATCTGGATTGAATCACCTGGCCAACTTTAATTTGGTCCGAGTGGAGACAAAAAAAAAGTATTGAACTCAAATTGAATTCCATGAAGTGACGCTTTTGCTCAAATTCCAGGTGAGATCGCTTCTGAGCTCGGTTCGAATCATCGACACTACTTCCTCCAACAATAGTAAGAATATTTGGGCCTAGATTACCCCACATTGGCTCAGCCACCTCAATGTTCAAAATGGGCTAATCCTGATTTGAGACAGGTGGAGGAGGAGAACGCGATTGCTATTGCTTCTCTCGGGTGGGTGAATGGCCTTGCTCTGATAGCCCTGCGGGTTCATGAACTGAGGATTCCTACCACAATCGAGATAGTTCCCTCTCCTAGGTTCTCTGCGGTTCTATCAACTTCCATTAAAAACCCTCTATATCCACCTCTAGGATAGTTGTCACGATGTCCCCCATATCCACGAACTCTTGTGTCGGATCGTAATCGATCTTGGGGAGCTTCTCTGACTACCCAGGTTGATTACTCAAACTTATTTTTCCAGTCTCGACCTCTAGCATTCCTACCAAGGTACTAATAACCTCTCAACCTGGGACATCAATCCTTCAATCATTAGTTGCATGTCCAAAAGTATGATGACAAATAAAAAATATTTGGGACTCATGATTCCCCAGTGTCGGTGCCCGGAATCGAGGGAGACATCTAAGGGTTCTCCCTTCTTTAGTACAATCACGACAAAGACTTGCTCGTAAGGCTATCTCAAATCATGTTCTCTAGGTAACTTCATTATCTTTCAATCTATACACATCATCATTCTATATTTTCAATAATAATATCAATATTTTATAAAAAAAATTCCCTTAACAATAATGCCTAGACACTTATAATCTTTAACATTTATATTTTTATATAATATTGTTTTATATGTTGATATAGTTATTTGTAATATTTTCTTATTTTATAAATCAAATTTATATGTTTAATTAATAATTGTGATTTTTATGGGAGTTTAGCGGAAAATACCACCGATCCGGAACAGTTCCGGCAAAATACCACCATTCGCGTTAGCCAATCGCGAATTGCATCTTTTACGTAATTCGCGATTGGCTAACGCGACTCGCGTTTGCNTAACGCGAATGGTGGTATTTTACTGGCACTGTTCCGGATCGGTGGTATTTTCCGCTAAACTCCGATTTTTATGAGTGTGAAACATTCTAAAATTTTATAATAGCATTTTCTAGTGCATTTTCTAAACTAAAAATGTAATTGATTGATAAAACCAAAAAACTGAAACTCTAAACCACTTAACCGCTAAAGCCAAAAAAGACTAAAATCAGTGACTAATTGCTACGTTTTTGGTTAAGTAAATTCATAATTGAAACAGTATCAAAACCGAATTGGGAAAACCGGTAAATTGGTATACCTACTTTTTTTCACGTCTAATATTGATCAATCTCAATTTTAATACAAAAATCAATGTATTTACCGAATTAAATCTATATATTTCACAAAAAATTTAAAATGATAAAAATCATTTAAAAAATTGTTTTTCAAAATAATATTACAACACCAATAGGAAAGAGAGTCCTCGAGGATGGTGTAGGAAGGATGATGTGTCATTTGAATAATAAAATAATATTTTTTTGAATTTTAAAAAAGTGACATGTGGACACCGAGTTAGACTAGACGCCCCGTTAAAGATAGCCTAACTCAATGTCGAAAAAGTTACATCTTGGACTTTGGCATCGATACATTTTGGTCGGTTAAATGATTCAAAACAATGTTATATGACCCGTAAGTTCGATTCTCCATGACTCTGTGATCACGCAAAACTTCATCTTCTCGAATATACTATGTGCATCTTAGTACAAGTTCTTCCATATTCTACGGAGGGTCCCTGTTCAAGGAATTGCATAGAGAATGTCAAGCTAAAATAAGTTGCAGTACTCCGACTTTCTCACTAGCAGTAATCTAAAGAATCTTCCTACAGGGTACACTCTTCGTTGAATCATACCCAATACATTGAAAGATGTAATACACTTCACTGGTGTATTAAAAAGGGAAAAATATAGAATTGATCCTTGAAATCTTGATACGAAACAATAGAAAATTTTGGCGATCGATTGTACCATCGGAGCGTAGAATCCTTCAAAGAAGCAGCAAAAATAAAGCACATAGTAGTGTCACTGAAATTCATCAAACTGACATGAACTTCCAAGTTCGAAGTGTGAGCATGAGGATGAGTCAATCCCCGATATTGCGGGAGATCTTACGGAATCTCAATGTATTCCGAATTGGCAACATTAATAATTACCATGGAAATTAGTGATTAAGTGCTTAGAGTTCCATAGACTACAAAACTTCCATTGCCGTCAAAGTTTTTCCACATCGGTTGAAGGGCTCAATGTCCCTCCCTTGTACAACATAATAACCCTGATAAGCAGAGGTGTGGTGAGTATCTAGGGTATGTAATTCGTATACCAGTCTTTTTTCACAACTGAGACATAGATTAACCACCAACTAATTCATTCGAATATCATTTTGCCCAATCTTATTGTTCATCTCCTGAAACTTGGAATCAATCAAGTTTCCAATTCTTTGTAAAGCAAAAGTTTGATCTGCCCCGAATGTAACATATGGGGCTCGGAGGTTCCGTACAGGATTTCTCTCCTCAACAACAACTTCATTATCAATAGGCTCTAAGACAACATTACATCTCTAAGTCCTCCTTCGCGCCTCTACATCCTCTGACTGAGCGAGTAAAGTATGCCTACGCCCTTTGAAGCTCATAATCACTATTTTGAATGTCATATCGAGCACACACAGGTAGTGGGAGATGACAACTCCTTGGGGATGCCACTCGACCAGCTCTTCCGATCTCAAAACACCTTGATACACAAAGATCTCCGCCAATAGCGATATGCTACGAAACCACGCGACTACAATGAACGAATCCGCACGACTAAGGCCATTAAACCAATCCATGCAACTCCACGGTGCAAGCCCAAGTGAACACGGCCAGAGAAACAAATACACGCAAGTCTCAAGCAAGTCCACATGAAATTCTGGTCTTGGGAAGCATGCCAAGAGTTTAACCCTTTTTCCATAGCGTACGGACGTGTATTTATAGAAAAATGGAATTCATTAGGAAAACTTTGGTCTACAAGCCCAGTCTTAGTCGATTTGGACCCGATTTGGCTCACCTTGTCCAAAAACACTCATTTTTACACGGATATTTATCATGATTCCCCGAGACTTTTAAAATATTCCTCTTAGTCGACTACCAACCATACAAAATTACAAGAATATACTATTGACAGAATTCCAACTCCAAATATTTACCGGATAACCAAAGTACTACCAAAGATTAGCCGTCAAGCTTTACGGGCGCCAAATTACGAATAAAACCCTAGCCTCATTTCAACCCAGACATATCTTAAACTACTTGAAATACCATTAAAATCCTTCTATGCGAACCCGGAAAGCTCGGATTATGAAAATTGAAAATATCCTTGAAATTGATTCACTTCAAAGTCATAAAAGAAAACTAATATTACCATTTGGATGTACAAAACGAGCCCTTTGGGTAATATTAAAACTAGAATTGAAATGTTTTCTTTATTTTTCTATAAGTATAGGCCTCTAGGTACAATACAAGGTTTGGAATCTGTGTTGGAGTTCAAAATAAGAGTTGAAGTTCGAGAAAATAAAACAAGTCTCAATATATTCTGTGAATTTTTACGATGAACAATATTGCAGTCTAAAAATCGTTGGAAAACGTATTACAACACAAATATCTACGGTGCATTGCTCCCATATGCCATATCCGAAGTTAATTTAATTTTTCAATAGTAACGCAATTTAAAAATCATGGGAAGTCATATTACGACTCAAAATCCACTATGAAGTTGGACCCGTAGGCCAAATCCACAGTGAATTTCATGACAAATGGTGTTGTTGTGTATAATTCAATGGGAATTGCGTCTAAGTATATAATCCACGATGAGTTTGAAGCTGAATAGAGTTGCAGAACAAAAATCGAAGGGAATTGTGTATAAGTGCAAGTTCCGCAATGCATTTGCTCTATTTATCTCGACTTCTCTACTCGCCTAAGATAAAAGTTTCTGAGTGTCATCCTAGTTTTCAACTTCTAGCTCATTCCTCTGTACGGATTAGAATTAGATCATATATTTTGATCAAACAGACCATATTTTGTACTTTGGAACTTTATTATAGTGAAACACCTAGGTAGACCATTGTTATCTTGAGAAGAATGATGCTCTAATGAGTTTGCAAAGGGCCAATCTGGGTGTCGGTTACAAACGACGATGAGCATACGATGATCACTCCTTTGACACATACCACATGTTTTCTTGTGAGTAGGACTTCACAGCCTATGTCACGATTGGGCGGATGAGCCCTTTAATGGAAGTGTGAAAGTCTTGGCCCATTTGGATGGATTGCAAAGTCCATTTTCCATGGAATGTTTCAAATGCTTTATGTAACGACCCGTCTTTCCACTTGCACGATATTGTCTACTTTGGACTAGGTTGGCCCTAATGAAACCCACCTAGTCCTCACAAACTTACTTTTTCCCTAGCTCCCACACTTCCCAGTGGGTCATCCATCCCTGAATTACTCCAGGGTGAACACGCTTAACTTTCCAGTTCTACGTTCTGCTTTGCTAGGGAAAAGACATCGTGCAATGGAAGACGAATCATTAAACTTAACATACGATCGTTCCCCGTCTATAGTAGATGCTGGGATTCGCCTAAGGTGCGCTCTTGCACCCCGAGGGGTCTTACACTTTATCCCCAATTTCCATAAGCTATGAGATCCGAGTGCATTGAGATCCCAAAGGATCTCGTGCAATATCGAGGTTCAACTGATCACTATGCTCACACTTCCTATATGGAGAATAATGTGAGTTTGATGAATTTCTCCGATGCAGCCATGTGCTTTTATTTCTGTTGTTTGAAGATATTGCATTCATGTGGTTATGTCACCTGCGATGTTTATCTATTCTTTCTTATCAATACTTCAATGGTGAATAATACTCATTCTTTGTAACCTTTAATGCCCCAGAGAAGTCCATCACTTCTTTGACATCGGGGATTCTTCGAAAAACCTTTTGGGAATTTGTAATATCACAACATATTTTTTCTCGAAAAATCAACAAATTTCAATAAGTGGAATTCAAGAGAAATCAACAAGTTTCAATAAGTGAAGAATTTGTAATGCTACAACTTATTTTTTCTCGTCATCATATTTGATTCTATAGAGAAGATTGTGAAGCTTGCTTTGGTGTGTACTAAGATTATTCGAGAAGATGAAGGATTGCGTTGCATAGCGAAATACATCATTAAAAAAGGGGTATTTACGAGCAGAAGAAAAGGATATCGTGGAATATCCCTTATTCTTTACACACACCAACTAGGGATTTATCATTACCATATATCCTATTGTTTTCGTAGATGTTTCAGACATTCTACCAGTAGATCGAGGTTAGAAACTTAGAGGCTAACTAGATAAGCAACTTGATGAATTACTTACGGGTATAGAGGCAATGCATGCCTAGAATATGTAAAAGAAAATCTAAATATTCAAATTGAGAAGTGAAAAAGCACGCATGTTGGAAACATAAGACGTCAAAAAATAAGAGGCCATGTGTAACACCGTAAACCCGACCTAGTTGGTTTACACTGTGTTATGCTGATTTGATTAAACAGTTATATTCAAACATTGTTGGGGAATCTCAACAACAACACAATTTAGGGAGGATAAAGTCTACAAAATTTAAAAATATGAGAACCACTTTGACATTGGATGACAAGCGACCTCCTTGCGAAATGTCTAGTCTTATTTCTCATAACCTACAACACCGGCAAAACAATCACAATCTAGTAAAGGAACCTTCCTTAATGAGAAGACAAGATTCATTTTCTCGCTGCATTTAGTTTTCTTCTATTAACTTTTATTACCATTTCTCTTTCTTCCTATTTCATATATTCTACATTCCTTTTCATTTATATCTTATATTCTCTTTCACTACATCTCGTTCCTTATCTTATCCTCTCTTTTTCCTATCTCATTTGATTTTCTACTATGGTCGGGTTTTTACATGCTAGTGCCTTGTCTCCACCAACCAGGCTGTTAGTTGTTAGGCAACTAGACGAGATTATATGCTTCTATTTCCTTAGTAGGACCCAAGTACTACACTATATTACAGTTCCACCGCATATTACCTTCTTATCATTTGTTCACTCTTTACCTTACTATAGGTCTCCACCAATTTTCATTCGTCACGTTTCAGTCTCGATTCACAGCGAACTTCTTCTTCTTACTCAATTTCAGGATAAATTTTCCCACACTGCATAAACTTGCTATGAATTTCAATTTGGCAACTAAATGGGCAATGAATGCATCCCGTTTCATGTATAAATCTTGAATTGGGGGCCAATCCGCATTAAATTTGCTCAAATTCCTCACGAGATTGCTCCAAGTCTCCCCTCTCAGTTGTGCTTCATGTATAAGTGGCAAATGACCTTGCCTATACCATTAGTACCTTATTTATAGACATCTTACCTTGATTAGATAACCCTTTTGCCTCCCCTTCTAGAAAATGACCCTTTAGTTCCTACTCATATACTTCCTTTTTTACACCCGAGTCTTCGTAACCCATTATTGCAAATAGAATCTCATAAAACTCTCATCCTCATTAATCTATTGTACTAAGTTACTTCCTCCGAAATGTAGGTCGTCCTATCCTTCCCATCATAAATCTGAGTTTCATCATCGAAAATCGACCTTCATTAATCTAGTGTACCTTATCTCTTTTGAAGTTGTGGATCTTCAATTTATTTCCACCTAAAAAATTAATTTCGTCCTCAGAACTTGAACTTCATTAGTCTAGTGTACATAAGATCTTCCGAATTTTTGGATCGTCACATCCTTGCCACCTTAGGTGGAGTTTCGCCCTCGAAACTCGATTATCTCAAATGTTTCCCGTCTTGATGTCTCATTCAATTTCCTTTATTCTCTTTATTTAAGCGCTCCCTCAATTTCTGCGTGATCAATATTACTTACCGTTCGTGAGTGTATCTCATCCCGATCCATGAGAATTCAGTCCCATATCTCTTTGTCGTTTATCAATCGCACGAAACATCCGAACCTCAATGGCATTCGCAAGTTGTATACTCCACCAATTTCATTACCCATCACGCGTTTCCAATTTACTTCTTATCATGCAGCTTTATCTTTAGGATATGGGCCTTAATTTAATTCTACTTCTTCACGTGCACGATATTTCCAACTATCACAATTTGCACACTTACAACATGTTGCGTCTTACACTGTACAACTCACGAAACTATGTACTTGCCACAACTCGCGAACACTGTACTACTCGTGACACTTCTGCAATAACTCGCGACTACGGACTTGAACAGCAATTCTCGCGACTTTTTGCCAACAATTCGCGAGACACTTAATAAAAATTGTAAAAATAATTTCAAAAAATAATTTTGAACTATATTTACCAATGACTTCCAATCGCACCGAATCTTCGAACTCCGACACTTCATCCTCAGATCATTCGGACTCCTCATCCGGTTCAGGGAGTTTCGATTCGATCATGGCTCCTTTTCCTTCCAGCTTTTCCACATTTAATTCTCACTTTTTCGATAGGATCGCTCGTCTTGAAAGCACCCTCGGCCCTCAAAGTTCTGCGGTAATAGCCCTCAAATCCTTTAACCAACCTTACAACATTCATGCTCAGAAGTGGAAATCGGTTATTGAACGGTATCATCTCTCTTCCGACTGCGTCTTATACCATCTCGGGCCTACCGACCGCCTTTTGACTCCCCCGATCGCCACCCACAGTATTTGTCTTGAATACTTAGAGTGTGGTCTTCGTTTTCCTCTTCATCCTTTTGTTGTAGAGTTGCTCACGCATCTACAAATTCATCTTTTCCTAAACCCTAATTCAATCTCTTTTGTCGTCGCCTTCATAATATTAATGGAGGTGAATTGCATTCCTTTGACCATAGACCTCTTCTTCGAAATTTCTCATATTAGTACTGCTGTCAATTTCGGTGCCCAAGGTTGTATATTTTTCAGCCCGAGGCACAAGACAAGTCCATTTCCTTTTTCTACTCCCCAATCCAATCACAACTGGAAAAAACGCTTCTTTTTTGTTTGCAGTGTGGGGGCTACGAGGCTGTCTCCTCTGAGTCTTCCTTGGCGTTTCCCTATTGAAGGGGAACCATTATTTCCCGAAGCTTATGGTCCCATTCCTCGGACAACCATTCCGAGGCCTCTGAGGAAGGCACTCCTCAATTGCTCTAGGTCGGACGGCGCTGACTGGACCGCGAAGACCTTATTCTACGCCTCGATCCTGGTTGCTTTCAACCTCCTTCCGGTCCCTCCCCATTTTAGTAGAGAACTACTAGGTATCTAAACCGCATATTCATATCGGGGCTAACTCAATAACTCTTATTTGATAGGAAAGAACCTTAGGAACTTGATTCATACTTGCTTTTAATTTCCACTTCGTGTTTCTTACTTAACTTACTTGTTTTGCAGATAAAATAATGGCTCCAGCTAAGGACAAAACAAAAAGGGGGGACCAGCTGAATTTTCTCAGTGATATAGTTGTGGAGGATGATGAACTCGTCTTTGAGGCACTACCGGGAGCTCGGAACCGAACTACCACGGCCGAGTTGGCGTCAAGTTTATAGGAAGCAACATCCCCAACTGGGGAAATAAGACACGCTACTCCTCCACCACCACAATCTGCTGCAACGATGGCCAATCCCGAGCGGGTAAATGAGGAGCCGGCTGCAGAAAATACCGAGAGTCCCGAAGATCTAATCCTCCTATCTCGACTATTAGAATATACTATTGAGGAGCTCACCCCCGATGAAGGCATGTACGACTTCGCAGAAACATTAGTCGACATCATCGGGGACGATGAGGAGGGCGAGATTAGTGAGGATCAGCCAATGGACCCGGTGGTGGAGGAAGTGTGCCAAGAAACCCGTCCGGAGGGAGAAACCAGCCAAGACGCCCGTCCGGACACAGGGAAAAGACCGGTGGAAGATCCCACCATCCTGGAGGTCGCGGAGCCCATCAGAAAGAGTGGGTTAACCGCCGAATTCGTTGATGCCTTCCGCATACACGACATCCCAAGATTAACGGTTAAGGAATGGCTCGATATGGGACGCCGGGCCGGCTTTGTATTGGTCAAAGATGGGCTTACCTTTCGATTTCCGAGAGGCGATAACGTATCGAATCGGGTGGCCCTGGCATATTTGGAGCGGAACACAGAGTTGCTGCCTCGTGGTCGGGATGATCACACGGTGTTTACCGACGTTGGTCGGTTAATGAGTCAGACCGCGACGATGCGTCGCGCCATTGGGGAGGCTCGTTGCGATACTAGCAATTACTTCCCTATAACTTTATCTTTCATGTCATATGTACTAACCATTCTTGTTTTCATTTCAGATGGAGTGGACAATAATCGAGTTGGGCCCTGCTGCTACAGTAGGGGAATACTGTATGCTTAGACATTCGGAGCTCGACTCTCCGGATATTATTGGGGAGCAGTCGAAGAAAGCAGCGGAAAAGCTGATGCAAAATCAGCAAGATAAGCATGCCTAAGAGATGGCAGCACTCTGAGAAGAGCATAATAAGACGATTGAATCTTTTCTTCGAGCTCATCGCAGCGAGCTAACGGAGAATTCAGCCTTCCATATTGGGCAAAGGCATGCTCTCCAATAGAAACCCTCAAGGTGAACAAGAAGTACGCACATGACAAGTTGAAAGAGAACCGAGAGCAAACCGAGGTGAAACTAAGGAAAGCCAAAGAGGACAATGCGGCCGATAAAAAAGCTCTCCGGAAAGCCACAGAGGAGGTTAAAGAGCTGAAAACATAGAGTGAAGGCTTCCAATCCGTCAATGATCGACTCCGAGCATGAATTACGAAATTGCCGTCCCATATTAACGATTGCTTCCGAAAGATGATATGGGAGTACACAATACACTCCCCTACTTTCTGGAGTCTGGGGGAGTTAGCTAATGCCAAGTCGAATGTCATGTACTTCTTTAGAGGGAGTGTCCTGACACAGAGAATCCTGGCATATCCCTGACAGTTGAGGAGAGAAAAATGCTCGTCCCCAAACTCACTGGAAAGTTCGAGCCTATACCTGATGAGGATATGTTGCATTGTTCGCAGGATCCGTTCGGGGCGTTACATTTCAATTTGGACGAAGATCTTCAATAACAACTCTATTCAAAGGAAGTCGAAACACAGGAGGGCCCATCTCCGGATGCATTTAAGAGGTTGGCCACTTTATTTACGGAGCCAATGGGCCCCCACGTGGCGGAGCTTCTGAGGGATGATGATGTGATGGCGCTGTATGATCCTCATATATATACTCCCGCTAGTGTGGCTGGCGCTCGGGAGTGCCATGAAGATGAAATGGTGAGATTCGCCTCTAAGAAGTTGACCACTGCGGGGTCTCAAGAAAAAGGCGTCAATCCTCCATCATCCCAAAAAATAAAGTTGGTGAAAAAGCGCCCTAGTGGACCTGGTGAAGACTCAGACTCTCAGAAGAAGAAGAAATAAACTTCCACATATAGTTTCTTCACTTTTGTACTCTCTCTCCGTTTTGTATTTCCCATGTATATATGAAATTTGATTTTGTTTTCCTTTTAATTTCTCCATTGTGCTTTTAACGAGGAATCACACACTGAATAATGTAACTTCTCTTCCTTTTAAGTTTCATTTCTCGCCACATTCTTCAAGGAAAATATAACTCCGAATAATCCAAATAGAGAAATTTGCTTCCGAAATAATAAGAATATGCATGAATCTTAGGTATTCCCTTACGCAGGTAGGGGTGCTCAATAATAACGCGCATAATATTTCCCGATAACTTTAAGTGTGCGTAAGAGTACCCAGTGTAGCGGGGCTTGAATGAGTCCGCGATAACTCTAAGGCGAACGCGCCTTTAAAATGAGTAGGTATTTGAACTTGAGATTGCTCTACCTTCATCAATATATCTTCGCCACCGGTATATACTTGCACCCGGGGCCATAAAATTATCTCGACCCGTTCATAAGACGGTGTCAACACTTACTCGGCCCGTCCATAAAACGGCGCCATCACATTCTCGACCCATCCATAAGACGGCGTCACCACTTACTCGGCCCGTCCATAAGACGGTGCCATCACATTCTCGACCCGTCCATAAGACGGCGTCACCGCTTACTCGGCCCTTCCATAAGACGGTGACATCACACTCTCGACCCGTCCATAAGACATTGTCTCCACTTACTCGGCCCGTCCATAAGACAGTGCCATCGCACTCTCGACCCGTCCATTAGATGGCGTCATTCAGCCCATCCATAAGACGGTGCCATGCGGAAATGGACTAGCCTCCGACGAGGGTGCGACCCTCGCCGGCGTGTCATGGAGGAGTCACTTATATACTTGCACCCTGATTTGCCACGGAAATATGCTCGGTTCTAAGCTGGCTACATCACAATAAACGGGCCCCTTGACATATTGCAACATTAATTATGTACAGACGGACAGGAAGACTCATCATGTTCAAATATTTTGACGCAGTATCCAATTTGACGAGTTTGAAAATGATCGACTATAAGACAGGTGGTACATTGCATTTCTAATCTAACCCATTTAATTTATTCCATCCTCCTTCGAACTAAAATGAAATGGACCTACTACTACCTTACCAGTCCCCTAGTCGATTGAATTCATGTCGTCAAAAAAGATACTTAAAGAATTAGAATATGACGACAAAAAAAGGGGAAAATTTTTATTTTCAAAAAGATCGATGAGTCACGTCTATACATAATATTTGCGCAAATTGGAAATATGTCAAGTCCGTGGCAGCTCCTCCCCGCTCATATTTGCGATTTTGTACGTTCCTTCCTTCACTACGGCCGTTACTCTGTACGGTCCTTCCCACTTTCGATCCAACTTGCCAACATGCTTTGAGATTTCCACTTTCTTAAGAATCAAGTCTCCAACTTTTAGCAACATAGGTCGAACGCATTTGTCGTGCTTCTTAGCCATCCGCCTTTTACATACCTCCATTCGTATTGCGGCTCTATC
>RWGZ01000817.1:295517-309040 GCA_009725065.1 Utricularia reniformis | reverse complement strand
CATCTGTTTTTCATTGTTAGATTCTCATATGTTCTATCCTATCAATCATGATTGCAATTATACGACCTTATCATTCTTAACAATTAGTATCTCTGCAAATGTAAAATTTGTTGAAGGACTTGCGTTCAAGATCTCTTTACTGGATTCTCATGATGAAAGACACGAAATACTACATTTAAGAAGTTGTTATTTTGTCTTTCTAAATGTTTAACACTTTTGTTATTATGGACACTATATAAGTGGCCAGATCTGATGTTTAACCTACTGGATTTTGATATCATTCTTCAATAAACTCATTGCGGCTGCACATTTTAAACCTGAAGCCTTTCATCCTAAAACTTGTCATTGTATCGGAGCTATACATAAAGGTAACACTTCTACATCCTGGATATTAGTTTCCTTGGCTCAGATCTACAATTGCGTCCTCCATATCTATACAAGGTCCACCTCTACTGGATGGAACAAATTACTTCTCATTGGCTATAAAGATTACAACATACTTGAAAGCCAAGGATCTGTGACAAGTAGGTGAAAATGATGAATATGAGATCATTCCTGATAATGCTACTGAAGTACAAAAGAAGTTATACGAAGATCATACTATACTAAAATACAAAGCTACTATATGATGCTCTTACGGATACTATATTCGATAAAATTGCAAAGTGACAATCACCAAAAGCAATATGTGATCGATTGAAGAGCTTATATGAAGGGGATATCAAATAAGGAAAATACATATTAGAAACAAGATGTTTGATTTTGAAGCAAACAGAATGAATCATAAAGAAACTCTCCAAGAATACTATGATAGAACATTCAAAATGGAAGAAATCATAAAGAAGACATCCATGAGTTTGTCAAACAGATTTGAGGCAAAGTTGTGCACCATCGAGGAATGTGAAAAGCTAAATAAAATTATGGGAATCAAAGAAGAAAAAGTTAACTTCATGGATTTCATAACAACATTGCAATCATTTGAAAAACGGATAGCAATGAGGTCCTCTGAAGATGATGAGCTACTGCTGAAAAATAAAGTTGCAATAACAAGTGAGTACATTTTGACAGCAAATAATGTCAATATAAACATAGGACAAAACTTGATATACCATCCACCAAAAGCTGCAAATAATCAAGGAAATGCAAATTGGAAGCAACGATGTGAAAACTTAGAGATTTGTCCTCATTGTGCAAAGACAAACCATGAAGATAAATTTTATTGGTGGAGATCGGATGCAAAGTGCAATATATGTGGGAACTTAGGTCACATTGACAAAGTGTGCTCTACAACAAAAAATGGAGGAGAACAAGCAAGCACATCAAAATTCTCATTGTTTGATGATATTGCTGACATGGAGATTATCATACTAACAGTTTTTAACACAAACAAATGGTGGATTCTTGATAGCGGCTACTTCAAGCATATGTGCAAAGATAATGCCCTATTTGATAAATTGCAAGCAACACAAAAAAGCTACTAAAATCCGTAATTTTAAAAGGAAATTGTACTATCATATTCAAAGGAAATGTTGGACCAATATTAATAAATGAAGTTCTCTATGTCCGTGCATTGAAGTAGAACATATGCTTATAGGTCTCTAAAAGGAAATGTTGAACTTATGCTCAATAGGTTCAGCTTCCATACAGTTACATAGAGAATTTCATTTATAAATATTGATATAACTTTTCATTTTAATGTAGATGTTGCGTTGAAGATCTCTTTGTTGGATTCCCCTGATGAAAGAGAAGAAATATTACGTTTAAGAAGTTCATTTTTGTATCTCTAAATGTTTAACTCTTTTGTTATTATAGACACTATTTAAATAGTCAGACCTGATGTTTAACTTACTAGATTTTGATATCATTCTTCAATATGTGGCTACCCCTGCTATTCTCATAAACTCATTATAGCTGAACACCTTAAACCTGAAGCCTTTCATCCTAAAACTTGTCAAAATCTCCATCTATAGTCTTCATTGTTAGGAATGGAGGTCGGATATAGTCGAAGAGCTTGATCGGCGTGGAAAACCGACCGAGGAAACCTAACAAGAAGCAGTGATGTTGATCGGCTTGATCGATCTCGTCGATCGATCAAGGATATCGATCGGACGATTGTGATGAGTCTATTTGATAGCTTTCAGATTAGACTTGAATCGAGATTCAAGAGTATTGAAGGGAAAATTTCTTTCCTTAATTGACCCATAAAATATATGTAATAAGATATTGAGATATATCTTGTTGGTTGCATATATGGAAGAAGATATGAAGATATATTCTACTGGTGATATATATTGAAGAAAATATGAAGATATATTCTGGTGATATATATGAAGAATATATGCAAATATATCTTGTGAACTATATATATGGAAGATACGGTCAAATATATGGAAAGAGAATATTATAGAATATTCAGTAGAATATTTCATAAATTATATCATAGTTTAAACTTTATGAATAGTGGCATCATTAAGACAATTGTAATCAATCAATTAATAGTGTAGCATATTGTATCTATGTTCTTCTTGTGATAGTGAGTTCACGATCGAGGTTTATCGATCACGTGATTTTTCCAGTTTTGGGTTTCCACGCTAAATCTTATGCATTTTACCTTTCGTCATTTACATTTGATTCTCATCGCATCAATTCGATTCGACCCCGGATAACGGGAATAATTTTCTTCTCTAAATGAGGGAATTTTCCCAACATTCATTGCAGAATCGCGGAATCACATGATTCTTGTCTTTCTTGATAATAGAGGGCATCCAATATTTGAACATAATGATCCAACATCAAACTTCGCTTCCCCCTTCGATGGAAACAACCATCCATTAAAAAAAGATATTGTTCTACTCATTGTGGAAATCAAAGTCGCTAGCGTACTACTTGTTTTGGGGATTCTGTTGTTCCTCTCCCTCTTCAACAACTCCTTAGAATCATAACTTACAAGATTTTCAAAGTGTTTTTCTTAGGCAATAACATGGTCGCCGCTATCACCATCTTGCATCCCATATGTGTTTATTTTCATTGTATCATCATCCTCAATCTGGCACATGGACCACAAAAGAAACATTTGTGCGGTCATTATCTATGAAGGCTTGTAAGTGCACTAAATCTGAACTTAAAAATCTTGACAATAACACAAAGTCAATATTAATTTGTAGTGTTTTTTCGGTAAAATGTGTAATTACGAATTTAGAATGCTTGAAGTACTAAAAATGAAATTTATCCAAATGTCATACTTGTTAGGTGTGGAGATCGGTATTGGAGGTTGTTCGCACACGTGTTTAATCCCCAACAATTGGTGGTGGCTGTGGGGTATTGTGGTCCAATCGGCGATGGGTGACGATAAGGGAAGCCTAAGGATGTTTGACGGATCTGATTTTGCCTATTGGAAAATGCAAATCCGCAATACCCTTTATCGGAATGATCTAGGGGAAGCATTGGAAGAAAAGAAGCCGGCAAAGATGGAGGATGCGGATTGGCAGAAATTGGATCGCAAGGCGTTGGCGATCGTTCAACTATCGTTGTCAAAGAAGGTGGCTTTTAATTACAACAAACATACGACGACTTACGGTATGATGAAGGCGCTGTCCGATATGTACGAGCGGCCTTCATCGACAAACCGTGTGCTCCTGACACGGCAGTTGTATACCATGACGATGGGAGAGGGTGCCTCCGTTGCAGAACATCTGAATGATTTCTGCAATCTAGCAGGACAATTGTCGCTGGCTGGACATGTCATCGATGATGACACGCAGGCCGTTGCCGTTCTTGGTACCATGCCCGAAAGCTGGTCAACAACGGTTGATATTATCAGTAGTCAACCTGGAACACTCAATTTCGATGATGTGCGGGCTCGACTCATTAGTGAAGAATTGAGACGAAAGCATAAGGGTGATACCAAAAGTAATGCATTGGTTGCAGATTTTTCCCGCGGTCGGAAGATTAACCGAGGGCAGAATGGCGAGAGTAGGGCCCGATCGAGGAATCGGGGAAAGTCAAAGAATCGGGATGAGCCCGATTGCTGGAACTGCGGGAAGAAGGGACACTTCCGCAGGGAATGCAAGGAGCCGAAGAAGGAGGAGAATTCAGCATCGGTAGCAGCTGAATCTGACGATGCACTTGTACTCTGTCTCGAGAGTCCAGTGGAGTCATGGGTGGTTGACTCAGGTGCATCTTTTCACTCCTGTTTCAATCAGAAGTTATTTAAGTCTTTTAAAGCAGGGAATTTCAGGAAGATTTATCTTGCCGATGGGAAGTTCCTGGAGATCACAGGTCGGGGTGATATACCGATTCGATCCTCAAATGGTTACTGTTGGATCTTGGAGGATGTGATGTATATACCCGGACTGAGTAAGAACCTGATATCGGTCGGACAGTTGGATTCCAAGGGGTACCGAACGTCTTTCGGGAGCGGTCGGTGGAGAGTGACCAAAGGGGCTTTGGTCATTGCTAAAGGAATCAAGTCGGGAACTCTGTACGTAGAGAAACCGATCGGGCCAGATGGGGACCCATCCACTCTCACTACACTGGAGACCGATCGGTCCCATGGGGACCGATCCACGGAGGACCGAAGAAGGTTGCTGAAGATGTGGCACGATCGCCTTGGCCACATGAGTGAGAAGGGCATGAAGATCATGGCCCGGAAAGGCTTATTACCGACCTTTGAGGACAAAGAGGTTGGGTTCTGTGAAGATTGTGTGTGTTGTGGTTAGAAAACCAGGGGTGTCAACAGTCGACCGGTTCGTTACGAGACGAACTCGGTTATGATTTGTTTATGTGTGGAGAAGAGTTAACGGTTTAGAGGCATAGAAGGCAAAAAGGATTTAGAGTGGAAAACCTCGGAAACGAGGAAAAAACCACTTGACTAAGGGCGGAAAGAAAAGCCCTTAGCCCTTCCAATAACCGAAAACAGGGTCATACAATGCATGTTTTCAGATCAATACAAAGGAGGACCACAAAGCGCTTCGAAAATAAATCGAGAGGAGCTGTGAAAACACGGATGTGGGGAGGAAGAACCAGGAGGATCCCCTCTTCTTCGGTACTTTTCTTTCTGATTCCAAAAGGGCCCTCCATCTTTCGTTCTCTCAGCGTCCTTTTTATACCTGCACTGTACTATGTGCAGTAGGCCGTCGTTTTGTGCTTGTCCTTTGCCAATAGGTCGGCTAACGCCAGGCGGATCAGCCGCCGGAACAGGCTCTACAGTGGCTGCATGGCGCTTAGGCCTTACGGTGCTGCCAGCCGGCTACTCTTTGGCCTTTAGCGGCTTGCTCCCATGACTGGACCATAGTCCTGACTGATTTGTCGTGGCTCGCTATCATACAGGACGGTCGGAAATGGCCCGAGGGGGAATCTGCAGCTAGTGGACCGAACGGTCTGACGCTTCATGGGAGGTTGGGTCCCACACCTTGGGACCGATCGCCTAATATGCCCGATTGGGGCAGCCACACAAATGGGCCTTCCTTTAATTTGACCTCCAAGCTTGGTCCACTCGCTTGGGCCGCCATAGCTTGGGATGGTTCGGACCCCGTTCGGGGTACCGGGTTCCGATGGTCTCATCAGTGTGCTTGGCAAGCAGAGGAGAGTAACCTTTACGAAGGTGAAGCGGGATCGGAAAACCAGCAAGTTGGAACTCGTGCATACCGATGTGTGGGGTATGGCACCGGTCGAGTCCATTGGAGGCTCGAAGTATTACGTCACCTTCATCGACGACTGTACCCGTAAGGTATGGGTCTATTTTCTAAGGAATAAATCTTATGTATTCGAGACATTCAAAAGGTGGAAAGCAGAGGTGGAGCTCGAGGCTGGAACCAAGTTGAAGTGTCTGAAATCAGACAATGGAGGAGAGTATGACGGGGAGGAGTTCAGAAACTACTGTTTGGCGAACGGTATTAAGCTGGAGCGATCGGTCCCGAACAAGCCGAGGCAGAATGGAGTTGCCGNGAGGACCGAAGAAGGTTGCTGAAGATGTGGCACGATCGCCTTGGCCACATGAGTGAGAAGGGCATGAAGATCATGGCCCGGAAAGGCTTATTACCGACCTTTGAGGACAAAGAGGTTGGGTTCTGTGAAGATTGTGTGCTTGGCAAGCAGAGGAGAGTAATCTTTACGAAGGTGAAGCGGGATTGGAAAACCAGCAAGTTGGAACTCGTGCATACCGATGTGTGGGGTATGGCACCGGTCGAGTCCGTTGGAGGCTCGAAGTACTACGTCACCTTCATTGACGACTGTACCCGTAAGGTATGGGTCTATTTTCTAAGGAATAAATATGATGTGTTCCAGACATTCAAAAGGTGGAAAGCAGAGGTGGAGCTCGAGGCTGGAACCAAGTTGAAGTGTCTGAAATCAGACAATGGAGGAGAGTATGACGGGGAGGAGTTCAGAAACTACTGTTTGGCGAACGGTATTAAGCTGGAGCGATCGGTCCCGAACAAGCCGAGGCAGAATGGAGTTGCCGAACGAATGAACCGAACGTTGAATGAGCGTGCCCGATCGATGAGATTGCACGCTGGTCTACCAAAGACCTTCTGGGCGGATGCTGTGAGTACGGCGGCATACCTGATCAATCGGAGTCCATCGGGACCATTGGATTGCGAGTTGCCCGAAGAGAAGTGGACTGGGAAGGAGGTGAAGCTAGATCATCTCAAAGTGTTCGGTTGCATTGCGTATGTCCACATAGACCCTGAGAAGAGGGATAAACTTGATGCTAAAGCTGTAAAAACTCTTTTCGTTGGTTATGGAATTAATTATTTTGGTTACCGGTTCTGGACCGAAGGGAGAAAAATAATTAGATCGGTCGACGCGACCTTCAACGAAGATCAACTCTACAAGGATGCTATCACAAAGACTAAGGAGAAGTCTTCCGAAGTGATAGTGGTGATACCATCAAGTGGGAGCAGTGGACCTCCGGACCGATCGNAGTCAAAGATATCGGCAGTTATGGAAAGATATATTGAAGGAAATAATATCATATCAAATCAGTATATATGGACACATATATATGATTTGATTGTGGATAATCATATATGGAAATATGATCAAATATTAGGAATATTTGTTTGTTACCTTAATATCTCAACCACCTCATCTATATAAAGGGGTCTTAGGGTTCATTGTTATGTACTTCAATACTCTTGTATTCCGAGTTTTCCTCTTCGTGTGTGTGTGTTGTAATCTTCTCAAGTGATAGTGAATTTGGCCATTTCCGCCGGTCACGTGGTTTTTCCCTTTCCGGGTTTCCACGTTAATTTCTTGTGTCGTTGTTTTCTCTTTGCTTTAATTCTCGGGTTCTACTTAATCTATCGATATTGTTCGCACACGTGTTCAATCCCTAACAATTGGTGGTGGCTGTGGGGTGGTAGTGGTGCAATCGGCGATGGGTGACGACAAGGGAAGCCTAAGGATGTTTGACGGATCTGATTTTGCCTATTGGAAAATGTAAATCCGGAAAACCCTTTATCGGAATGATCTAGGGGAAGCATTGGAAGAAAAGAAGCTAGCAAAGATGGAGGATGCGGATTGGCAGAAATTGGATCGCAAGGCGTTGGCGATCGTTCAACTATCGATGTCGAAGAAGGTGGCGTTTAACTACAACAAACATACGACGACGCATGGTATGATGAAGGCGCTGTCCGATATGTACGAGCAGCCATCATCGACAAATCGTGTGCTCTTGACACGGTAGTTGTATACCATGACGATGGGATAGGGTGCCTCGGTTGCAGAACATCTGAATGATTTCTGCAATCTTACAAGCCAGTTGTCGATGGCTGGACATGTCATGGATGATGACACGCAGGCCGTTGCCGTTCTTGGTACCATGCCCGAAAGCTGGTGGACGACAGTTGATATTATCAGTAGTCAACCGGGGAAACTCAATTTTGATGATGTGCGGGCTCGACTCAACAATGAAGAATTGAGACGAAAGCATAAGGGTGATACCAAAAGTAATGCATTGGTTGCAGATTCTTCCCGCGGTCGGAAGAATAACCGGGGGCAGAATGGTGAGAGCAGGGCCCGATCGAGGAATCGGGGAAAATCAAAGAATCGGGGTGAGCCTGATTGCTGGAACTGCGGGAAGAAGGGACACTTCCGCAGGGAGTGCAAGGAGCCGAAGAAGGAGGAGAATTCAGCATCGGTAGCAGCTGAATCTGACTATGCACTTGTACTCTGTCTCGAGAGTCCAGTGGAGTCATGGATGGTTGACTCATGTGCATCTTTTCACTCCTGTTTTAATGAGAAGTTATTTAAGTCTTTCAAAGTAGGGAATTTCAGGAAGGTTTATCTTGCCGATAGGAAGTTCCTGGAGATCACATGTCGGGGTGATATACCGATTCGATCCTCAAATGGATACTGTTGGACCTTGGAAGATGTGATGTATATACCCGGACTGAGTAAGAACCTTATATCGGTCGGACAGTTGGATTCCAAGGGGTACCGAACGTCTTTCGGGAGCGATCGGTGGAGAGTGACCAAAGAGGCTTTGGTCATTGCTAAAGGAATCAAGTCGGGAACTCTGTACGTGGAGAAACCGATCGGGCCAGATGGGGACCGCTCCACTCTCACTACACTGCAGACCGATCGGTCCCATGGGGACCGATCCACGCAGGTCCGAAGAAGGTTGCTGAAGATCTGGCACGATCGCCTTGGCCACATGAGTGAGAAGGGCATGAAGATCATGGCCTGGAAAGGCTTATTACCGACCTTTGAGGACAAAGAGGTTGGGTTCTGTGAAGATTGTGTGCTTGGCAAGCAGAGGAGAGTAACCTTTACGAAGGTGAAGCGGGATCGGAAAACCAGCAAGCTGGAACTCGTGCATACCGATGTGTGGGGTATGGCACCGGTCGAGTCTGTTGGAGACTCAAAGTACTACGTCACCTTCATTGACGACTGTACCCGTAAAGTATGGGTCTAATTTCTAAGGAATAAATCTGATGTGTTCGAGACATTCAAAAGGTGGAAAGCAGCGGTGGAGCTCGAGGCTGGAACCAAGTTGAAGTGTCTGAAATCAGACAATGGAGGAGAGTATGACGGGGTGGAGTTCAGAAACTACTGTTTGGCGAACGGTATTAAGCTGGAGCGATCGGTCCCGAACAAGCCGAGGCAGAATGGAGTTGCCAAACGAATGAACCGAACGTTGAATGAGCGTGCCCGATCGATGAGATTGCACGCTGGTCTACCAAATACCTTCTGGGCGGATGCTGTGAGTACGGCAGCATACCTGATCAATCGGAGTCCATCGGTACCACTGGATTGCGAGTTGCCCGAGGAGAAGTGGACTGGGAAGGAGGTGAAGCTCGATCATCTCAAAGTGTTCGGTTGCATTGCGTATGTCCACATAGACCCTGAGAAGAGGGATAAACTTGATGCTAAAGCTGTTAAGACTGTTTTCGTTGGTTATGGAATTAATTATTTTGGTTAACGGTTCTGGACCGAAGGGAGAAAAATAATTAGATTGGTCGACGCGACTTTCAACGAAGATCAACTTTACAAGGATGCTATCGCAAAGGCTAAGGAGAAGTCTTCCGAGGTGATAGTGGTGATACCATCAAGTGGGAGTAGTGGACCTCCGGACCGATCGGATGAGCCGATCGGTATCACTTCTGACGAGGAGTCAGAATCTCAGTCTGATCGGTCCGATACCGATCAGCAGAATGAAGACCAGGCGATAGATGACAATGTCGAAGAAGTCACTCCTGTGTTGAGGAGGTCAACCAGGGAGAGGAGATCACCCGATCGTTAGACTCCTGCAATGTATCATACATTGTTGACTGATGATGGCGAGCTAGAGAATTTCCGAGAGGCTGTTCAGTCTCGTGAGCTGGAAAAGTGGGAGCTTGTCATGGAGGACGAAATAGCGTCCCTGTCAAAGAACAAGACTTGGGTCTTGACTGAATTGCCGAGGGGACATCGAGCCTTACTCAATAGATGGGTCTTCAGAGTAAAGTAGGAGGCAGATGGGTCCAAACGTTACAAGACGAGACTAGTGGTCAAAGGATTCTTGCAGAACAAGGGAATTGACTATTCCGAGGTATTCTCACCGGTCGTCAAGATGACGACGATCAGGGTGATTTTGAGTATAGTGGCTGCGGAGAATCTCCATCTTGAGCAAATGGATGTAAAGACTGCCTTCCTTCACGGTGATTTGGAGGAAGAGATTTACATGGCACAACCCGAGGGGTTTAAGGCGCATGGTAAAGAAAATCTAGTCTGCAAATTGGTAAAGAGCTTGTATGGGTTGAAACAAGCTCCTCGGCAATGGTATTTAAAGTTTGACTCCCTAATGACCGAACGGGGATCCAAAATATGCGAGACAGACAACTGTTGTTATCTCCGATGGGACAAAGAGACATACGTAATCCTTCTACTATATGTCGATGACATGTTGATCGCAGGGGGTAACATGGAGGAGATAAAACAAGTCAAGCGGGAGTTGTCCGAAGCATTCGAGATGAAGGACATGTGACCGGTCAAGCAGATTCTGGGAATGAGAATCTCGAGAGATGTTCAGAATGGTACACTTAAATTGTCTCAGGAAAAATATATTGAGAAAATGATTGATCGGTATCAAGTGGGAGACTTGAAAGTTACTAAAACACCTTTGGGAGCACACATGAAACTTTCAAAGGAGCAGGTGCCGATGACCGACCAGGAGGCCGAAGAGATGAAGAATGTGCCCTACTCTTCAGCGGTCGGGAGTTTGATGTATGCAATGGTCTGTACGAGACCTGATATTGCACATGGAGTGGGAGTCGTGAGCAGGTTCATGTCGAACCCTGGGAAAGAGCATTGGGAAGCAGTGTTGTGGTTGCTTCGATACCTCAAAGGGACATCAGGGCGGGAGCTGTGTTTTAGAAGGGGACCGATCGAACTAACAGGGTACATGGACGCCGATCTTGGAGGAGATCTGGACGATCAGAAGAGTACATCGGGGTATGTATTTACTGTTGGCGGTACAACTGTTAGTTGGAAGTCGAAGTTGCAAAAGTGTGCCTCACTTTCCTCCACTGAGGCAGAGTATGTTGCGATTTCGAAAGCAGGAAAGGAGATGGTGTGGCTCCAGAATTTCTTGATGGAGATCGGTAAAGGGACCGATCTGCGGACTTTGTACAGTGACAGTTAGAGTGCCATTTGTTTGGCGAAAAACCCGGTTTTTCATGCTATGACGAAGCACATTGAGTTGAAGTATCACTATATTAGAGATTTGCTCAAGAGAAAGGCGCTTCAGTTGATGAATATCAAAGGTATTGAAAATCCGGCAGACATGTTGGCGAAGGGAGTCACTGTGGTGAAGCTTGAGCTATGCGTAGCTCTACTTGGTCTCACCAAGTGAGTTGGTGAGGGGGAACTATCAAGAGAAGATGCATTATCGATCTCCAAGTGGAAGATTGTTAAGTGTAGAGATCGGTATTAGTATCGATCGGTGACACTTGGATGACGATCGGCAATATGGTCGATCGGGACACACATGGAAGACGGGATGGTCGGTATTGGTACCGATCGGTCGAGGACCGAACTACGCAATACCGAATGTAACAAAGAGGACCGAAGCAATCGGTAGAGGACCGATGGCACGTGACCCGAAGATATGAGATGGAGGTAATCGGTCGAGGACCGAATTGAGATATGGTGGGGCTCATTAGTCAAAGATATCGGCAGTTATGGAAAGATATATTGAAGGAAATAATATCATATCAAATCAGTATATATAGACGCATATATATGATTTGATTATGGATAATCATATATGGAAATATGATCAAATATTAGGAATATTTGTTTGTCACCTTAATATCTCAACCACCTCATCTATATAAATGGATCTTAGGGTTCATTATTATGTACTTCAATACTCTTGTATTCCGAGTTTTCCTCTTCGTGTGTGTGTTGTAATCTTATCGAGTGATAGTCAATTTGGCCGTTTCTGCCGGTCACGTGGTTTTTTTCCCTTTCCGGGTTTCTACGTTAATTTCTTGTGTCGTTGTTTTCTCTTTGCTTTAATTCTCGGATTCTACTTAATCTATCAAGATTGTTCGCACACGTGTTCAATCCCCAACACTGGGCTCCCGTTCTCAACTGGGGAGAAAGCCCAGTAAAATTGCTGCCTACTGGGGAATGGGTCCGAGTAGCTGGTAGTGAGTTTCTTCGTCATCTCCATTGTTCTTAGTGATGAAGCAATTTGTGGAAAATATGAATGAAATATTGGGTTATATATNGAGTGGTTGACTCAGGTGCATCCTTTCACTCCTGTTTTAACCAGAAGTTGTTTAAGTCTTTCAAAGCAGAGAATTTCGGGAAGGTTTATCTTGCCGATGGGAAGTTCCTGGAGATCACAGGTCGGGGTGATATACCGATTCGATCCTCAAATGGTTACTGTTGGACTTTGGAGGATGTGATGTATATACCCGGATTGAGTAAGAACCTGATATTGGTCATACAGTTGGATTCCAAGGGGTACCGAAAGTCTTTCGGAGCGGTCGATGGAGAGTGACCAAAGGGGCTTTGGTCATTGCTAAAGGAATCAAGTCGGGAACTTTGTACCTGGAGAAACCGATCGGGGCAGATGGGGACCGATCCACTCTCACTACACTGGAGACCGATCGGTCCCATGAGGGCCGATCCACGGAGTACCGAAGGAGGTTGCTGAAGATGTGGCACGATCGCCTTGGCCACATGAGTGAGAAGGGCATGAAGATCATGGCCCGGAAAGGCTTATTACCGACCTTTGAGGACAAAGATGTTGGGTTTTGTGAAGATTGTGTGCTCGGCAAGCAGAGGAAAGTAACCTTTACGAAGGTAAAGGGGAATCGGAAAACCACAAACTGGAACTCTTGCATACCAATGTGTGGGGTATGGCACCGGTCGAGTTCGTTGGAGGCTCGAAGTACTACGTCACCTTCATTGACGACTGTACCCATAAGGTATGGGTCTATTTTCTAAAGAAGAAATCTGATGTGTTCTAGACATTCAAGAGGTGGAAAGCAGAGGTGGAGCTCGAGGCTGGAACCAAGTTGAAGTGTCTAAAATCAGACAATGGAGGAGAGTATGACGGTGAGGAGTTCAGAGATTACTGTTTGGCGAACGGTATTAAGCTAGAGCGATCGGTCCCGAACAAGCCGAGGTAGAATGGAGTTGCTGAACGAATGAACCGAACGTTGAATGAGCGTGCCCGATCGATGAGATTGCACGCTGGTCTACCAAAGACCTTCTGGGCGGATGCTATGAGCACAACAACATACCTGATCAATCGGAGTCTATCGGTACCACTGGATTGCGAGTTTCCCAAGGAGAAGTTGACTGGGAAGGAGGTGAAGCTAGATCATCTCAAGGTGTTCGGTTGCATTGCGTATGTCCACATAGACCCTGAGAAGAGGGATAAACTTGATGCTAAAGCTGTAAAGACTATTTTCGTTGGTTATGGGATTAATTATTTTGGTTACCGGTTCTGGACCGAATGGAGGAAAATAATTAGATCGGTCGATACGACCTTCAACGAAGATCAACTTTACAAGGATGCTATC
>RWGZ01000817.1:64664-291710 GCA_009725065.1 Utricularia reniformis | reverse complement strand
TTTTGCATGTTAATTAATATTTATTGGATAATAAGTACTTGCTTACATAATTTTTAAAATTTAATTATTCAAGGTAAAAAGAATTTAAGATGTTATGTTTATATTACTAATTTATATTCTAACAAATCATATCACTATTATTATGTGATGTCAAATACTATCAATACTATTAACCAATCAAAACATAAAGCACACCTAAAAATGTGTTTATGTCTTTATGATTTATTAGTTTACCCCAATTTCATATCCTAATCCACGTGGCGGTTAGGCGTTGGTTTTCATGTTAATTTTAATGTGGTGTTTAGGGATTGGCAGTTTCCATCTCTTAGATATTCAGTTCAAGTTTCTGTACGTTACGAATTCTCAAACACCCAACCTCCGATCTGAAACCGCTTTTGTATTTTGATGCGTTGCCACCGTCAATCAATCGATCTGTTATAGGTGAGGCTGTCGCTTCTTTCTCTGTAATTTTTGTTTTTTGTCGTGAAATGGAGGATAGGGCTGTCTCGTTCCCTATGTTTGTTATGTCACGATCTAATATAGTGTTATTGAGCTTTAATTAAGTTTTATTATTGTATGAGTTTAGTCCAATTAATACTGATATATAATCCAGGTTGTATTAGGATCTTATTATCATCGAATCATTGATCATATTCTAGTTTATCGTATTCTCTCCCTCTCTTCCTCCTCCCATTCCTTGGGTCTGCCCTTCTCCACTGCTGCCTGCGGCTTCTTCCCCACAGCTTTCGTCCATCTATTTCGTCCCCCATTTCTACCTCTCTTGTTCTTCTTTTCCCGTCACGATCCAAGATCGTGACATGTTATGCCGATTACTTATTGTTTGCGTGGATGCCTGGATTTAAAAAATGAGCTGCTTTTGCTGGGGGATCTGTCTATTTTCTGGTAGGGGATTCTTGTGTTGTTTGCCTTAATTTGGGTAGATTATTTCGCTCGTCATATGATATGATTTTCTTTGATCTTCTGATGTGTATCTCGTTTTTCATTCAGCATTTTTGTAATGTACTGTAACTAGTTTTTTGTGAGCCAGTTTATTTAAACGATCATATTAGATTCAGTATTGCTATTTGAAGATACCGTCCCAATCCTTTCATCTCTATGTAGTAATCGTTTCTAGATAACAAGCGAATGTCTAGGATTGTAACAACCGTTTCCCACTTGCAATATATTGTCTCATTTGGATTATACTAACTTAAAGGACTCCCACCTAATCTTCAGCATTTTATTTTTCTCTAGCCATAAACTTTTCATTGGATTATACTAACTTAACGAACCTTGCCAATTCGCTAGGAAAAGGACTCGGGCTAGTGTTTGCAAATTATTATACTTATTATACTATCGTTTCCCATCTATAGTCGTTGTTGGGTTTCTCCCAAGGAGCAACCGTGGCTCCGATTATGAATGATGGTAAAGTAGACAAATCAGAAGCATGGCCTTTTGAAGGCACTGAAGAGAACAAGCACATCGGATCGTGGAGCAGCTTCGACAGATCCAATTTCTGGTTCGATAGAGCAATGAACTACCCCTTTTGATGATAATTTGTTCGGTTTTTGTCGACAGTTTGTTTCATTTCCTTAACTATAAGATGCCTGTTAAGATCAACAAAAGCGTACTGCAAATCCTCTTATTATTATCTTGTACAAGTTTGTTAAATTTATGCAAAATTGAGAGTGTTTTACTACTCCTGACTCCTGATGACAAAAGAAACGCATTCACAACAAATTAGAATAAATAGTCTATTGAGACAGGAAACTATTTACACATTACAACACGCTCTTCTTTTCTTCATATCATACAAATCTCAATTCTTCGGCTTACCGAAACTAAAAAGGCATGCCGAGGTCATCGTCCTCCTCACAAATCCACAAAACAGAAATATATTAACAAATGTGGATTTATCAAATGTCCATCGACATGAGTATTCTCTGATCTTTTGATGAATGAGATGAAGAAGCAGCTGCATCAACCTGTGGATTTTTTATGAAGTCAAAAACCCAATAATAAGCACTACAGAAAGTTTCACAATAATGTACAAAAACGAGACAAATTCANGACCGAAGTACGCAATACCGAAGATGACAACGGGACCGAAGTGATCGGGGTCGAGGACCGAAGCACGTCGAGGACCGAGGACTGAAGATATGAGATGGAGGCAATCGGTCGGGGACCGAACTGAGATATGGTGGGGCCCACTGGTCTAAGATATCGGCAGTTATGGAAGGAGATATTAAAGGAAATAAGATTATATCAAATCAGTATATATGGACGCATATATATGATTTGATTATGGATCATATATGGAGATATGATCAAATATTGTGAATATTTGTTTATTGCCTTAATATCTCAACCACCTCATCTATATAAAGATGTCATAGGGTTCATTGTCATTAGCACAACAACTTCAATACTCTTGTATTCCGAGTTTTCCTCTTCGTGTGTGTGTGTTGTAATCTTCTCAAGTGATAGTGAATTTGGCCGCCTCCGCCGGTCACGTGGTTTTTTTCCCTTTCCGGGTTTCCACGTTAATTTCTTGTGTCGTTGTTTTCTCTTTGCTTTAATTCTCGGGTTCTACTTAATCTATCGAGATTGTTCGCAGACGTGTTCAATCCGCAACATTTGCATAGTTTTACTTTTTTTCTAGTGTTGAAAAGCTTCTTAGGGGTCAACATCCTATGATTACTCAGAGCAAACACACTTAACTTTCTAGTTCCATAGAATCCGAACCACTCTTGATAGGGAAAAAATTATACTAATTTTCCATGTATTTTATACTTTGTCATTATCACTCTCCGTGTATAACCGATATTAGAATTTGACTAAGGTGGCTTACCATTCCCGATGGCTATTACAAATTTATTATAAATTTTGGGTGTAGCGTTTTTTACCGATATTTACACAAAATATCGGTAAGGATGTAATCTAAACAGGTCGATCAAATCTGACTAGTTTGATTTAGAAAAAAAATATGAAATTTATAGAATTATTTTATTCTTATTTTTTTAAAGTCAAAACAATATAAATTGGAAAAAATATAAAAAATTATGTATTTTCTCTATATTAATATTTTATTATTATGATGCATCAAATATGTATTCGTTAAGTATACCCGCATTGATTGAAAAGGAAAGAGTAGCCACTTTTCTATTTATGACATCAATGTTTGAGAATAAATGAAAAAGTAGTGTGTGGGGATTAGAACAATCAAGGTGTTTTCTTCAATAGCTACTCATAATTCCATTCACTTTATAAATCATGTCTTTTTCTTGCCCAATTTCTAAACCAATAAAAAGTAAACTTAACACTAATCTAAGTGAATATGAATTAGGGGTGGGAACGGGTCCGACCCAATGGGTTACGGGTCGAACCCGTTGAACCCACCAACCCGTATGGGTTGGCCCAACGGGTTGAGAATTTTTCTTGACCCATCAACGGGTTGACCCAGACGGGTTAAAAGTACGGTCCAACCCGTCAACGGGTTGAAAAACATAAACCCTAAAATTAAAAAACATTCAATTTTAACCTTAAAATTTAAAAAAAAATCAAAATTGGCCCACTTCAACCCGTACGGATTGATAGGTTGAAAATCACGGCTCAACCCGTACAATGATATTTAGCGAGCCAACCCACAGGTTGACCTGTTTGTACGGGTTGGGCCGACCAAGCGAGTTGAGCTGCCCATGCCCACCCCTAATATGAATGGGTAGAGTAATTCGATTAAATAATTAGTACCATATATTTTCCTTAACAAACACTACTTTTGATAACTCTCTCGAAAGTTACGGTTAGAGCTATTCGGAAGCTCAAAAAATTCATCAACATATATTGTTTGACTCGTCTGATTTAATATTTGTTTCTTTCAAATTAAAATATAAACATTATTCGAAAATAAAACGAGCTCAAATTAAATTCAAACGAACAAGATACCCTTCGTGAACGCTCGAATTTGAATATTTATACTATTTATGCATGAAAACAAATGAAATGAATTCTATTGATTCATAACAAAGAATGATAATCACGTTAATTGACTTGATAAAATCATTCGTACCCTAGTCTCATATATATAAACCTTGTATTTAAACATAAACTAACCCGATCTCTAATCCCTTATCGTATGGGATAAGCATTATTATCCAACGTAATTCATCGTTTGATTCGATATACTTATTTATCACATAAATTAACTAATCACATGCAATACCATGAACGTGGAATAAAATAATCCTACCATTTGGGTCGGATAATCATAATATTTTAATGTGTAAATATTATACAAAATCATATATCTTTATTTCTAAATATATTTTCCTATATTTTTTCCATGCATTTATCATTTATATTTGAAATATAATATAACTTTCTTGAGAATAATGTTTTGTTGAATTTTTTTAATAATATGACTAATATATTTCTAAAGTGATTCTTAAACATGTCTTATATTTAAATGTTTATATTATTCACGTTTGAATGAATTCAACAAAATCTGACCAATAATTATTAATTTTACATTATAATGTTTTAATATAAGTTAACATTAAATAAAAACTATAATGTAATTTATCACTAACATATAAATAAGAGCATATAAGTTTTGATATACATATTTTTTGAATTTCTATTCAAATATCAAATAAGAAATTCTATCCAACATATATAGTTTTAATTAATCCTATTGAATAATTATAATGTAATCAAAAACTTAATCATTTTATTATTTTAATTAAGGTTCCGATGACATTTAATGCCCCATAGCTTGTATGATTAATCTACAAAGCTTTTTAATTTTAGCAAATTTAGTCGTCAAACTTTTTTAAGGCAAAACTATACCTAAACTTTGTATATTTGACAAAACTAATTCTCAAAGTTCAATGTGTGTGATAAAATTGATTATCAAATTTCGAAGGTTGGGCAGTTTTGCATAATAGCTCACTCCACAAATTTCGTTGACTAAATGACATATGTCAGTAAATTCTTTGTAAAATAACATTCTTTAATACTTTATTTGCCAAATAGCACACTTTTATATAATTATAATAAAAATAAATCAAATATTTGCATATTATATATATATTATAAATATTAAATTAAAATATAATATATTAACAAAAATCCTAAAAATTTGTTAAAATGAATTAAATTACAATTGAAAATATTGAAAAAATATATATCGAACGAAACGTGAAAAATCGATTATCGACTGATATATCGATCATACCCGTCGAATCAGAACATATATTAGTCATATTGATCAATATGTAAAATACAAGGTCATATAAGGTATTTTTGACAAACCAATAAAAACTCGATATCCGACCCAATAACAATATATTGGGAGTTATCGGACAACACAACGATGCTCTCCAATTTTTCACATATCGATCGATAAAAAAATATATATTTCGATTCGTAGCGTGTGACCAACATATTATGCGCACCAACTCTTCAATTTTTCACATTCACCAGTGTCGGACCGAGTCGAACTCTATGATTTGCTCCAACACTTGACACAAAACAATGACATTTTGATTTTCTTTCCTTAATTTAATTTTTATCTTCATCAAAAAATGTATATTGTGTGCTTTCACGACTTTTTTATGTTGTCGATCTACTTGTGAATTATTTGTGCAAGCGATGATGAACCGAAAAGTGGTTGCTTTTAGAGAGATAATAGAATCAACTGACGATATTCATTTTTTATAAGTTAAATTTTCTTATATAAAAAATTGAAAAATTATTTTATTTTTAAACCTGAAATTTATGCAATTTTCTACTAGGTCTAACAATTATTTTTTAAAATTGCTTTTATTCAATAATTCGAGTTGAAAATCTGACACTTATATTTTTGTTGAGTCGTGTCGAGCCGCACCAAGTCGATGGAACGAGTCAGTGCCACATAGCCAATATTTCGGTCGATATATGGTATTTCACGTTTCGTTCTATATAATATTTTATCAATATTTTCAATCGTAATTTAATTATTTTAATAAAATCTTACGATTTTCATTAAACTAATTTATTTTACAACGTAAATGTATTAAATTCGATTTTAATATATGATATTTTATTTAATATGNAATAATCCTACCATTTGGGTCGGATAATCATAATATTTTAATGTGTAAATATTATACAAAATCATATATCTTTATTTCTAAATATATTTTCCTATATTTTTTCCATGCATTTATCATTTATATTTGAAATATAATATAACTTTCTTGAGAATAATGTTTTGTTGAATTTTTTTAATAATATGACTAATATATTTCTAAAGTGATTCTTAAACATGTCTTATATTTAAATGTTTATATTATTCACGTTTGAATGAATTCAACGAAATCTGACCAATAATTATTAATTTTACATTATAATGTTTTAATATAAGTTAACATTAAATAAAAACTATAATGTAATTTATCACTAACATATAAATAAGAGCATATAAGTTTTGATATACATATTTTTTGAATTTCTATTCAAATATCAAATAAGAAATTCTATCCAACATATATAGTTTTAATTAATCCTATCAAATCATTATAATTAAGGTTCGGATGACATTTAATGCCCCCATAGCTTGTATGATTAATCTACAAAGTTTTTTAATTTTAGCAAATCTAGTCGTCAAACTTTTTTAAGGCAATATTAGTCCTATACTTTGTATATTTGACAAAACTAATTCTCAAAGTTCAATGTGTGTGATAAAATTGATTATCAAATTTCGAAGGTTACGTTTTGTCAAACGTAAACCAAATTTGGAAACATTGAGTAATGTTTTACCAAAATGATCAAAGTACATAGAATATTAATATAAATATAAAATGTTCAAATTTAACAAAATAACTAAGCTTTGGGTATGTTTGGTACCACGATTAAAAGTGCGGTGAGATAGTCCAATCTTGATTTTTTAATGCACGCAAAACACAAGCTTAATTGCGATGTGATAATCTTTAAAAAAATTGCGATAAAATCACATCTGTTAAAACCAGCTTGATTTTATCGTTATTTTGAAAAAGACTCATTTACCATTACTTTTATTAATTATAATATAATTATATTATTATTATTATTATATATATAAGGGTATATTAGTATTTTTATATAAATCACGATCATAATACCACAATTTTACCAAACATACTTAAAAATTCACGATCTCACTACACTGCAATTTTAAAAAACTAAACCAAACAAACTCTTTAACAAATGCTAAACTAAATGATTACTGAATTTTGTATTTAAAAGCGATTTGAATGATATGAAGCAAAAAAAGGTGATTTAAAACCCCAAGATTTGACTAAAAGACTTCTCTCAATTTCTCTTTACTTTAAGAGTAATCATATTCCTTCAAGAGATGAGATTACAACCAAATGCTTTCATATGATCTTTAAGAGATCTTTTATGCTTAAAATCAGATCCACAAACACAATACCATAATTTTCCACAGTTCTTCTCGTGCGTTCTCCAATCCCCACGAACTGCAAATGTTTTTTTGCATTTTCTGCACATAAACGCTTTGATTCCATGTTTTCTTTTGTAATGTGTTTGAAGTGTACGAAAATCTTTCAAGGGTTTTGCTCTTGGATGATCAATATTATTTCTGCAACCAAATGAACAGCAGTAACATGGAAGTTTTAGCATCCCTGTTGGCTGTGTTCCTCTTAGTGATTCTGGTCCTTTTCTGTATTCTGATCCATGTCCCCACATGTGCATCTGTAGTCAAATTTCGTTATATTTGCAGAATCAGATAAAAAACACAATAAGGGTATCAATTTTCTTTTGTTTTTAAGCAAATGTAAAGCTCCTTAACTCCATTTATGAGCAAAAACATAACTCCCTTTTGTGATTGGAGAATAGCCATTTGAAGGGATACACGCGAATTTGGTCACCATAATTTCATGATTTTTGAAATTTTGTACCTAAAGTATTAAAATAGTAAAATCGGTCCTTAAATTGTAAGTTTTGACAAATTAAGTCTCAATGTTTACTCTATATGATATAATTAGTCCTCAAAGTTATCAATTTTGACAATTTTCTTGGCAAAAATCAAATTTCGGGAATCGATCTCGATATTTTGTAAGTTTTAGCAAAATAAGTCACAATGTTTAGTATGTCATAATTAGTCCCCAAAGTTATCTATTTTGGCAATTGAGATCTTCTGCCAAAATCAAATTTCGGGGATCGATTTTGTCAATTTAGAATTTAATTTGTCAAATATTACAAACTAGATATGTTTTTAGACTAAATATGTCATTGAGAGCAAATTTATGAAAGTTTGGGGGTATTTTGAAAAGTGTGGTACTTTGGAAAGAAGGATTTAGGTGAGACCAGGTATGGGGTTTGAAATTGGAGCACAAGAAAGCTAAAAAAATGGATATTTTGATTGAAGTCTGTAAACTATTGAAGTTGCAGTTGAACACAGTTACCAATTTACAGTTTTCACAGACTTCAAGAAGAAATAAAGCAAAAGGAACAAAACAAACAAAATGTCTTCTTGACTTGTTAAATCAAAGTAGTAAATGAACAGAACCAAAAAGACCACTGAACAATTTATTGTACGCATCTTTAAACTCCATGCAAAAACCACAGGTTCTTTGACACAATACCCATTGAAATAAAACGAGTATTATGTGTTAAAATGCAGTGAATTTTATGCAAATTTACCTGCATGTTATTGTATCTGTTGAATGTTTTGAAGCAAACTGAGCAAGTAAACTGAGAAGGACCAATGAGGATCTGTGAAGGCGTAGGGATCCAATACTGTTCTTTGTTGATTCTTCTTATAAAAAACCCTTCTTCTTCTTTAGCTTCACCATTTTCAACAGTTAAAAGACAAGCAAGATCAGTAGAATTAGGGTTTGGTAAGCCAATATTAAGCGAAAATGTAACTCCGTTATCATCTTCAGAGCCTGTTTTCTCTGTAATTTGATCATCTTTTTGAAACTGGGTTAAACTCAGTGAAACGGGTTCTTTAACTGCAACAGAAGTGAAAGAAGAAGATGAAGAAGAAGCTATGGAGTTTGAGAAGAAGTTGAAAAATGGAGGATTTGAAGGGAAGAAGAAGGAATCAGACATTGTAGAGAGACAAAGAGAAAATAAGAATAATCATTCAATTCAAGTAGGAGAAGAAAAAGAGATTGTCAATTGTCATTGTTTTTTTTTATGTGGTATTTTGTAGCACCAACTTTCTGTGAATAGTGAATACAACTGCTTTCCCTCTTTTCATTATTATGAATCATTTTCTTTTATATCTAGACCTAATTTGGTACATATTTATTATATAACCAAAAATAAAATTTATGCATCATTTTAAACAAAAGTTCGAGGCGTACTAGGTTTGATCGGTATTTAAACAAGGATAATTGCATATACGGGTTTAATTTGTTTGGTTTGGAAAAAGATACGAAGTTTGGAATTTTTTTATTCTTGTTTTTCCGAAATAAGAATATATAAACTGAGAATTAGTTAAAAATTTATAATTTATCTAGGTTAATAGCTTAGTTTATTTTATTATTCTGGTACGTATCCGGTATATCGATATAATTGGCTTATCTGATATATGCACCAGTACCGATTTTTAAAACATTGATCTTGATAGGATATTTTTATTCAACAAATGAATACATATATGAATGTAAAACCGAGAACACTAGAGTTAAGAAAAACGTAAAATCGAGAGTTTCGCATTTCTTGTGTGTGAAATATAATAATTGTGAGGTGTCTTAAAATGTTGAAATTTACCTAAAATGTTCACTTCATGTTTGAGAGATGAAATTATGAAACAATTAGTGTTAATTTACAAGAGATGTAATATCACACTTATAAAGTTTGACATTTTATTTTCTAATGTGATTTATTTATCTTATAAATTTGATTTTAAAAATAGTATTAAGATTCAATCTTAAATTTCAACATGAAATCGTAGTTCGTTGCTAGGTTTAGGGTGTTTTATCCCAATTTGGTAAAAAAGTTTAAAACAATCCAAATAAAACATTTTTAAAAATACCCAGCTATACATGAAATTTGTAATTAGCCATTCCCACTTTCATTCTCTCATTCATAATATTATCGATAAAATTATTATAAATGAATATGATTAGTTGACTCCAATTTTAACATAAAGAGATTAGATTATTAATCATCAATGTTTTTAATTAAAGGTTTGAGGTTTAGAATTGTTTTTTCTAAAAAATATAAATACATGAAATCTAGGCTTCACAAATCTAGGTTTGAGATTTTTTTTATTTCATCGATTCAATCATAAAACTCAAAACGTACAATATTTAGGCCCGAATCGTTTAACTAACCGATCCAACCGGTTAAATTAACCATAGAGCACATACATACGTTGTTTTAAATTAACATTGATGCAATGAAACATGCTACCTCTTTTCTAAGTTCTAAACATTAAATCTCACAAAATAACTGGGAAACGAAGCCAACATTCATACCGAAACATGATACGATCACTCCCCTGAGCCTGTAACAGTGCGAGATGGAATATGAGAAAATGGATTAAGGTTGCTGCTATAAGCATAGTTCACTGACATCTAATTATTCATTTACTAAACTATGAATTTCAGCAATCACTTCATCGTATAAAAATAACGATGAAACCTAAGAGTGGCATAAAAATTGTGATCCAGCATAAAAATGATGTTTTCAGCAATCACTTCATCGTCATAAAAATTGTGATCTAGCATAAAAATGATGTTTTCAGCAATCACTTCATCGTATAAAAATAACGACGAACCTAAGAGTAGCATAAAAAAATAGTGATCCCGCATAAACTAAGAAATTGTGATCCAGCATAAAAATGATGTTTTCAGCAATCACTTGATTTTTATAAGAACTGATACATCAAATATCAGATAGTATCGTTATATTTTTTGGCACCTTCTTTCGGGTCCTAGAGTTGAATTTAAGGTTTTTCGGATTGTAAAAAAATTATATATATTTAAAACTTTTTTTACTATACAAGTTTTGTACCGAACGATATATCGACGTACCGGTCATACTGATCCGCACGGGTGCATAATTCAGAAATTATATGAAAATATTGAGAAAAACAATTAAAATAATATTCTTGCATTACTAAGATTAAACATTAAAAATGAAGCATGTAATTAGTTTCACATAGGGTATGAAAATTACTAATTGAATAGTTTATAAAAGTGAATGAGTAGGGTTTTGAGAAGTGCGAATAGTTCGTGAACATACACCTTCGACTCGCTCATTTTTATATTTATTTATTTAAATTAAAATATTAATATTGTTCGAACAACAAAACGATATTGAATAAAAATTCGAACAAACATGTTAGTCAAATTTTCGAATTTGAGTATTTTTAATATTATTTTTGCATGAACAAAACGAATGGATCCAGAAAATGAACATGAATACGAACAAAAACATGAAAACGAACACGAAAGATTTTGAAATATGAACAATGTTTGAACAAAAAAACGAGCTTGAATAAAAATTCGAACCAACGAACATGTCCGTAAATGTTTTTGAGTATTTTTATTTTAATTTTGCACGAAAACATACACGAACATGAGCTAAAGTTTAAAAATATGAACAATGTTCGAACAACAGAACGAACTCGAATAAAAGTTCGAACGAACACAAACATGTCTATAAATGTTCGAATTTGAGTATTTTTATTTTATTTTTGCACGAAAATGACATCAAACACAAACACATGAAGACAACCATGAACGAACATGAACAAATTTTAAAAATATTAACAATGTTTGAACAAGTTTTTCGGTCATAATTATAAAATAAACAAATCAAACTCGTCTCATTTGAATAAGAGACAAATTATTGGTTTTCTCAATTTTTTATAATATGATTTATTTTTCGGAATTTAAACAAATATATTTAGACAATAAAATATAAAGAAAGCATAGATAATTATAAAGTATTTAGCGTAGCATCAGGAATGATAGATAGGCGAGGGCAGGCGCGTTTACACAGCCGGCTAGTTATTTATGACAGTCCTTCAATTCGGACAGCACCATCACTAAACACACAACAGGCTGCAATGAGCAAAACCGCCGGCATTCTGTCCTCCCTCCACCTTCTTAGGATTTAGGACAAAACCCAGATGTAATCTTCTAACCCTATGTTTAAACGCTTTGATATATCAACTTTAAAAAGCTCGTGCTTCGGTATGAATTGTTGTTCAAACGGTAATTTACATTAAATATTTTAAAATATCATTTAATTTCAATCGAATCAAAAAATCTTTGATTCACTACAAATCACTTCGAGCCAGTAGTTCAACCGACGGTTTTAAAACATAATCAAACAACTCCTTTAAATTTCCGGTATATATAAAATTTCGGATATATCGATTTTAGCATGTATTTTAGTAAGATACTAGCTGGTATGTGTTAAGTGAATTGAGTTGTATCTAAATTGTTTGATATATAAAAAAATATAGAGTTTGTATAATTTATTATTCTTATTTTTCGAAATAAAAACAATATAATTTGAGAATAAGTTTAAAAATTATGTATTTTCCAATGTTACCGGAATTCTTTATTTTTACAGAAATTTACGAATCAGATTCTCTAGGATTCACGATTCTCGAATCGAGTTTGTGAGAATAAAAAATTCAAAAGAATTTAAAAATAAATAAGAAATTTAAATTATTATATTAGAAATTTGCTAAATTATGTAATTTATATCGACTTTTAATTATTTTATTAATTTTAAATTTTAACAAACTTTTAGTTTTTTAGTTTGATGATAAATTATTTATGATATTTTATGTTTATAATTTGATAATGATTAAAATATATTTTATCAATAATTATATACTTATAAAAAACTATAAATTATATAACTAAAATAATTATTATAATAATAAAATTCACGAATCTATCAAGATTTTCTAAAAAATTATGCACTACAAATCGTGAATGATGTCAAGGAATATCTAATACATCTATTCCGTGTCTGCGATAAGGAAATCATGCATATTGTATACCCAATACATGCGAGTCGTGATCATGTTGTTAAATTCGCATTGAATATGAAATAGGTTAAATTAAAGGTTTGAGNTGCGGGACCAGTTATGTCATAAACATTAAACTTTGGGACTGATTTTGTCAAAAGCTACAAAGCATTGAGACTGAATTTGACATCTTCATACTTTGAGCATCACAATTGTCATAATCATAAAATGTTACGGACCAAAATTTCCAAAAAAGAATAAAACCATGAGGACCAATTTGCATGTCGTCCATAAAAAACGTTAGGGTGTACCTCACTTTGCTGCCTCTAATGAAAACATGTTCAAGCTGTGAAACATTTCCATCCTGTAAATATTTCAATTACATTGTATTACAATGTAAACATCGGGAAAGAGCGGCAATTCAACTCAGAAATCTAAAATATAGACACCAGCAATAAGATAATAAAAATCTAACCAATTTATTCACTCTAGGAATACAAGACTATAAAAATACAAACTTGTAAATTTCCCAACAGCAAGTGCGGAAACTATTTTAAGAGAATGGCGAGACAGATTTTCAAAACAAAAGATCAACTAAATCACCAAAAACAAAAATCAAGAACACAAAAAATCAGTGGAAAGTGAAATTGAAGCGAAAAACAAAAAGAATTGAGAACCAAAAGTACCTTCGCAGTGTATGTGATGTTTTCAAGCTGACAATTCCAATTATCCTCGCATTCAATCATGCTTCCACGATAAAGCTCTCCACTCTTCAGCTCTACAGATACCACATGCCCTGAAGCCTCGTGAAGAAGCTTCACTGGAATACCAAGACTCCGGCTCATTATCGCCCGGTTCAAACTCACAGCGCTTCTTCAATTGCGTACTCAACCTCCAAGTCAAGAACGAAGAAACTGGATTGTTAGGGCACCCGCCTTGAAGTTGAGCGCGGGGTCGCAATATAAAGTTTGTATTTTCAAATAATTAAAAAAAGGCCCAATGCATTTTACCAAATTACACTTGTACACGGACTCTTAAATTTATATTTATTTTCTATGTTGCACCAACAAACAAAGGGTAGGAGATGTAAGATTCTGATTGAGAGGATGTGAGATTTGTTAATTTTTTAGGAATTCAATTAAAATGCGTTAATGATTTGTTGATTAAAAAGATATAAATTTATTATTTTTTTACAATTTATTCAATAATTAAATAATATTTCAAATTATTTCGATTTTTAACATGATGCATTATATAAAATTTTATAAAAAATAATAAAAATATATTTTTTCGTTTTCTTTTAATTTTTTTTAATAACGCGCCCGATATGCATCATGCGCATTCAGCACCCAATACACATCGGATGTGGTAAGTTGCACGAATCCGAGCGAATCATGTAACATAGTTTATTTTACGCTCGTAAAAGTAGGATTAGTAAGAAGTGTGAATTGTTCTTGAAGACACACGGTTCGATTCGTTTATTTTATATTTATTCTTTCAAATTAAAATATGACATTGTTCAAACAACAAAACAAACTAAAAACTCGAACGAAAACAAGCATGTTCGAAAATGTTCGAATTTGAGTATTTTTATATTATTTATACACGACACGAATGAACGGATCTAAAGACAAACTCGAACAAAAAAACAAACGGATCTAAACAAAAATAAACATTAATACAAACAAGGACATGAAAACAAATACAAACATGAATAAAATTTTAGAAATATGAACAATATTCAAACGAGTTTTTCGTTTGAATTATAATATGAACGAACATCAAGAAGTCAAATTTTGCTCATTCAAATCAAATAACAACCCTACCTACAATCAATGTTTTCATATCGATTCAAAATTCCATTTCAACCCATACCAATATTATCAATACCTATTTCTTATATATATTAAAAAAATATTTTTTAATGTCATACCCGAAAAAACTTGGGTTCCGATCCTAAAATCAAGTGTCAAACAAAATATCGATATTATCCAATATTTGACGATACCGTCATAGCCTACGAGGAAACCACATGGACAAATGTGTTTTATGTTTGGCATGGGGTTCAAATTTAAATTAATAATAGTAGCGAGCATACATTGAATCAAACTAAAAGTACAGTGCCATTATGAATACATAAAACTTAAAAACTTGATGAAACAGTACCATAAAAAATTGTTCAAAAACCAACATCTTCTCATCGCACAATTTTGGATCAATCAATGTATTACTTGAGAAATCCGATGAACCGCGATGCCCCTCGACTGATGCAAAGTTTCCGTTTCCATGACGGAACCTAAGAGTAGCATAAAAAATAGTGATCACGCATGTTTTCAGCAATCACTTCATCATAGAAAAATAACGACGAAACCTACAAGTGACAAAAAATTAATGATCCCGCATTAAAATTATGTTTTCAACAATCACTTCATCGTAGAAAAATAACGACGAAACCTAAGAGTGGCATAAAAAATAGTGATCCCACATAAAAATGATGTTTTCAGCAATCACTTCATCGTATAAAAATAACGACGAACTTAAGAGTAGCATAAAAAATAGTGATCAAGCATAAAGAATGATGTTTTCAGCAATCACTTCATCGTAGAAAAATACCGAGTCAGTATAAAATCAAACGAATCAGCTTATATTAGAGAGCATCATATATATAACTCCAGAAATAAAATGCGACTTACTCGTGGTATGTCCATTGGCCTCTATCTACCCATTCCTCGAATTTAAACGTGCATTCTTGGCAGAGTTGGATCGTTCAGACTGGGAGAACTGGATCAAAATTTGCATAAGGACAGTGACAACTGCTAAAGAAACTGCAGAAAGGGTAACGCCTTCCCACGATGAGAAAATCGAGAAATGATGGATGAGTTTCAATGCGCCCAAGATGAGTAAAATCGCCCAGAAACAAAAAACCTGTTGTTACATGAACTTGTTATTCTAAATGTTGATGAAGATTAAAAAGTGATGAATGATCAGTGCTTTGAGGGAGATGGAACCAAGAAATGTACCATAAGGGGTTTAATGGGACGTCGAATAGCTTGAAGTTGTTCTCCGAATGAATTTTCGGCAATATGTTTGTCGATCAACTTATCCTGAAAGGCAAACATCAGTGTGAATTACATTTTGATATATATAAGTAAGTAGACTTTATATGCTTCGGAATGTCATTCATTAAACGAAAGATGACCAAAGAATTTGAACGGCTGGATATTAAACGAATAAAAGACTAACCTTACTAATCTATATTCTATCTACAAGATAAGTATTTTCGAATTACGAATTAACATCGAAGTCATAACAACATGAATTCATATCATAAGCAGTAACCACATGAATCAAGGTATAACCAAGTTATTCCTTGTTCTAACAATATGTATTCATGTTGTAGTTGTAAACAAACTAATCACACTTCTAAACATGTGAATCTATGTGAAAAATGAGTCAAATCATAACCATACAAAGTACATATGCGGCATTTTGGATCACGAAAAAATATACGGCACCTTAGCAAGAAAAGCATCCCGGCACCATTGAGCAATTTCCTCATCATTTTCTGGTAAATCCTTCATCAAGTGTCGCTTTATATGAACTTGTACCTACGAACGCATGGTTTAAGCATCTAAAGATTAAAAAATGCGTGCTCACGAGAAAATGTCTTGTGCTCTTAAAACAAGCTTGAAAAATTAGTGTTAATTGTGTTCAATTTCATGATAATTTTTTTGCGAGGTTAAGTATGCGAACTCACAATGGAAGGCTGCCCTTTAAAGAGTCTAAGCATTGTTGGCTGTGGAGAAGATTTAGGAATGACAACAGTCATATCATAGATGGCCGGTACAAACGAGCGCATGAGACTCACAGCAGTTACAAAGCCCTGAAAATTGCATGTTTTGAAAAAAGCTAAAGATGCATAATACCGATCTGTATCTTGAATGGCACAACATCAAGTAAGCAAGAAATAAATAACAAATCGCACGCATAATATAATCTAAGTGATTATTGTAGAAATTCATGATACAATGGGCTGGAAGAGTGTCGATGTAGCTCATTTCATAAGAAAAGTGAATCACATTGAAAATGTTAGGCCAAACCAATTACTCATAATATCACACTCTTATAAACTATAATTATTCTAGTTCCACAAACAATGTGGAACAATATTTCAACACCCCCTCAAGTCAAACTAGTCTTAGTCCGTTTTAGACTTGCTTTATTATGCTCGGTAGTGCTCAAATCATAGGTCGATCTATTTTTGTCGCCTAGGTCCGATGCGCTTTTCTATCAGGGTTTTTTCTGTCCAAACCGGTACGGGCCAGCCCTAAACCCACCCCGAAACTCTAATACCATGTAGAACTTCATGGATTCAATGGGCCGGAAGAGTGTCGGTGTAACCCATTTCATAAGAGAAGTGAATCACATTAAAAAGAATAGGTCAAACCAATTACTTATGATATCAAATCTCTTATAACTAGAATTATTTTAGTTCCACAACCGATGTGGGACAATATTTCAACAAGTATGACAACCCTAGCAAGAGTATCGAAAGCTTGAAAAACAAGCAATCAACCCACACTAGGCATCTAGATACAACACTCATGCATATGAAACGCGGACTCGAAAGAAAAGAGACACATAGTATCAGCATAAGTTTTATCATGGAAGTAATGAAAATATCATATATCGTAAATTCTCAAGCTGATGCTAAAGATTAAGCATTGGAAACTGAAGAAAATTTTCAAACCTTAGTACGTGGGATTAAAACGTTTCTTGGAACAGGCAGCCCTGCTGAGGACGCATACTCTTGAGCGGCTAAAAGTTTTGCCTGTGTAAAGCGAGTACCCTCAACAAAAAGAGCCAGCCAAAATGGCCTTGGAAAATCACTCAGCTGCTGATATCCAGCCTAACACATGTTTTGATCCAGATCAAATTACATTAATTATAGTAACAAAATGAAGCCCAAAATCAAAGGAAAACAGCAAATATCATGTATACACCTTACCTTTAATGTACTTTCATCCTTGGCCCAGTTTCTTTCAAGAAATACATACTCAGAAAACCACATAGACCACCCTATAACCTTCAAAAAATTGCGGCAAAAGTTAAAAACTTTGCTGCAAAGGTACTTGTTTTGTTCATCTGCCTCATATAAAATAAGTGCGATCGCAAGACGATATCAATTAAATTCATCATTGAAAGAAATATAAGCTTTACATACTGGAAGGAACTTTGACGACTTCTTCATAATAGCTAATGTGCTACCAAGGCAACCAGATCGCTGCCATTTTTTTTAAAAAAAACTTGATAAGCATTAGTAAAAAAATGCATTCTAGTTTCTTTGTCAGACATGATGAATATGGGTGATCGAAGTTGGAATCAACTCGATGCGATGCTCATAGATAAGAACAAGTAGAGAGCAAACCTGTGCCAGCACCCATCCGACAAGCCAATCAATATCACTTCGGTGATTACTCATCACAAGTGCATGTTCTTTACCTGAATGAAAAGAGTTATAAACTCAGCTTGGAAAAAGGTTCTCTCACTTTTTTTTCTTTTTTTAGACATACCCATCAGTTTGAAGGTTTCAGAATCAGTATACACTTCAATCTGCAGCCACAATTACAACATAATTGGTATGCAAAAAATAGCAACACATAATCATTAATTTGTTAATGTTTAAACTTCGAATGTAATAGAGAAGCCTCTCATTGCAGAGGGTATGTAAAATCAAACAAAGGATTCTCAAATCAAAACATGCTTCGATTCGAATGTTAACTCCAGTTCCCCATAATTTCTATTGCAAACGGTTTTAATATAAATCTAAGAAAAATCAATAATAATCACCTTAACGCTTGCCCACCAATCAACAAGCCAAACAAGCTCCAGCCACAAGAGTTCTGCAACTCTTCTGTTTATCATCCTATACGTGTTCCTTGACCATGGCCTTATCACTAAATAGCATATTGCCTAAAATTTCCACATAAAAATCCATAAAACCAGTTCTTTACAACAAATAAATTTTCAGAATACAAATATCTGCACACTAAACAAGAACCCAAATCAATGTCATGCAAGCAAAATTCAAGTAACCCACCAAGAAACTGAGACCCAAAGAAACAAACACGGCAAAGAAGAATTAATATCTCAAGTTATAAATCAAACGCAACGCTATCCCATAAGAAAATACACACATGATAAGATAACCTGAATAAAGTTGACAACAAGCCCAGATAAAAAGAAGAGAAATCCCAAGGGCACGATCACAATCGCAGCTGCAATCGCCATTCAGGATTAAACCCGCCAAATCATGGCCAATGCATCAAAAAATTTTGAGGAACAAAATCTTCAAACCAAATAGTATGAAAGAATAACAAATTTAAAAGTGAAATTAACAAAATAATTTGATAAAGAAATTTAAATTAAATTTTGTAATGCAAAATTGTAGGGGAAAAGGAGGTAAAGCCACTACACGGCATCGATTCGTCCGACCGATTCGGTGCGACTCGACTCGACTCGATACGACTCGACAAAAGTATAAGAGTTAGATTTTCGACTCGACTAGTATTATTAAATAAAATAATATTAATTAAAAGCAAAATTAAAAAAAATAATTGTTAGAATTTGTAGAAAATTGCATAAAGTCAAGTTTAAAACTACAAATATTTATCAATTCATTATATAAGAAAATTTAACTTATAAAAAATGAATAACGTTAGTCTATTCTACCATCTCCCAAAAAACAACTACTTTTTTATCCATCATCGTTTGTACGAAGAATTCACAAGTAGATCGACAACATTAAAAAGTCGTGAAAGCACATAAAATACGTTTCCGATGAATAAAAAAATCAAATTAAATAAGAAATCAAAACGACGTCGTTTTGTGTCAAGTGTCAAGAGTCGGAGAGTCCGACTCGACTCAATACGGGAAAATATAAAAAATTGAAGAATCGGTGCCACATAGGGCAAAGGTTTCCAAATTTCATTATTTTGTCAAATTTTATTATTAAATTTAAATTTTACATCCACATTTCCCATATTTTGATCATTTTGATAAAAATAATTCGTAATATTTTTAAAATTTAGTAAATTCGATCACTACAAAACTGGTGTCAAAACTTTGAACATCCATTTTGCCATGCAAATTAGAACTAGTTTATCAAAATTTAATAAGTATGAATATTAATTTTATCAAAAATTCAAAATATATAAATTAATTTTGTCTTAAAAAGCTAATAACTAAATTTACCAAAATTAAAAAAAATTATTAAAAATTTACCAAATTTTATAATAATAAATAAAAATATTAATTTATTAAAAATAAAATTTGCCAAAAACTTAGGACTAAATAGATTAAATAAAATATCTAGAAATTTGCTATAGCCCAATGGAACGCTTTTTGGAATGAGACCAAGTGTAGCCCAATATAGTGGTTACAGGCCAAATTAAATATAGGCCCATATATTTTTCTAATTAATTTTATATTTAGTGGTGTTTGTCATTTATTTTTAAATTTTAAAATAATTTAAGGAGAAAATTTGTAAATTGTATACAAAACTCTAGTTGATTTGTAGTGTTGATCTTCTAATTTTTTAAAGTTATATACATCATGACCTCTAAGTTTAAGAATTATGTGGTTGATCTTCGAAACTCCAAAACTATTTATATTTTAATTTGTTAATATTTTAAATATATCTATATTTTTATTTGACATATTAACTTAAAAAATGTAATTATTATATATTAAAATTTTAAAAAATTATATAAATCATCAAAATCACTCTTAACAAAAACCACAAATATTCAAACTTGAATCATTTTTGGCGATTTTTAACATAAATGATAAATATATAATTTCTAAAATTTGTTAAACTATTTTCTCTATTATATTTATATTATTTTAGAAATAGATATTTGCGAAGGTCGGTTTACGCTTTCACTTTTCAATCGTTCATGGCAATTTGCAACGTTAGGGATTAAGAGATACTTGTGAAGGAGATATATAGTGAAATAACAGCCTCTCAGTTGAGCTTCAGCCATATAGCTGTATTCTTCATCTCCTCTTTGACTCTCACTCTCCACTCATAAGTTTGGGTGGAAGAGCAAGCTAGAAGAGCGATGGAGATGGCTATTTGCGCCCACCCCACTTCCAATTTCACTCTACCCAGAGCCCTGCTCTCATTATCCCATAAAACTTGCTTTGTTTCCGACAATTTTAGGCTGAAAAAACAGTTTCTTGGTAGCGTTTTGTCTGTAGGGAGAATTGATAATATGCGTTCGAAAATCCCGTTTCGGGGTTCTGTCAAATGCTCTGTTTCTCAAGCTACTGAGGCTGCTGTTACTGGTAGTTTCTCGATCATTTTTCTTGAAGAATATAATTTTATTTAAAGTTGATTTTGTTTGTTAGTAGTAGAGAAAACAACGCGTATTGAATTCTATTGCTTTTGGATTGTGCTTAAGGGAGTGATTCCCCTTAATGATTTATAGTATTGTCTAATTTTCGATTAATTAATGAAAGGTTTCATTTGCGTATCAGATAAAAAGATGCAGTTGATAAGAAGAAACGATGTGCGGAATATAGCAATCGTTGCGCATGTTGATCATGGAAAGACCACTTTGGTGGATGCCATGTTAAGGCAATCAAAGGTTCCTCAGTTTCTTATTATTCGATAGCTATGCTTCGAGCACGTTAATTTGAATATAAAAGAAAAAGGATGAAGAATTATCGTAAAGTTTCACCGAGAGATTTCAAGTGTTGTGAATTATTGGAAAATCATTTTTTCGATTGTGTTCTCTTTTGTTTAGTTTGACTTATGAGAGTATCCTTCAACTGTTGTTCATGATGCAGGTTTTTCGGGATAACCAGTTTGTTCGAGAGAGGATCATGGATTCAAATGATCTAGAACGTGAAAGGGGAATTACGATTCTGAGCAAAAACACATCCATTACATATAATGATACCAAAATAAATATCATTGACACTCCCGGTCACTCTGATTTTGGAGGAGAAGTGGAGCGTATTCTCAACATGGTTGAAGGAGTTCTTCTAGTGGTATATGCTTTATTTATTGGGCAACTAAATTTACTGTGGTAGCTCTACTATAGAGATATTGGTTCTCCGGGCATCAAATTTTTTTTCAAGATGTTAATTTTTCAATTTCGAACTTTATCTTAGGTTTACAAATGTTCTCTTTTGATATTGTGAAGCACCGAGGTAGGTCATCTGGTTTATTTCTACATGAATGGCTTCATGCACCTTACGAGGCAATTATGAACCCTTCAAAGTAGCTCTTTTTAAGCTTGGTTTGAGAGAGTAACTCTTTGTTATTCTCTTTCAATGATACACTTTCCGTTCAAAAATATATGCTTTGTTTCTTGTCCAAATTTTGATTTTACTGTCCGATCTAGTTTATTTGCATTCATGAAATAGAATAGGGAATGGGACAAGTAGGATCACGTATGCTACTTATTATTTTTTATCTCAATATTCATAATGTATTTTCAGGTGGATTCTGTCGAGGGTCCTATGCCTCAAACAAGATTTGTATTGAAGAAAGCTCTTGAATTTGGCCATGCAGTTGTAGTTGTTGTCAATAAAATCGACCGTTCTTCTGCTCGACCCGATTATGTCATCAATGCAACTTTTGAATTATTTATTGAACTAAATGCAACAGATGAGCAGGTATGAATTTGTACATATTTCCAAAATTTTCCTTCTATGTTTAAAAGGTGCCTATGATTTTTTTTGTAAAATCATATAGTTTAAATTTAATAATTGCCGCATATCTTTCGCTAAGTGCTAAATATGTGTTATTTTTTTGTAACTTTACTGCAGTGTGATTTCCAAGTTATATATGCAAGTGGTATTAATGGAAAAGCTGGCGATTCACCTGAAAATCTAGCTGATGATCTCGGGCCACTTTTTGAGACCGTTGTCAGATGCATACCTGGACCAAAGATTGCTAAGGATGGAATTCTTCAAATGCTTGTTAGTAATGACTTTTTTCGGCATTCCAACTCTTGACCTTTTGAATATAACCCGGAATTTAGCTTTCTTGATATGGAAGCAATATACTGAATTCCGAAAATATCGATTCTTGTCAAGAAAGGAATTTGCCATGAATTTCTGTTCTAAAAAAAGATGGAATGCAAAGGTTCATTAAATCGGGAATAACAATAATTATTCCCGTCAACCGAAAATTAGCAAGTGGCATTCAAAACAGCCTCAAAAGGCGCTTGAAGCCATTCGTTGAGTTTTTTTAAAATGCCATAACTCTACAAATTTTTTATCATGCTTTTAATCTCTGAAACTTATGCAGGCAACAAATATTGAATATGATGAGCACAAAGGGCGCATTGCTGTGGGACGATTGCATGCTGGTGTCTTGAAAAGAGGAATGGATGTGCGGGTATGCTCGACATCATGTACATGGGATTTTTTTCATTGTTTTGAGCTTCCATTAAATTTAAATAATTTATCAAAGTACTTAGAGAGCTCGTCCAACTTTCAAGCAATGTTTTCATACCGGTCGGGACTGGTACGGCTAGTATACCGGGTGGTACCAATATTTATTTATTTTATTTTCAAAAAATGATAATATTTAATTAGTTTTTTAGGGTCGAACCCAAAAAACTTGAAATCAACCGAAAAAAATATCGGTATTACCAGTATTTGACGTACCGGACGGTATGGAAACATGGCTTTGATTCCACTTGGATCGGCTTCTTTTCTTCCCTTTATTTGCTTTGCTATTCGTCTCAAGACAGTTTTCTTTTATTTTTCCAGGTTTGTTCCTCTGATGATGAATGCAGATTTGGTAAAGTAAGTGAGCTTTTTGTGTATGAGAAATTCATCAGAGTCCCTGCTGAAACTGTGGAGGCTGGTGATATTTGTGCAGTTTGTGGTATTGATGATATTCAAGTAATGTTGATGCATCGTACAAGCTATATTTGTTCCGTCCAGAGATGAATAAAAACTTTTTTTTTCAAGCAGATCGGAGAAACAATTGCCGATAGAACGTTCGGGAAGCCATTACCGTCCATAAAGGTGGAAGAGCCCACAGTGAGAATGTCCTTTTCGATTAACACTTCGCCTTTCGTTGGACGTGAGGTATTGTTTTCCTTTTAAAACTTTGATAGTATTTTCTTGTTCATATTCCAACTCTTGTTCGCAATGAACTTCAGGGGAAATATGTTACCAGTAGAAATTTACGGGATCGGTTGTACCGTGAGCTTGAGCGAAACTTAGCAATGAAAGTCGAAGATGGTGAAACGTCAGATACTTTTGTTGTTAGTGGACGTGGCACTCTACATATCACTATATTAATAGAGAATATGTAAGTCTCTATGATTTAAATGTGTTTTTTTCGGTTATGTTTATCCTCGTAGTAAAAACACCGCAGGCGTAGAGAAGGATATGAGTTCATGGTCGGTCCACCAAAAGTTATCAACAAGAAACTTAATGATAAGTTGCTCGAACCTTACGAGGTGCGTGTTTGTGAGCTTGAGTTATTATTTCTGGGAAACTTTCATGTATTGCGTACTTTATTAAAGTGAATCACGAGCATGTGTACGATTTCGTAGTTCATTTTCGAGATCTGTGGTTTTGCAGATCGCCATTGTCGAAGTACGAGAAGAATACATGGGTTCTGTAGTTGAGCTTCTAGGTAGAAGGCGTGGACAGATGATAGACATGCAAGGAACAGGGTACGCATTTATATAGATAACAATAATTTTACTATTCGCACTCTTTTATCATCTTTGGAGTTGTTTTTTGAAGATGAATTCACTCCCGAAACATTCTCAGGTCGGACGGCACTACCATGATGAAGTATAAGATTCCCACAAGAGGTCTTCTTGGCCTTCGTAATTCAATTCTTACCGTGTCTCGAGGAACCGCAATTCTCAATACAATTTTCGATGAATACGGAGCTTGGGCGGGTGATATAAGCACCCGTGATCAAGGATCACTGGTAATCTCTTATCTAGCATAAGCTTTTTCAACGGGCGAATGGTATTTAAGGTCCCAAAATTTATATCATTTAGCAAATTTGGTCCCCAAACTTTCTTCATTTGAGCAAATTAGTCCTCAAAGATTTTTTGAAGCAAAATTAGTCCCCAAACTTTGTATTTTTGGCAAAACTAGTTCTTATACTTTGTAAATTTTGGCAAATTTAGTCATCGAAGTTTAATCTATTGGTTCTCAAATTTTGATGACTAATTTTGCCACATGGGGACCAAATTTTGGAAACCACGAGACCACTTTTGCCAAAACTATCAAAGCACTGAGACTACAAATGACAAATAAAAGTTTGGCAATCAAATTTGTCAAAATCACCAAAATTTGGGGATCAAACACACCATTTTCTCATTCTTTCGACTCCTTTTTTTATGTCTCTAAATGTACATAGAAATAAATCAAGGCTGGTTTGATTTACTGCTTGACACTACATTTTAAGGTTGCTTTTGAGGATGGTACTAGTACTTCTTATGCATTAGCGAGTGCGCAAGAAAGAGGTCAAATGTTCATTGCTCCCGGTGTCGACGTTTACAAAGGTCAAGTCATCGGCATCCATCAACGACCAGGCGACTTATCCTTAAATGTATGTAAGAAAAAAGCCGCAACAAACATCCGCTCTAATAAAGATCAAACAGGTATTTCATTTCATTTAATCTGAATCTAAATTTGAATCTGAATCTGAATTTGAATGGATTTTGTGGTGTGTACAGTGATTTTGGACACTCCATTGGATTACAGTCTCGACGATTGCATCGAGTACATACAGGAAGACGAGCTCGTCGAAATAACTCCGACGAGCATTCGTATGTGCAAGAACCCGAAGATGGTTAAGAAGTCACGGTGAAGACATAAGTTCAAATACTCTTTAGCTGATGCTTCCCCAGCGATAGCTTCTTCTTCCCTTCTGTGTTTTTGTGTACTGCTAAATATAATTTTTTTTTATATTTATATTTAGAACAAATAATCTTATGTTAAATTTCCCACAAATGAAATTTGATATATTTATATTGCACCAATATGGGGATACAAGACTGGGAAGACATTATCTCTAGACATTTGGACAAGAGATTTATGTTTCATTAGTTTCATTTTGTCTTAATCCTATGAGTCCCAATTGGGCTATTGTGATGTAATTAATGTAACAAGAATCCAAAGTAAATAAAGAAAAATAGAAAAAAAACAAGTGTTCGATAAAAAATATTATCCCGAATATTCTATAATATTTTTTTTCAATATTTTTTATTACATCTTAAGCTAATAATATATATTTATATGTCATCTTTCATATATGTAACTAACAAAATATATTTATATATCTTCTTCATATATGTAATTAATAAGATATATATTTATATATATAACCAGCAAGATATTTTGTATTTTCTTCCATATATTTCGTGGATCGGTTAAGGAAAAAATATTTTCACTCGATAATCTCAAATTTTTCGATCAGTCTAATCCGACTGTTATCAAATAGATTCATCACAATAGTTCGATCGATTGATCACATTAGCCCCTCGGCACCCCTTGTTCCGACCAACCAAACTGAATTTTCCAGACTAAATGTATTTGATCTTCTCGGTCGGTCATACCCACCGACAAGACACTTCAAATATCACTTTACCTCTATTCCTAACATTTAAAAGTCTTTAATCGAACATGCATCAAACTCGAACTCGAACACTAGTCGTCTTTATGATATACGTAGCTTTTATAAGATAAATAGTATGATTTGAACTAAAAAAAATGGTCTTTCCATCCTGAATTTCATCTTTTTTATAACATGATTTGTACAGTAGAAAGATTGTTATTTTCATGAAACAGTTTATTACAGCAACAAGAATTTATTACAAGCAACAATCAACGATCAATTCCTTCAATTTTATCTTCAACTTCAGAGTAAAGTTGTCTTAACTTCTCTATATTTTCTACAGATGTTTCCCAATAACCTCGTCCATTAGCCTCCAAAAATGTCTGAACCAATTTCCTAAATGAATTAGGATTCTTACTCATTAACCGATTCAACATCTCTTCGTCTTCGATAAAAGTCGTGTTCGCTTCTTCGTAAACCCAATTATCAACTTGTCCTGAAGTTGCACTCCATCCAACTGTATTTGTTAACCGTTTCTCTATCTCTCGAACACCCTCGTAACCACTCGAAAGCATCCCTTCGTACCATTTTGGATTTAGAAGCTTCGTTCTTGCATCGAGACGCACCGTTTCGGAGAGTGTCCGAACCTGAATCGGACAAATGTTTTAGCTCTAATACAATAGTGCTATCTATTATGGTGAGATCATGTACGAACCTGTGCATTAGCTGTTGTGGTATCAGCAATATAAGCACTTGGTTTCTTTCCATCTTTACGAAGGTTTTGTACGAGGTTCGTTGGATCCGAATCGAAGTAATGGCTTACATCGGTTAGGGAAATCTCCGAAGAATCGAGATTTTGGAAAGTTGCATCAGCTGTGCTTAGAGCCATCTCAAAAATCTTCCTCTTCTCCATCATACCTATTGAAATAATGAAATTTGTTCACAATGTGAATTATATGATTTGTTCAAGTCTTTTATGGTGTGGTCTATCCCTTCTTATACGTTATATCCGAGTACACTCCCTACGTAAATTGACTCGACTCTAGAAATTTAACATAGTAACGGAGCGAGTTCGGAAAATCTTGAGTGACTTTATCGGGGATTAGTCTAGCTTAATGAAATTGATCGGTTGGTAATCCACCGATTTGAATTGTCAGGTGGTTAGGGGGTGTGTTGAAATAATAAAGTTTGTCCCACATCGAAAATTGAAAATGATATGGATTGCTTTATAAGAGAGAATATGGACTATAATACATGACTTGTTCAAGTCTTTTACGGTATAATCTCCTCTAATTTATATGCTATATTCGAGCACACTCCCCACGTAAATTAACCTGACTCTATAAATTTAACATGGTATCGGAGCGGCTTAATGAAATTGATCGGTTGGTAATCCATTGATTTGAATTATCAAGTCCAACTTATCAGGTGGTTATACTTGAGAATGATATGTTGAAATAATAAAATATGTCACAAATCGGAAATTGAAAATGATATGGATTGATTTATAAGAGAGAATATGGACCATAGTAAATGACTTGTTCAAGTCTTTTACGATGTGGTCTCCTCCCATTTATACGTTATATCTAAGCAAACTCTTCACGTATATTAACTCAACTCTAGAAATTTAACAATACCTGCACCGGGAGCATCGGAGTCGAAAGCAAACGATTTACGACTCAAGTACATGTCTTGAAGTTGTTTTTCATCATTCCATGACGAATTCTCCACAGCAAGATTAATATTTGATGAGTATGAACCAGAAGCATTTGAAAATATTCTCGTTGCAGCATCACGAACTTCAACACCTAATGTTTTAGCTTGCTCTAAGGCATGCTTTCTCACAAAATTTTGTTCTTCGGGTTCGTCTAACTCCGCAACCATTTTCACAGCTCGATCGAGTAGATTCATTTGGTTAATGAAAAGGTCTCTAAAAACACCTGAGCAATTAACAACCACATCGATTCTAGGCCTTCCGAGCTCTTCGAGACTCACGATTTCGACACGGTTTACACGTCCGAAGGTATCTGAAACCGGCATAACTCCGATCATCCACAGAACTTGAGCTAATGATTCTCCATATGTCTTAATATTATCCGTTCCCCATAGAACAAGAGCAACTGTCTCGGGATACTTTCCTCCATTGTCTGATTTCTGTCTCTCAAGTAACCTTTCAACAACAATCTTTGCACTTTGCATTGCAGCTGTAGTGGGAATCGACTGCGGATCCAATGCATGAATATTCTTACCCGTTGGTAAAACTTTCGGGTTCCGAATCGGATCTCCACCGGGTCCTGGCTCGACGTATTTCCCTTCAAGTGCTTGTTTTAAACTTCCAAGTTCATTATCAGCCACAACTAGCTTCAAACATTCTCCTAAAAACTCGAACAAAACCCTAAGTTTCCCTCTATCAGCTCGATAAAACTTCGTATTCGAAAGATACTGAATCCACGGTTCGTTTATTCCGAATCCCATGAATTTGGACAACTTATCAGTAACATCAACAACTTGGCCTTTCTTATTACTGTTTTGTTCAACAAATGCAGTGACTGCCCCTCGTGATGCTTCGGTTATCTGTCGAAGAAGCTCGACATCTCGTAGAATTCCTTTATCACTTCCTCTATAAACTTCTTCAATCTTTCTTCCTTCTGTTTCAGCTAATATACCAGGAAGTGATGAAATCCCTTCTTCGGGACGATCCAATGCAGCTATATTAACAAGAGTTGCGATTGCTTCGAGTGCTGACGGAGGCTCTCCGATTACATGAAGTCCACAAGGAAGTAGCCTTGATTCAATCTCCATAAGCTTAGAATACACCTTCCCAACTACAAGATCTCTCTCTTTAGCTGATATTTCATCTCCTTCATTCGGAAAATCGACATCCTTATCGAGATTACATTGCCGGGCTGTGCTTATTATCGAGTTCACAATTTGAGGGCCTCGTCCCGTGTCTTTAAGTGACTGGTACGAAGAAACGAGCTCACTTAACTGCTTAAGTCCTTTATACAAACCAGCATTCTCTGCAGGAGGAGTCAAGTAGCTAATGGTATTCGCATAACTACGACGCTTCGCAACTGTGGCTTCGGATGGATTGTTAGCTGCGTAATAGTATACGTTTGGGATATTTCCGATGAGACTATCGGGGAAGCAAGCATCACTCATACCAACCTGTTTACCGGGCATGAACTCGAGAGAACCATGTGTACCGAAATGGAGTACTGCATCAGCATTGAAGATTTTTTCGACAAAAGAATAGTAAGCTGCAAATCCATGATGTGGACTAGCTGATTTAGAAAAAAGAAGCCTCATCGGATCACCTTCGTATCCGAATGTTGGTTGAACTCCGATGAATATGTTACCGTATTGCTTACCGTAAACAAGTAGATATTCTCCATCTGAATTCAAGTTACCAGGTGGCTTACCCCAATTCTCTTCAAGAGCAGAAGCATAAGGAGTTAAATTTTGGTACTCTTTAACTCCCATTTTGTAAGCAATGTTCAGATTTGGACTGTTAAATTGAGCTTCTTTGTCGTGAATTACGTCTTCGATTAATGCTTCTGCAGATTCCGGAAGGCCCTCGACATTGTACCCGTCATTTTTTAGACTTTTAAGAACAGAATAAATGGAGGCAAATACGTTAAGGTAAGCAGCTGTTCCTACATTGCCTTTGTCTGGAGGGAAACTGAATACAGTGATTGCTAGCTTCTTCTTGTCCTGAAAAACGTTTATATTGTTAAAACCTCATCTTTACTTGCAAGAACAAGTGACAAATCAAAAGAGTGGTACCCGAACTTTGAAATAGTGTAAATGCAGTGCCCCAAAGTTTATAAATTGCATACAAAGCCACCGAAATTGATATGATGTGTGTTATTGACCCCCAACTTTTTAAAACTGTACACAACATGCCCTCAAAGTTTAAGAATTGTGGTTGATCCCGAAGTTCCAAAATCGTTTATATGACCCTTTAATCTTGAAAAGATGTAATGATTATATCTCCAAATATTGAAAATTTTAAAAATAACACATAAATTGTCAGAAAACTACAACTATTCACTTAAGGTTAATTCCTGAACGGTTTTGAAACGGGGGCTTTGTATGCAATTTATAAACTTTGGGGGCATCGCCTTTACACTATTTTAAATATAAGGAGACACCATCGTAATTTTCTCCAAATCGAAACTATATGCAAATATACCTTTGTCTTTCTCTTGAGATCAGCCCATTTAATTGCTCTTGTACAGAGTTGTTCCACTCTTTTGTGAAGAGCATGTGACTTACCTGTGATGTTTCATTTTGAAAATTATTGCAGTGAAACAAAACAGCAAAAGGGTAACTGAAATGTAACCTGTTCTCGGATCCCGGCCGGAAAAAACGATTGGTTCCATGCCTCCGTCGAGCTCCGGGAGTGCAACTTGTAAAGCAACCTGAATAGGGTGAAGCCCCAAAGTGCTATTAAGCCACTCTTCTGTTGTTTGGAACACTAAAGGCAATGCAACAATATAAGGAACATCAAGCTTCATCAAAGCCTCGACAGCTCTCGGATGATCCTGTCTTGCCGGTCCTCCGACGAGAGCAAAACCCGTAAGTGATACAATCGAGTTCACCATCGGTTTCTTAGTTACGGGATCGATAAAAAACTTCTCAACTGGCCCTGAAAAATCAAGTCCACCAGCAAAAATTGGTATAACTTTAGCTCCTCTAGCTTCAAGCTCCATGATCACAGCAACGTAATGACTCTCGTCACCAGTTACTATATGACTCCGTTGTAGAACAAGCCCAATAACCGGAGAATCCCGACTTTTGAGCTGTTGATTTGTATCCCTTCTAATTGCATACCAGTTTAAATACTCTTTGACATCATCATACATACATGGAGCTAAAGGATGCCATATTCCTGTATCTAAATAAAGAACCGGATCTGAATACGGAACATCGATCGATTTCAACGAAGGAATGTACGTTCCCGAAACCATCTTCAAGAAGTTCGTAAGATTATCGGGTGATCCCCCGAGCCAAAATTGTAAGCTAAGTATATACATTCTTGCATCTTGAGCTTTATCACTTGGTAAATACTTCAATACTTTTGGTAAAGTTCTTACAAGCTTTAACATACTATCAGCAAAGCCAGCAGATGATTTGTTCTTCTTGAATAGCTGAAAAAAGGGGCTTTTTGATTGCCCTAGCTGAGACATACTAAAAGATCCCAATTTGTTCAGCCTCATAACTTCAGGCATTGATGGGAACACCAAAACTGCGTTAAGCCTATCACGTTCTTTCTCTACGGCTTGCTTCACTTTAAGTGCTAATTCTTCAACAAAAATGAGTGACCCTATAAAGATATTAGCATCTTCGAGATCTTTACAGAATGTTCTGTAAGTATTTTCATCTCTAAGCTCTTCAACTAAATAACCCACAACTTCAAATGATGCGAATTCACCTTTTTTGTTGAGGGTTTGAACTGCTTCTGTAAGTGAAGATTGATACTGTGCTTCTAAGACAACGTATACAATTTTAACATTCGGGAGACCCTTTGATTTGTCTGGTAATATTCTACGAACTTCTTGAGTTGTCTGAGTGAATAATCCGTTGCCGATTGCAGCGCATTTGAAGTGATGAAATGATGGTTTTGTGGTTCCGACTAATTTCTTTGGAAGAAATGAATGGAGAAAGTAATGCTTTTGAGAAATCGATGAAATTTGCTCGATTTTTGGGTTTGATAGAGCAAATGGTGATGAAATCAAAGAAGCCATTACCGAACCCGCAACCGGAAACCCGGTTTCACGGTACTAAAACGAAGAATCAGCGAGAAAAATGAAGTGAATTTTGTGCTGCTTCAGCAGCTTAGACTCGAACGAAGCAGAAATGAAGAATGTGAAGTGTTGAAGTTTATAATTTTCGGACAAGGTGGTGAGTTAGTGGAGAAGAAGAGGGACACGTGTCGAAATGGGTAATGAGCATTCTGAGGCTGAGTTTTCTTGTTACTTGAGAGAGTGTGCTTATCTTGGGACTCTGTTTCTTGAGCTCTGATTGGCTACCGTAGATTTCAGGGTACTGGAGAATGGAGACTGAGGATAAGCTTAAAAATTCTTATGCATTCTTGGGTTCGCATTTCCCGGAACCTCTTTTACCACAAAACTACAATAAATAATAAATTCGCACTTCTTAATTTTTTATTTTAAAATAAATTTCGGATTTTCGTCAATATTTAAATAAAGACCGGCATGTAATTATGAAAAAAATGAGAAATTAAATAATTAACTCCAACTTACGAAATATGTAAATGTTATACACCCAATTTTCGGAATTGAAAGAATAATACATAAAATTATCATTACTCATTGTTTTTTACCGCTTACATTATAGCACTCAGTTTTCCATTAAATTGTCAAGTGTGTTTGCTGTTAACTTTATTAACTATCAAAGTTTACAAAATACGATAATAAAACAAAATTATACAAAATTGATCCTTAAAGTTTGAGAATTGTGCTTAAAAATATAAAACAAACGTCGCCGTTAGAAGGTCAATGATAAACAGTATTGGTAACTTGAGGTATCTTACGTACATTTAGTTGAAGTTTGAGAGCTACAAATAAGGATAGCAACGGGGCGGATATGAGGCGATTACACCACTAACCGCTACCCGTCCCGTTTAGTATACCGTCTACCCGTTCCCCGCACCGCCATATCTGCTTCATACCCCGCCCACTATATGCCCCGATAAAACCAATAGTTAACCGTTAACTGTTGGTTTATAAATTTTTTTATAATTTATTAATCTAAAAAAATATCATAATAGTTAAATATACTTTATATAAAACATAAATTAATTATTTTATAATCATAATCTTTAATATCTTTAACGAGACAAATAAAAAATATCAATATCATATTAAAGAAGTTTTACGAATCAAAATTTTTATATAAAAAAACTATATATTTTTTGAAATATTAATATATTATAAAAATAAGAAATTAACCCTCTCAAACTTGATAAAATACGAGTTTAACAAAAACATGCATATCATTAATGAAAATTATATAATATTCAATGATTTTTCAAATGTATAATTAAATATAAATAAGTAATTAATTTTGTATACATATAACCATACGAGTAGCTTGGCGGATATTTGTAAAAGTACACCCCCGCCCCGTAGCTTGGTGGATATTTGTAAAAGCACTACTCGTCCCGTTTAAAGCGGGTAAGTAATTTTACAATCCGTCATACATCCATAACTGTTTAATTATCCAAATACATCTCAAACAATTCGATTATTCTGCGGGTAGCGGGGGTGGATAGCTCAAATTGTCATCCTTAGCTACAAATACATATTTTTACTCAAATAATATATCATATTTGTAATTTCGTAACTTTGATGACATGTCATTTGTACATCCCATAAATTTGGAAGGTCGTAAACAAACGTCACCCAAAAAATATATGAAATTTGTTGCATTTTTTTATTCGGATTTTTTCAAAATAAAAATAATATAAATTGATAATTTGTCGAAAAATTGTGTATTTTATCTATATTAATTAAATTTATTTTATTATTTCGGTACATATTCGATATACGGATGCACTAGACTCGTTTGATGTACTAGTCAATACTAGTTAAAACATTGGTAAATCGTTTCTACATATAGTGTTTTATGTAATTAAAGTATTACTCACCATAAAATAAATTAGATATAGGTGTAATGAGAATTAGGTTGAAAATAATTGAATTAATATTTTTTGAACCAATTTTATAAATTTTATTTTTTAGACCAATTTATCAAACACATTATACTTTTAAAATAGAATTGATAAAACATAAAATATTTAAATTAGAATTACAAAACAATAAATATATTGAATAAAATAACTAAATAATGTTTTAGGGCGAATGTCATTTAAGGTCCCCAAAGTTTATATGATTTAGCAAATTTAATCCTTAAACTTTCTTCATTTTGGCAAATTTAGTTCTCAAAGTTTTGTGGAAGCAAAACAAGTCTCCAACCTTTGTATTTTTTGCATAATTAGTCTTCATATTTTGTAGCTTTTGGCAAATCTAGTTATCAAAATTTCATATATGTGGCGAAATTGATCCTCAAATTTTGGGGACTAATTTTATCACATGGGGACCAAATTTGTCAAAAATATCAAATTATGGAGACTATAAATGTCAAATAAAAGTTTGAGAATAAAATTTATCAAAATCATCAAATAATGGGGACAAAACTAGCCATTTTCTCAATGTTTTTTGAAATATTTTGTCACTCAATCATTTTATTTATTCTTTATATATAATATTGTGAGTAATATATAAATGAGAATAATTTTGATTTTAATGATTCTATACCATAATTCTATATAACATTTGTAATTTATGACATATGTATTTGTTTGATCGACTCGGTTTGATTACACTCGATAATATTATAAGAATCAAATTTTGAATTTATATAGAATTTTTAAATAAAATAATATTAAACAAAAAATAGATAAATAAATATTAAAATTTATTGAGAATTACATAAATTATAAATCTATAATTACAATTTGTTCTCCAATTAATTTTACAATAGGATTTAGTTTTATCCAGGTCCCTTACGGCTTACACTGAAAATCCACAAGTAGGTCTATTAGATTAAAACGCCATGGGAATTGGGAACACATCATCTATATAAAACAAAGAGAAAATTGTAAGGAATACCATCAATATTTGAAATAGTGTAAAGGCGATGTACTTATAGTTTCAAAATTACGTATGAAACATCCAAAGTTTATATAATGTGTGTGGTTGACCCTTAAACTTTTTAAATTTGTAAACAACATATCCTCAAAGTTTAAAAATTGCATGGTTGGCCCCCAAAGTTCCAAAATCGTTTATATTTGACCCTTATGTCCGGTATTTTTTCGAGTTTATATACGAAATAAAATTACCATGAAATATAATAACAAACATTGTAAGACAAATTAGTCTTTTAGCAAGCAGATGTTATATTCGGAGGCTAAATATCAAATCAGCAAACAAAATCGGTTAATTTCAACATGTGGAAAGAACAAGGTCAATTGCGAAAAAACTTAAAAAAATACCGGACGTAAGGGTCAAATTTAAACGGTTTTGATACTTTGGGGGTCAATCATATAATTTTTAAACTTCGAGGGTATGATGTTTACAAATTTAAAAAGTTAGAGGATCAAAGACACATATTATGTAAACTTTAGGTGTTTCGTATACAATTTTAAAACTATAAGAGTTTCCTTTTAACAATATTTAAATAATTATATAAACACCACTCATAAAACAAATAACAATAATTAATCGGACTCACGGATTCATCAGAAGCTATAGTGGTCGATTATCCCTCCCAAAATCGGCACCGTCCAATCAAACATAGAGAATTCATGAGTAAATCGATTGTAGTAATTGGAGTCACTGGGTATCTTAGTATTTTTCTTAATGGCGAGTATGGCGACCGTGCATCAGGGCCTCTATCTCACCGGGCATTCATCGGAACGGCGAATTTCCGATGGATGTTCGGCGAGAATCCAATGTTCAAAGCCCGCGAATCCAGATTCATTCAAAAAGACAAAAGTTGCCCGAGTAGACTACGATGCTGGGACTCATAAATTGTCCACTGTAATTCCAGGTATCATGAAGTCTGAATTACCGACAAGGAACCGTTTGAGGATCGAGGGAGATGGTTTCCAGCGAGACTGGACTGTTTCCGAGGTAGTAGAGAGGATAATTGAGCTTAATCATTGGGAGGACATTGACGGTGTACTCAACCGGTGGGCAGGACGTTTTTCAAGGAAGAACTTCCCAATTCTTATTAAGGTATTTATCTTGTGAATGTAATTGAACTTATTTTCTTATGAGAAAACTTGCAGAAGCCTTTTTTTTCATGGAGTATTAGTACTTGAAGGTCGTTGTTATATATTTACTGTGTATCCTCTTTTATTTTATTGCTGAGGTGTAGAAGATTAAGCGCCAACTCTATTGATTTGCAGGAAATAACCAAAATGGGATATATAGAACATAGCATTCAAGTTTTCAATTGGATGAAGAATCAAACAAACTATTCTGCAAGAAGTGACATTTACAATATGATGATAAGTTTACACGCTAGACATAATTGGGTTGATCAGGCTCGTGGATTATTTTCCGAGATGCAAAGATCGAGGTACGTCGATGTCAAATTTCTTTAATTACTTTATCTTCAATGATATGATTAAACAGAAGAAATTCTCTTATCGTTTTGATGAATTGTTGATCTCTATATTCAAAGCTGAGTTGGAGAAATTATTATGCATAATTCTTCTTTCCATATCTATCAAGAACATCGATTATCATTCTTTCTTTCATGATTTTACATTGTGTGTGTTCCAGGTGCAAGCCTAATGTTGAAACCTATAATGCTCTAATAAATGCTCATGGTCGGGCTGGTCAATGGCGTTGGGGAGTGAACATAATGGACGACATGCTCCGTGCAGCTGTGAGTATTAAATTCTTCCATGACATGAATTTTGGATTTTATACATTGTTTTGTTATTTTCTTCTAGGTGTCTATGAAGTGAACGACGTCATTTTTATGCAATCAGATTATTTACTTGAATGCCCCGTATTTTCGGTTAATAAAGAACTCATGTGTGTCGAAACATGAAGCTCAAACTAGTTCATTAGGGTTATGCCACCTTATTTGTTTCGGTGCATTTTATACTGCCTGAAGTGAAACCTGTATATTTGTTCATGTGCTGCAGATTCCTCCTAGTAGATCAACTTATAACAATTTAATTAATGCTTGTGGATCAAAAGGCAATTGGAGGGAGGCTCTGAAAATTTGTAAGAAGATGACTGATAATGGAGTTGGGCCAGATCTGGTAACTCACAACATCATTCTTTCAGCCTACAAATCAGGATCGGAGTATACAAAAGCACTCTCGTATTTTGAGCTGATGCAGCGTACCAATATTCGTCCAGATACAACTACCTATAACATTGTGCTACATTGCTTCGTCAAGCTTGGAAAATACGAAGAAGCAATGAATGTGTTCAATAAAATGAGAGATAAAAGGTCAGATTGTCGTCCTGATATTGTGACTTATACTAGTATCATGCATATGTATTCCATTTGTGGAGAAGTTGAAAATTGCCGTGCCATTTTCGATACATTAATTGCACAGGGTGTGAAGCCTAATATTGTTACATACAATGCACTCCTTGGTGCTTATGCCTCTCTTGGTCTCAACGAATCAGCCTTATCGGTTTTCAATGAGATGCGGACGAAGGGAATTCGCCCAAACGTTGTTTCATATACTTCTTTACTCAATGCTTTTGGAAGATCACAGCAACCACATAAAGCCAAGGGAGTTTTCGATATGATGAAGAGAAACAATTGTAAACCAAATTTAGTGACATACAATGCTCTCATCGATGCATATGGATCTAACGGTTTTCTCACCGAAGCTGTTGAATTAATACATGAAATGGAGCAAGAAGGTTTGCAGCCAAATATTGTTTCATTTAGTTCATTATTTGCAGCATGTGGTCGATGCCATCAGAAAGTTAAGTTCGAAACTTTACTGAGAGCTGCTGAAATGCGACGTATAGAATTTAATACTGTTGCTTTCAATTCTGCTATCGGAAGTTATATGAACATCGGAGAATATGAAAGAGCATTATCTTTATATCAACGTATGAAGCTTAAGAAAATTAAACCTGATTCTGTTACTTATAATATTCTGATAAGTGGTTGTTGCAAGGCATCAAAGTACAGCTTAGCAGTAGATTTTCTTGCTGAAATGAAGAGTTTAAAGATTCCCATGTCAAAAGAAGTTTATTCTTCAGCAATCTGTGTATATAGTCACCAGGCAAGAAGTATTTATAATTTAATGTAATGATCACTTGTGTAATTTCACTCGTATACTCGTCTCATTTTCGTGTTGTTCAGGGCCAAATTGCTGAAGCTGAATCGATGTTCAAACTTATGAAATTGGATGGTTTTAATCCAGATGTCATTGCTTACACTGCTTTGCTACAAGCTTATGGTTCAGCTGGTAAGTTCGATTTTACATAATTTTAATTGCGACAACGTATCGAGCTTACAGGAGATATTTAGATGACTGGAAGAAGGCTTTTGAAGTATTTAAAGAAATGGAGACAAGTGATGTTCAACCAGATTCTATAGCTTTTTCATCTCTTATGAAAAGTTTAAACCGAGGATGTCAGCCCGGAAAAGTCATTCTTCTTGCAGAGTACATGAGAGAAAAAAAAAAACCATTTAACGATGCCGTGCTCTGTGAAATCATTTCTGCATGTAGCATGTAAGTTTTGCTTCTTAAATTAAGTAATGGGCAAATGATAAATTTGATTTTCAAACTTTTTATTTTGGCAAATTTAGTCCTCAAATGTTGTTTTTTTAGCAAAACTAGTCCTTATACTTTGTTTTTTTGGCAAAACTAATGTATATGGCGAAATTGATCCTCAAATTTTGGGAACTAATTTTGCCACATGGGGACCAAGTTTGTCAAATTTTGGAAACCATGAATACCACTTTTATCAAAACTATCAAAGTATGGGGACTACAAATGCCTAAGAAAAGTTTGAGGACCAAATTTGTTAAAATCACCAAACTTTGGGGATCAAACACGTCATTTTCTCTTATAGACATCAATGGTGCATCTAAGTTCCGAATAATTGAATTACGACTTTATGGCATACGTAAATCATGTTTTCTGTAATTTTATGATTGTTTTTTAGCTTAAGAGATTGGAAATCATTGAATGAAGTTGTTGAAATGACCGAGACTTCTCTAGCTCGTCTTTCAACCGGAACTCTCAACACTATTCTTCAAACATTTGGAAAAGTTGGAAAGACTGAAACTATGATGAAGGTATACAAATGCTAGTTTATGAACACTTTGTTTACTTAAAGAAAGCTTCACTGTAAAGCTTCTTTAACTTTCTAGATATTTCTAAAGTTACTCAAAACCGGTACCGAAATTAGCTCGACTACATATACTGTTTTATTGAAAAATCTTTTAGCTTCGGGGAATTGGAGAAAGTACATTGAGGTAAACGAATCTTCCGTGGTTTTCGTTCCACCAGAATGTGTTGTTTTTTCATGTAGAAACATGATGCAGGTTATGCATTGGATGGAAGACAGTGGAATTCGACCTTCTGCTCGGGTTTATGATGCATTGTTGTCGTTTTCTCAGACGAGCGTCGGATCGGAGAATGGAAGGGCAATAAGGGAATGCTTAGGTAAGTTCATTGGAAGATTATTGTGAGTTGTGATTGTGCAAGTCATTTTTTATGCTTTTGTTGTTTATTTGGCAGAGGTATTAGGGAAGAAGATTTCACAGTGAAGCTATGAATGAATGAATGATTTATTGTTAAGTATATATACTCAATATTGATCTAGGTGCAAACGTATCGAACGAACTTGAGTATTTTTAAAGGTTCGAGTTCGTCTCGAAATAGATTAAATTTTGTTTGGGTTCGGTTCGGGTTCCACTTGAGTTTTAGTTTGTGGTTCAAAATGAACTTATTCAATTCTATTGAAGAATCGTGAGTAATGATTTTTTTCGAGTTATAAAACTTTTTTTGCTCTCGAACAAGTAAAAAATATCAAGATCCGATTCAAGCTCGTGGTTGAAAAAATGAAGTTCAAACTTAATTCTTGCAACTCAACTCGATTTGTTTGTAGGCATAGATGTAACCATAGTTTTTAAAATCAGTTCAATTGGAGAATCGGAAATTTCTTCTATTAATCGAACCTGGTCAAGTGGACTCGGTTTTAAAAAAAAAATATTTATAATGAAATATATTATTTGATGGTAAAATAAATTTAAAATCCTCTATTTTTTAGTTAATTTGATTGTAAATGAGTTAAAATTTTGATTTTCCCACTATTTTATTAAACATTTACTAAAATTTAGGTCTTTTATATCAAAATTTTGGCTCAATATTTCAAATTCTAGTTGACCGAATTAGTTTTGATCGATTTTTAGTATTTATATCGGGATTGAATCAGTTTTTTGCGCATGACCTTTTTTACAGATGAAACGATTTTTCACAATAGATCAAATTGATAATAGCACCGTTTCTCGGTCGGAATATGAATATTCATATAACCATATTTCTCGGTCGGAATATGGAATACAAACTTTGTTTTTTGAGATATATATCAATTAAACTATCAATATCTTAATTTACATATATTATAAAATATGTGATAAGTAATATGATAAATAGTATAAAACATGTATCAAAGCTTAAAAATTGTGTATTTATCATTAAATGTTTTAAACTTTTTAAGAATGATACTCGAGTAAATAATAATAATTTTTCATTCATTTTTCTTTGTGCAATTTTGACAATTTATGTGACGATCCTAAGTCGGAAGTGTACGGAAATAATACGTTGGATTATGGACTTGGGTATTAGATGGACTTCTCGGGTTTGAACCCATTATGTATTGGGCTTTATTAAGTTATAGGTTTATTTGTATGGATTTGGGTATAAAGCCCTTGTGTTGTTAGTTTAACATTCATCTATCGAATATTATGTTTTCTCCATACTTCTTCACAGGCTTCACCGCCGTTCTCCTTTTCCTCCTTTGATCTTCATCTTCCTCCTTTTCTTCCATCTAATTCTTCCCCCTTTTTATCCCTCTCCTTCTTCTATTCCTCCGTTACGATCCAAGATCGTGACAATTTATATGTAATTCTTGGATTTGTCAAAGTTTAGAAGTACCTTTATTACATTTTCTAAAGTACAATGGGTCAAATATAAATTATTAATACATTTAAACCACTAATAATGTTATAATTAAACATAATCATATTAGAATTTCGAGGGTCAAATAAACAATTATGCTACCGCAGGAATGAGTGAACATGTTGATTTTGGAATTTATAGTACTGTAAGCTAAAAACATATTTTTACAATTTTAAACCGCTGAGAGACTCAGTATATTTAATTATAGGTGTTGTTTGGAAGGACAATGTAGTGTTCGTTACCGTGAACGTATTGTAGTTGTATTATATTTTAACCAAATATCATTAATAATTACGTTCGTACAACCGTGGAAAACAATGGTGAGTTCACAGTTGGTTTAACTCAATGACCACCAAAAGGTACATTCTAAATGTCAATTTTACTATTGGTAAATTATAATTTAATTTTTTTAAAAAATAATTTTGATCAATAACTTCTTATATTTTATCAATTAGATGTTTAAATTATAAAAATATATATAATAATTTAAAAATATTGTTTTTGACATAACGAATTTATCATAAAATAATATGAAATATAATTTTTAAGTTATACACAATTATTTAAAAATAAGGGAAAAAAAATCATTTTATGACATATTATCAATTATTTAAATTATATCGTTATTTCAAAAAAGGTTTTTTTTAATCACGATCAGTACATTTATCTTATATCACCCCTATTTATAATAATTTAGTATGTTTTTATTGATACAAGACATAATTTTTACATTATTAAGATTCAAGGAATAAGACTAAATATTAAATAAGACACATAGTAATTATTTAAATTAATTAACTCAACTTCTTAAAAGGAAAATACTCAAATCGGGTCCACAATTGCCATCCGGGTTTAACATATAGAAAGCCTCCGAGTCACTATTCCCGACCACTCTCTCGAACCGGGCTCTCATGTACAGTAACTCCCAATCCGCCGCCGTTCCTTTTTTCAAACCGTCATCAGCCACTGGAATCACACCGGCGCCGACAGAAACTCTCTGAACCGTACTCAGAAACTGCCAATCGGACCCAGTTGACGGCCGAGACACCGCGTAGCCGAACTTTTTCCCGTTGCAATACATCGTCCAAAGAGCATTTTCAGACCTAGACGGCGGCGATTTCTCGCACTCGAGCGCGATTCTCACCGTCCCCGACGCCATTTCTCTAACCAGAGCAGCAGTAGATATCGCAAGCTCGATCAATAGAACTGGCTCAAATCTCCGGTCATCTTGAATCGCGAAGCTTACACGGCCGTNATATGAATGAGACATGTAATGTAACAATGGAACTGGCTTCATAAACCCGACTCACAATATGAATGAGACATGTAATGTACAAATGGAACTGGCTTAAAAAACCCGACTCACAATATGAATCAGACATGTAATGTAAGAATGGAACCGGCTTCAAAAACCTGACTCACAATATGAATGAGACATGTAATGTAACAATGGAACTGGCTTCATAAACCCGACTCACAATATGAATGAGACATGTAATGTACAAATGGAACTGGCTTAAAAAACCCGACTCACAATATGAATCAGACATGTAATGTAAGAATGGAACCGGCTTCAAAAACCTGACTCACAATATGAATGAGACATGTAATGTAACAATGGAACTGGCTTCATAAACCCGACTCACAATATGAATGAGACATGTAATGTACAAATGGAACTGGCTTAAAAAACCCGACTCACAATATGAATCAGACATGTAATGTAAGAATGGAACCGGCTTCAAAAACCTGACTCACAATATGAATGAGACATGTAATGTAACAATGGAACTGGCTTCATAAACCCGACTCACAATATGAATGAGACATGTAATGTACAAATGGAACTGGCTTAAAAAACCCGACTCACAATATGAATCAGACATGTAATGTAAGAATGGAACCGGCTTCAAAAACCTGACTCACAATATGAATGAGACATGTAATGTAACAATGGAACTGGCTTCATAAACCCGACTCACAATATGAATGAGACATGTAATGTACAAATGGAACTGGCTTAAAAAACCCGACTCACAATATGAATCAGACATGTAATGTAAGAATGGAACCGGCTTCAAAAACCTGACTCACAATATGAATGAGACATGTAATGTAACAATGGAACTGGCTTCATAAACCCGACTCACAATATGAATGAGACATGTAATGTACAAATGGAACTGGCTTAAAAAACCCGACTCACAATATGAATCAGACATGTAATGTAAGAATGGAACCGGCTTCAAAAACCTGACTCACAATATGAATGAGACATGTAATGTAACAATGGAACTGGCTTCATAAACCCGACTCACAATATGAATGAGACATGTAATGTACGAATGGAACAGGCTTAAAAAACAAGACTCACAATATACGGTAAAAATCTAGAGGAATTTCCATTTTGGACATCTCTTGGATAGAAGAGAGACGATCCTGTGTCTTGATAAGATCCTTCTTGCAGCTATCTTTTGAACAATCTGATTGTGTTTCAAGTAGCGAGCATAATCTTTGAAGATCGGATGCGGCTTGCTTATAATCTCGGATGAGTTCGTGTAACGTAGCACGCCTGGAAATTGCCTACAAATGAAGAAAATACAACACCGGTAAAAGCTTAATTAATGAACTCAGAATCAACTCGGGGGCGCAGTTTTATGAAGAAAGAATAATACAGATAAGATTTGTAGCAAACCTTTTGATAATTTTCATCTAGAACAATGGCTAGACTGCAATCTAATATGGCATCAGAAAACTGATTCGTTGACTGGTATGCAGCGGCTCGATTACAGAAGCAGATTGCTATGAAAGGTGGCGACTCGAAACTTTTTGAAATAGCCGAAGTATAATCTTCTATAGCTTCTATATATTTTCGGGCTTTAAACGCATCATTTCCAGACCTCTTAACAACAAAAAGACAGTTGATTGGCCACGATTAATATAAGCAGAGAAAAGAAGTTAACGTACCTTCAAGCATAACAGTTCATTAATGGAAGCAGCCAATGTAGCTGAACATCCTTGAGAACCGTCTTTGAGCCTACACGATGCGGGTATTTTTTCGAGCATTTTGATCAAGTCAATAGCTGAATTAAATTTCCCCAAGCAATAATAAGCCTTGATCTGCATGATCCACCTCCAATATTCCGCACAATAACATTTACCCTGATCACCGAAATGACTGGAATTACTGAAGTTCATTATTGCGGTATCAAGTGTTTGGTCACAGAGACGAATCACTTCTTCATGCCTCCACAACTATAAAAATTAACAAATCAATTTCCGAAGATAGGCTTTTTATGTGACGAATAACAGAACATACAGTGCTTAATGCTTCCCCCTTCTTCTTAAGCAGTTTCTCTGAGAAACAGCTTATAGACAAGGCCTCCTCTATGTTGACAAGTGCACTGTTAGCTGCATCTTTGGCTCTTTCTTCTAATAGCTTCACAAATCGATTACTGCTCTCGGCAACTTTCTGTGAAACAAAGAAGTCCAATTAGATGCTGCCACAAGGCAAGTACAGTAACATCAATAACTAACAACAAAAGTGTAGATATGTTAGGAACTAATGAAGATTTGCATAGAAAAAGTTCATTTCCATAGGTTCCTGATTGAAAACATCTTAAATTTAGAGTATTTTTTAAATTGAAATTATGGGACAAAATTGGCTTGATGAAGCTGAATGGTAATATATAAAACAATGATAATAAAATATTAAAATGACAAGAACCTCCTTAAATGTTGTTGGAATAGGGATTCGATATAACAGCAAATTCATGAACTTGAGAGATCAACATGTTAAAATCATTACAGATGCTCACCTTTGCCTTTTGCAGGCCATCGGCTGCCTCAATAGTAATTCTTCTGTCCAAGCATACATCATTTTCTAAACTCAAGCATTTATCATAACACAGGATCGCAGCTTCGGTATCACCCAATACCAGATAACAGCTGCAAAACATTTAAGCTGGTTTATATTTTATTCTTAAAAAATAATTCAAATTGAGAAGAATAACAGGAAGCAGTCAAGCAGCTCGTGGACTCCAAAACGAAGTCAAGCATACGTCAGACCTTGAGCCAAAACACAGGAGATGGGAGCAGACTTACTTTCCAGCTCTTAATGTAGCTTTTAGAAATCTTGGATCTAGTTCTTCTGCCTTTTTGCAATCTTCAATGGCTTCCCTCATCCTCCTAAGTGACATTCGAGCAGCAGCACGATTGCTATAGCAGAGTAAAAGCGATTCCAGTCCTTGATCGTTGTCATGCGGGACAGAATTTATGGCCAGTGTGTAAATTTCCTCTGCTTTATTAAGTTCACCAGCGTGATAGGCCTGGTTTCCACTACAAAAAAAAGCAAAAAAAGCTATAGAAAATAAATTCAAATATATAAATTTCATGATTATTATCAATATATGTCCCATGATTCCCATCTTAATATCAATTTAGAGCAACTTCATTTCAGTCAAGCATACCTTATTCTCCATTGTTCACAATCTTGGATATCCTTTAACCGAGGCTCCTCACTATTTTCTTTGTCAATATTATCAGACTGGCTTCTATTATTTTGTCTTGTTTTTGCTTTATACTTCTTGTACCCCCTTAATGCTGACAGACCATTTCGGGTAAAAATTGGAGCTGTGGAACTTGAATTGTTGCAGATATCATGAGATACTTCGGTCTGCTTCAAAGATTCCTTTCTGTGTGAAGGAATGTCCCCACTTACTTTACAAATCATTTCAGTCTCTGGATACGGAGAAATGTCCATGGGAGAACTAGGACACAGATGACTATCATTGTTGTCAGGATCAACTATGACGGGCAATTGACTATCATAGTTCTCAGGATCAACTATTACGGGCAATTGATTTTTGGGCAACTGTGATATTCTTGGTCTTAGCTTTCCATTTCTCTTTTTCCCTCTTTGAACACCGATTGATTTTCTCAAATTTGGAGTATTCAAGTTCTCACCTGGAGCAAAGAATAAAATGTTGAATGGAAGTTGAAGCTTCATATTTTGTGAAGTAGCCCATGAATCTGAAGAGTCCATTGTAGCCCCATGGCTTGTAACACTGTTGCGGTTTTTTTCATTTTTCATCATCTTTGAAACACCATTTAAATCACTTTCAGTATCAACAGATGAGAAAAAGGATGAAGAGCCACTGTTGTGGTGTGGAAGTGTACACAAATCAGGAGTCTTCTCAGTCATTTTTTTTGGATGATCTTCCTTCAATACACCGGATTTTTTCTCGTTGCTTCCAAACACAAAAAATTCACTCGTGTTAACTGATGAATTTCCTTGGCAATTTTCAGTTATGTTATAATGTACACCAGAATCCTCAACACTTAGTTTCCTCAACTGGGCAGTTGCACTAAATAAAGTGGCTTCTTCGCAAGTAGAACCAGAATCATCAGCATTTTGAAGATTCGACCCAATATCTGAAGCATTACGATGATTACAAGACGAAGAATCATTAGCATCCTTATTATTCCTATCAAACTCCTTGTCAGCCTGCTCACTCTTACACAGTCCAAAAGCAAAATCAAAATTTTCAGAAATACTCTCAGACTCAGTTCCAGTTTCCTTATGGGACTTGAGTTCACTATCATTACCAGAGAAACCAAAGATAAAATCTACATGGTTTTTGTCAGCTGGGAATCGAAACGTAGGATAACTAACTTTATGCGTATTACTTGCAAATCCATTCTCCTTCATCATTTTCAAATTCTCAGTGCTTCCAAATTTAAAATTAGCAGTATTAACCTCTTCATACTCACCAGTGACCAAATGAGGATGAGAATCTGAAAAAGAGAAAGATTCAGCTTCATTTAATTCCGTTAGCAATCCTGCTTTCCTCGAACCATTAACAAGACCCTTTCTTCGTAAGTTTTGGATTGCAGCTGAGCCCACCTTAAATTCTCCGAAACAAGAAGTTGTAAACTTTCCCACACCCAAACTTGAACTATCTGCATTCAAGGAAGACTGAAAATCACCCTCCTTTGAGAGAGAATCCCGGAGTGAGCAATTCGAATTCGTTCTAGAATCGAAAATAGATTGCCCATTATTCAAGCCTATGCCAAATGAAGGATTGGTACTAACAACGCCTCCATCCCCATTAAAATATGATTTATCTGTGCTTAAAACTGATCCTTCAGTCTTTACACCTCCAGTAAACCCTAAACTAGCATTATAACTCCCAGACAAATCCCCTAATTTACTATCTAAAGAAACCACATGTGTTCCCGGATGATTATTCTCACGTTCTGCATCATGTGAAGGCAACTTCTTTTTCCTCCTTATCTTGGACAGCCTTGGCCGAGCTCCTCTCGAAAGCCCATCATCAACTCCATTAGAAAAAAATCCAAAACCTTCCAACGAATGGGTACTCTTTGTAGAAGCAACACCTAATACCGTAGTTTGAAAAACCGACTGCGCTGCGGATACCGCCGTTGACATTCTGAGGGCTTCTTCTTCGGCAAGGAGGTTAGTTGATCAACAAAGTGACTGATTTATTGTTGTCTTCCCTGTAGAAATCCGATTTCCAGGAATCGAATCGAATCGAATCGAATCGGCCGTTGGAGAAGGTATAGAGGTTTTTCTGATTTGATTTTACCGTTGGAGCTAATAGGGTACGGTACATTTGAAAAATGTCCAAATTTAAAACCCCATTATTTCATAGTGCCGACGAAAACAAGCGGGTACCGTAGAAATACTCACATTGGGTTTTAGGGTTGGAAATCGAAAAAAAATAAAAAATTATTTAAATTTTTTAAAAATTTTGTACATGATATTATAGTCATCCTCAACTATGTCCATCCGAAAACTTCATTCTCTCTTCCACATCAGCATTCTCTCTGTACATATCATCATTCTTTAATTTTATAAATAAGTTTTCTCTCATCCCTACAACCATGTCCGGACATTTATAATTTTTAAATTTATTTTTTTACACATCAAATAAATTAGAATCATAATATTATCGATAAAAACCATTATATAAATATTTCTATTTTATAATTATTTTAAAAAATTTTTAAAAAATAAAAAACAGAGGACCGAGATACTCTCTTTCCTCATCTACCCAAATAAATGCCAGACTGGACGGCCAACGTTAAAGATGACCTAACGACCATATTGGTGATACCAATCCTGACCAGAACATAATTTCAAGGTATGAAAACATTGTGTTACCTAGGGTGCACACAGACATTATGTATATTGTCTCATATTTATGTTTACATAAAAGGACATGAATGATTCATAATGTTTTGTGATTTTGATAAATTTGATGTTTAAATTTTAATTTGTTATAGTAATTCTCACACTTTGATCGTTTTAGCAAACATAGTTCAAATGTTTTTTAAATTTGGCAAATTCAATTATGATAAAATTAGTTCTCAAAATTTGAGGACAAATTTGATAGTACACATTAATCTAAGAGGATTATATTTACCAAATTTTTAAAATATGATAATTAGTTTTATCAAAAAATCAAAATTTTGTGGTCTAATTTTACTTTAATGTTATCAAATCATACAAATTTTAGGACATTAGATATCAAATATATTCTTCAATTGTTAATAATAATATGATTCACTTCTCTTATATACTTGTCTTCATATATACTCTTTTGGTCCGTCGATTATTGAATTTCTACATGATAAGTTTCTTCTTGATGAGGGCATCAAGGGAAGCAGCTTGAACATTGAACCAGTATGTTTTGCAACTAACGCATCTACTCGATGTTCAATCGTCTTGTTAGCCCGAACCCACGTTTTTGCTTAAATTTCTATAATTGGCCCAATTTATATGGAAAGTGCACATATATAACGTATAAAAGAAAATAGATTGCATCTAAAAGATTTGAACAAATCAATTATTATGATTTTCAACATGTCTTATAAACTAATTCAAATAATAACTCACTTTTAAGGTAAAATGATTTTACATATTTCAACATAATGATGATGTTTGGAAACTCAGTCCACCGTCCTGTGCGATGAACGTACCGTAGTTGTATTCTATTTTTATCAAACATAATTAATAACTGCGTTCGTGCGACCGCAGAAAATAGCGGTGAGTTCACAGTTGGGTTAACCCAACGGCTACCAGAACGCACATGTTAAATGTCAATTTTACCATTGATAAATTATAGTTTATTTTTTTAAAAAATAATTTTGATCAATAACTTCTTATATTCTATTAATTACGTGTTCAAACTATAAAAATATATATAACAGTTTAAAAATGTAGTTTTGAAATAACGAATTTATCATAAAATAATATGAAATATAATTTTTAAGTTATAAACAATTATTTAAAAATAAGGGCAAAAAAGTAATTTTATGACATCACGATCACTGCACCGCTGTTTCAAAAACAGTTTTTTAAAATCAAGATCAGTTCACCTCATAGCACAGTACAGTCATCTCACATCACCGTTATTTGCCAAACGATGTTCCAAAAGTACTCAATGTGTCATCAACACTTGAACATCGCGTCTTCCATTACAATTTACAAATGACCAAGAAATGAATATTTCTTTCTTGTGATAAAGATGATTTTGTGAGTTCCAGCTCTTAGCCATAATTTATTGAACAAATCATAGGTTATTATGTTGAATAATATTATTATATTGATAATAAATATAATATTTATATACTAAGTTGAATTTTATTGAAATTTTACCATATCGGACTAAAGTGTGCACAAATATAAGCTGCGATATCTTACCATAAAAAAATTGAATAGTTCATAAGCATCTTTACTCTTATAAATTAATTCAAATTTCATTTAAAATCCGATGTGACACATGAATTCTCAAATCCAAACACTTAATAAGTTTGGACCGACGAAATGAAATGAATCGAAATTCTTAATTTGATGATTAAGATTTTGACTGAACCAACTTCGGTATAGTATTGAAATTATAGAGTTTTTTTTAAATTATGATATAAGTGTGCTCGTATATATCATATAAAGAGAAAAAATGATATCATTTGAAGAAGTCATTACTATTATACATATTTTCTCTTATAAACCAATCGAAATTTAACGATTTTATCTCATAAATACAATGTTCCACAATTATTTTCAACAAATTTATTAATAATCTTTAAACTTTTATCAACCAATCGAAATTTAACAATTTTCTCTTATAAATACAATGAGTTTGTTTGTAACTCAAATTAAAACTGCGGTAAGTTGCGGTGCGATACTCAGATCGTGATTTTCTTATGGTACACAAAACACAAGCTTAATTGTGATGTGATAATCGTTAAAAAATTACGATATCATCACAGTTGTTAAAACCAGCTCTGACCTCATCGTAGTTTTGAAAAAAACTAATTTACCCTTACTTCTATTAATTATAATATAATTATATTTATTATTTTATATATATAATGATATATTAGTATTTTTATATAAATTACGATCATAAAATCACAATTTTACCAAACATATTTAAAAATTTACGATCATCATATCGCACAACATCTCACCACACCGCAATTTTAAAAGCTATAAGAAACAAAGCCAATGTTACACAATTATTTTCAACAAATTTATTAATAACTTTAAACTTTTATCAAGAAACAAACCTGAACTTCAATTAATTTTTGAATTAGAATTTAGACCGCCTGGCGACCTACATCTCCGGCACAATACAAATCCCGTGGATTGTCGGAAAATTCGCCGGGTAATTCCCCATTTTTTGTTTTTGAGATAATGCTGCAGGAGTTGTTGTTGGCACTCGTGGGTTGCACTGGTGATCTCATTATTGATACAAGGGAGGAGAAAGAGTCACTCAGAGTAAATATTTACCCTGATGAGCCGCTTTCTGATGAACCAACGTTCAGGCTTGCTTCAGATCTTTCGTTCGTTCAACCCAGTGACAGGTTTATATTAGTGTTTTAAACTTGTAATTTTGACGATTGCATCAGCGCTTGTTTTCTGGTATCTTAGTTCCTGTGAAAAGTAACTCGGGGAGTGTGTCTAGGTTGAGGCTTAAGTTAGACCATTAATTTTTGTTCTTGATTCTTTTACTGTTAACCTCCAGAGTGTTAGAAATGGCTTACCCATAAAAGGAAAAGAAGTTGAAGAGGTCCAATTTAAGCATCTCTAATTAGTTTTACAATGTGTGTGATGCACTCCTTGTTGAAATATACAACAATTTTCTTTTGCATCGGGAGTGAGACGTAGCTTAGATTGGTTTATGAGAAGAATTGTGGACTATAGTAAATTATTCGTTCAAGTATTTTGTAGTTTCTTTCCTCTTATACGTTATATCCAAATACACTCCCCACATTAAATTTAATATGATATTAGAACGGGTTTGAAAAATCCTGAGTGAACTTTTCGGGGTTAGTCCGGTTTAAAGAAATTGATTGGTTGATAATCCACCGATTTCAGATAGTTGCACTTGAGGAATGTGTGTTGAAATATACAAAAATTGTCTCACACCAGAAGTGGGATGTAGTTTGGATTGATTTATAAGAAGAATTGTGGACTATAATAAATAACTTGTTCAAGTCTTTTACGGTGTGGTATCCTCCCTCTTATACGTTATATCCGAGCACACTCCCCACATTAAATTGACTTGACTCTTTAATGGCCGTCTCATTTACTGGATCTAGTTTTCCTTTTGGATTCCATTGAATCCAAAATTTCAATGGCAGTCAAACATGAATAATTTATACGTTGGCTTGGGTAGAAAATCACGTTAAACTCAGGTGAGTCAAAAATAGCATGATAAAATTCTAAACTGAATGCACATCTATTAATTGAATGATAAAATTTTGAAGTGTTATTTATACTTTTGAGTACTAAGTGCTTTTGTATTTTGGCTTCTTTCGTCTTTCTATGAATTTATTGCAAGTGGAAATTTTCATTCTTTGTATTATCATCCTAGACACTTGATGTTCTTATTGGCAGGGACGTTATTGAAAGAATCATTACTCTAGGGTTTTACTACAGGGAGTTGGAAAGATTTGCTGCTGAAGCTAGAAATTTGAGTTGGATTAGATCTGCAAACACTTTACCTTTACCAAAAGCTACAGATATTTTGAAAGGGCATAAAGTTAAATCTAGCTTGTATAGAAGAGCACTTGCTAATGGGATTGTCGAGGTTTTGTCCATTTACAGATCTGCTGTACTTCATATTGAGCAGAAATTGCTTTCGGATTCCATGCCTATCTTAGCAACTCTGACTCAAGGTCTCAACAAGGTATGATTTTTGTTGTTAAGAGTTATCAGAAGCAGCTAATGCACTGATTCTCTTGTACTAAGTTAATCTCACTTTACTTGTGTTCAATGTCGTGTTTATCTTTCGATTTCAATGCAGTTCCTTGTTTTGTTGCCACCTCTGTATGAGCTTGTTTTGGAGATTGTCCGAGGTGATATATGTGGAGGGAGACTTCTCAACCTTTTACATAAGCGTTGCCATTGCGGCGTTCCGGAACTGCAAACATGCATTCAAAGGTGATGCTTCCTATCCGTTCACTCATAGTCTCATTCCTATATCTTTAAAGTTAAGGCAACATCCCATAAAAAAATTACATCAAAAGAAAATCGGAACCGAAAGATCTTAACAATTTAGGGCAAATTTTCACCTGATCTCTTACGATTGGTTCATAATGTTTGCACATCAATCAGGCTTTTATGGCATGGTCATCAGGTGATGTACAATCAGCTTGCGTCATGGTTGGTATATGGAATCCTTCATGACTATTATGGAGAGTTTTTTATTATCAGGTGCGGCTTTTATGCTACACCGTCTTTTTTTCGATTTCTTTCTTTATAAATTGGATTGTGAGTTCACGCACATCTTAGTACAGGCAAGAAGATAAAGATTTTGAGCAAAACTTGACGATGAATACAGTTGAGAAGTTTGCCCGCATGTCAAATGATGATGCGACTCTCACTGATTGGCATATGGGATTCCATATTTCCTTGGTGACATATTTATGTTTTCTTTATCGAATCTATAATCTTTTTTTTGGTTTTATTTCTTAAAAATAAATGTGAAACTGAAACAGTTATGGATAACGTATTTTATTTTCGTAGGATATGCTTCCTGAATACATATCAATGAACTTAGCTGAAGCTATTCTATTTGCTGGAAAAGCTATTCGAATTCTAAGGAATCCGGTTCCTTCTTTCCACATTAGGGAATCATCAATTAATCAGCAAGTACAGAAAGGGTCACAAAAGTTTCTTGGATTTAGAGGAAGAGATTATCTAGACGACTCTTCTGGCTGTGTTACGTTACCTACAGATGACTTATTTCCGCAATCCGAGGCCAACAAAATTGAGGCAATGATTCAAAAATTAAGGGTATTCATTTTTATTCTTAACTGCAGTGTTATGTTTTTCTATTTGGTTCGTAGGAGTGGTGTTCAATTCCTTATGTTTTTTTTAACTGCAATGTTATCCTTATGAATTTGGCATTATTAAGGTACAAAAACCGAAAAAACGCATGATTGTATGATATTTATATAACTGCGTTTTCTACAGCCTCAAAAGGGCTCGAACCCATTCAACTATCTTATGTTTTTCTATTTGGTTATTAGGAGCAAGTATTCATTTCCTTATGTGTATCTATTTCCTTCTCTAGCTTTTGTACATTGATTTTCTTATGTTTTTTTGAATCGACTTATTAATTGGTCTTTGTATAAGGAATCTTCCGAATTCCACAAGAGATCTTTTGAGACGGCGATTGAATCGATCAAATCTATAGCTGCAAATCATCTGTGGCAGGTGTGTGTTTAAAAAATATATTTGCACAATTTTATGGAAACATAAGTTGCCGATTTTCATGATATCTGTAGCTTGTTGTCGTTTGTGCTGATTTGAATGGCCACTTGAAAGCACTTAAAGATTATTTCCTTTTAGCTAAAGGTGATTTTTTCCAGGTAATGTATTTTTTTCTTTATAATTTTTAGATCTTGTGTATTTTATGGGGCGAGACGTAAATTTGGTTCCTATAGTTTCATTTTTTTGGAAATTTTGGTCCCTAGAGTTTTATGATTATGGCAATTGTGATCCCAAATTACAAGTATAGCAAAATCGGTCCCCATACATTGTAGTTTTTGCAAAATCAGGCCTTAAAAGTTTAGTGTATATGGCATAATTGCTCCCCAAAATTTTCATTTTGACAATTGAGGTTCTCGGGCAAAATCAAAATTCGGGGATCGGTTTTTCCACTTTGGGGATACTATTTACCAAATTTTGCAAAATTAGAAGACCAAATTTGTCAAGACCTTAAAGTTTATGGATTAAATATGTCGTTACAATACAAACTAGGGGATCAAATTTGCCAAAACTACGAATGTTTGGAGACGTTTTCTAATTTTTTGTTTTAATTTTTTTTAACATCATGTTTATGGTAGAGCTTTCTCGAGGAGGGTCGTTCGCTGATGCGATTGCCACCCCGTCAATCCACTGCTGAAGCTGATCTTATGGTTCCATTTCAACTGGTAAATTTTCAAAGTTACTACCTAGTGAGGAAAATGAACTTTTTAAAGTCTTTACTTTGTCACTAATTATTCCTATCTTTATTAAGATTGCTAGCTTCCATTCTACTAGAAAAATGTATTTAGAAGAGTTTTTTATCTCATTTTGCATAGGCTGCACTAAAAACTATCGGAGAAGAGGACAAATATTTCTCTAGATTGTCGTTACGGTGCGATTTCGGTTTGTTTAGTGTTTATACGCTGAGATTACACTTGATAATTCATCGGTTCCCAGGATTCCGGGAATCACTCTTAAGTCCTCCCAAGTTGAATTACCGAAATCAAAACTTTTCACCGATGGAGACATCGGTACACAACTTGAAACTTCTAACCAGATATCTCTCGACGGTTGGGATGACATTGCGCTTGATTACTCCGTCGACTGGCCTTTACATTTGTTTTTCACTCAAGAAGTGGTTTCCAAGTAAGCTATTGTGTTAACTTCTTCATTTCAATGATTATGAGGCATATCTGGTTTGATCTTTGTTTTCGTAATGTGGAGTAGGTATGTTAAGATCTTTCAGTACTTGCTTCGACTAAAACGAACTCAACTCGAATTGGAAAAATCATGGGCTTCTGCAATGAAGCAAGATCATTCTAATCTTTCCATACTTCAGAACAATGGATTGATTAGCCCGGGATCAAAGCTCAAACAACAAACTTTTCGACAAATGTGGCGTGTTCGAGAACACATGGCGTTTCTTATCAGAAATCTTCAATTCTATATTCAGGTTAACTCTCTCTGGAAATGCATTAACTTATAGTTGGGCGATACGCAAATTTGGTCTCTATAGTTTCATGGTTTTTACAATTTTAAGCTCCAAAGTTTTATGATCGTGGCAATTTTAATCCTCAAAGTATGAAAACTTGGAAAGTTTGGGGATCGATTTTGCCACTTTGGGGATCTGATTTGTCAAATGTTGCATATTTAGAGGTCCAAAACTGTCAAAACTTTAAAATTCAGGGATTAAATATGTCATTACAAATGATGGGGAATAATTTCGCCAAACTTTTGCCTTATAGCTTATTTTTCATCCTTGTTTAATTTGAAGGTGGATGTGATAGAATCTCAGTGGAATACACTCCAAGCTCATATTCAAAATTCTCATGACTTCACAGAATTGGTAGGCTTCCATCAAGAGTAAGAATTCTTCGTCTTTTTTCGATCAAATACTCGTTTTTCATCTTCCCTTTACATAAATGTTCGATTCTTACATGTTTAAGGTACTTATCAGCGTTAGTTTCGCAATCATTTCTCGATATCGGCTCTGTTTCACGCATTCTAGACGGAATCGTTAAACTTTGCTTGCAATTTTGCTGGATGATCGAAAACCATGAAAGCAAAGACAACCGAAGTGAACTCGAACACATAGCCGAGGTAAATCATTCGAAATACGAGCTTTTTGAGACGATTCGGTTAAGATCGTTATATAGCATCATTTTGTTCAGGAGTTTCATAAGAAATCGAATTCGTTATACACTATACTCCGGAGCAGCCGGATTGCGGGTAGTCAACGAGCTCCGTTTCTTAGACGCTTCCTTTTACGGCTCAATTTCAATTCATTCTTCGAGGTGAATCGGATCGAAACGAAATGTGTGCTGATCTTTGTGCAACATTTGATATGATGATTTTTTGTAGGCAACTGCAAGAGGCGTTTTGAATGTTGCGAGGCCTCGGCCAATAGGCGGCCAGCAATGAAATGATCTTAAAGCCATATGGCCTTCAGAGTTCTGTGTTTAATTGTTATGGGTAGGACATTTATACTATCCGAATAGCTCGTGAACAATATATGTTCGGCTTGTATGTGATCGTCTTCGCTCATTCGAGTAAAAATATGAGTATTGTTCGAACATTATTTTTTGTTCGTTTATAATTTGAACGAACATGAACATTTTTGTGAACAAATGTGAACGTTCGTAAACAAATATATTATTTAAAATAATTTTAGTTATAGTATATTATTATAGTATTTAAGTTTAGAAATTTTTAAAAAAACCTAATTTTCTAAATTCTCATTGGATTCAAAAGATTGAAAAGATAAGACATTTGATATTCTACAAAACTCTCGAAATGTCAAATATGGAACAAAACGAATGTTCATCATCGTCAGTGAACCATTTAGATAAAGTTATTGTTTTTTATGATAGATCAATTTCTACAAAAAGTATGGATAAGTTAAAACATGAAGAACCTTTGGATGAATTTCACATAAATAGTACAAACATGTTCGAACAAATCGTACGAACAAGCTATTCGAACGAACATGAACATTCACTTAATAATTTGAACAATGTTCGAACATATTTTCATGTTCGAATAAAATATGAACGAATATGAACACGTTCGAAATAAAAATATGAACGAACATGAACACAACGCGTTCGGTTCGTTCGGATCGAATAACAGTCCTAGTTATGGGTATTTTTTTTATTTAATGTTATTTTTTATGACAAGTGATTTAGTTTAATTCAATATTTTATATCAGTCTTGTATTGATCTCAAGTGGTAAAATCAATATTTGAGATATAGAATTATGATTCTAAACAAAATGCAGATTAACATGCAAATTTGAAATAATTATTGTTATGTTGTAAAATATGTGTTTTTATTTAGTCAAAATAATGATTTTATGCTAGGGGTGAGCATTCGGTATCGAACACCATATGAAATATCAAATACCGAAATTTTTGCAAAATCTAATAGCGATTATATTCTCAATATCGAAATATCCAAATTATTTCGATATTTTGGTATCGATAACAATCGAAATGTGAATTACTTATGATTATGTTATGTTATAATTCTTCATTTATGTTTTAAAAATTAAATAAAGACAAATAATAGTTTTCTACGATTTATTAATACAAAAATTAGTAAAAAACATAATGGCATATCATGTGTTTTAAATAAATTTATATTTAAGTTAAATCATATTCAAAAGACAAATATTGATTGCATTTTTTTATCTTGGTTTTAAAATTTATTTATTTAACTTGATTTTTTTGTATCATATATGTTATCTCAATATTAGTATAATATTATTAATTGATGTATACCTTATGTAAACTTTCATTTCTGCTCTTTATAATTATTGTTAATCCTTGACAGTGTGTAGGACTGCATATGTAATAAGACAGAACTTGTTTACTTGTACTATATGCGTATTGTTAGGTAGCATAGAAACGTTTTTTCCGTTCTTATTAGAGGTGTTCACTATTCGGTAAAAATCGAATACTGAATCGTTTATCGAATTTTTTTTACCGAACCAATATCGAATTATGAAATCGGTTCGGTATTCGGTTTTAAAATTTCGACCATTTCGGTATTGGTTCAGTAAAAAAAATCGGTATTCGGTACTTTACCGAATACCGAATTTAACTTTTTTTTTAATTTAAAACTAATATTTTTAAAATTAAATATATTATTATGATTTTTTTTATTTAATTTGATTAAATTTCGGTAAATAACGAAACCGAACCGAAATAATTCAGTATTTACCTAACCGAACTAACGAAATTCGGTAGCTAATTTTTTGACTTATTCGGTATTCGGTAATTGAAATTCGGTTCGGTATTTATCGAATGAACACCCCTAGTTTTTGTTACACACATGAAACGTTTCTCGTTTCATTACCAATAAAATGTTTTTCATATTTTTGTAATTTTACTTATAGCTTATTTTGTTTCCAATGGTGTCCGCAAACAATATTCTTGACGTAGAAACCTCGATCAAATATTCAACATCTTCGGTTGAAATAAAAAAATTAAGTCTAAATTCAAGTAAAATTTCTAAAATTATTTTTATAATAAAATTAAATATTGATATCAGCATGTGTTTTATTTTATATAGGAGAATATAAACACAAGGAATGCTCTTAAATAAAATTACAAGGTGTAAATTAATATGATATATCTATAATAATATGTTTTTATTTTTTATTAGGTTAAGTTTCATCTATTGAAACTTTTTACTAGTCGTTATTTGTTTATCATTTTATGCGTTTCTACGTTCTAACGTTTCACGTTTCCAACAGCCTACGTGTATTGTTATTGCTAGAGCTTTAAAGGTGAACATCATATTTATTTAAATAAAATTAATTATACAATTTTCTCCATTAATTACCTGTGTAGTGTTATTTTGTTTCTGTTAATTGATCAAAATCATCAACCTCGAGTCAAAATCTTTACTTTTTTATTTAATTTATGCATTAAAACTAGGGCTATTACATGAACCGAATAGTTCGTGAACAATATGTGTTCGATTCGTATATGATCGTGTTCGCTCGTTCGAATAAAAATATGAACATTGTTCGAACATTATTTTTTGTTCGTTTATAATTTGAATGAACACGAACATTTTCTTGAACAAATTCTAACGAAATATATTATTTTAATTAATTTTTTTACTAATATATTCTTATAGTATTTAAGTTTAAAAACATTTAGAAAACTTTATTATATTATTAGTGATGTAGTCTTTTTATTTGTTTTATGAAAAATAATTGCTTGATTATTTCTTCAATACATTATTTTTTTGTGATTTTGTTTGTAAAATAACAAAATTTAATTTTTTTGGTGAAGTTCGCATAAATATTTCAAATATTTTTTCATAACAAATCGTACGAACAAATTATTTGAACGAACATGAACATTTACTTAATAATTTGAACAATGTTCGAACATATTTTAGATTTCGAATAAAATATGAACGAACATGAACACGACGAGTTCGGTTCGTTCGGATTGAATAATAGCCCTAATTAAGACACATATTTTTACTTTTGTGATTTTCAAATCATAACCAAACTAAATTAATTTATGTGAATTCGACTTTAAATGATACTACATATTTCTTTGTTATTGTTGTTTACCAGAGCAATAATTACAATACTATTATTTTGTTTTACTTGATAATTGCAATTGCAATTGCAATTGCAAAACCTTAAAGATCAAAGTTTTTCTAAGAAATAATAGTGAAATTGTGAAAATAATAATTTATCTATAATTTATAACAAAGGGCTGAGTATTCTAAATTTGATAAAATCCAATCTAATTCGTATCCATCCATATTTCTAAAAAATGTCATTCTCACTGATGAGAACTTTAGGACCGGGTATCTTGTGATGGGTAAGGCCCAACAACAGATAAGTCAATTCAAATAGCGAAAATGAATTCCTATAGCCCATTTACACCTCTAAGAAAGAGCGGCCCGATGTTCAACTAGAGGACCGAAGCTAACCTTGACGAAATAAAGTGTTTTCTGCCAGCTGGCACCTGGGTTCAGTCCGAGCGATTACAGAACGGTTACAACTCACGTTTACCACGCTTCGGGCCTTCCCACGCAGACCACGCCTCGGTCTCAACCTCGTTTTACATCCCGCGATAACAACATTTAACAAACCTGTCAGAGGCGGTTACAGAGCGTGATTTACACACGCTATGAACTCTATAAATACAGGGCAAGACGACGGAAATAGCAGGACCCTTTGGACGCGGAAGAACAGGCCGTTACCCTGCCGGAATTCTTACCGCTTTCTTTTCCTTGTCATTTTCTTTAGCCTCTGCTGTATTAACTATGAGTTATTTGATTAGTGAACAGGTTAAGAGCATAATTTGCTCTTAGTCGAGTGGTTTTCACCCCAATTCTCGGGGTTTCCACTATACATCGCCGTGCACTTATTTATTTCCAGCTTTTAATCGTCTCTCACATCTAAAAACAAATCAGAACCGAGTTCATTTGTTGAACAAACCGGACGACTGTTGGTACCCCCTAAAAAGGGACCATAACAGTTTGGCGCCATCCGTGGGGAACGATTTGTGGATTTACCCATTGAGGTCTCTATCCCGACGAGGAATACGCAGGCGACAAATCTCGCAATCGGTAACGAATTCTCAACAGATAATGGCGTATGATTTTATAGGAATTATATTCAATCACACAGGGATATGAGTTAGTCTTCGACGGCGGGGGTTTTGGACGGGTTTGGACTAGTGATAGCTCTGACTAAGTCGAGAAAGTCCTAGAACTTACCAAGAACTTAATTCCCCGCAAGAATTCGCTGGCCAAATCGAAAGTGTGAGAAATGTTATTTTCCGATGTATTCGTTCTATCGATATGCTGAGAAAAGGGAATATAAATGAGAAGCTCATCCAAAAAAAAAATGAAGAGCCTACATTGGGACTTATAAAAGAACCGGGGCTCCCAAAACCGCAGTCTATCTTTGGACTCATAGAAGAACATGGGCTCTCTACCCAGCAGACATCCATGGATCTGAAGGGTCGGGTTTTTCGTGATTGGTTTCCGTTCATAGCGGCCTCCCTATGACAAAACCCAAGGGACTAGTGTTGAGAACTCTTAAACCGGGTACCAAAGATGTGTTCTTGTTGAGAACCATTAAACCGAGACCAAGGATGAGTTCTAAACCAATATGAATGTGGTCAGGCTCAAGCAATGATTCGACAGCTGAAATTACCAAGTATAGGATCGGGCCCAGCAGACAGCTTAGGATTCGACAGACTGCTTCGGTCCCGGAGGACACCTTAGGGCCAAACAGACAGCTTCGGTCCCGGAGGACACCTTATGGCCTAGCAGACATCTTAGGTCCCAAAAGACAGAATCGGTCCCGGCAGACAACTTAGGTCCCGGAAGACAGCTTCGGTCCCGGAAGACAGCTTAGGGCCAAGCAGATAGCTTCGGTCCCAGCAGACAACTTCGGTCTCGACAGACAGCTTAGGGCCCAGCAGACTAGATGTTGACCCATCAACATGCGTTCCACGCATCGGGCTCAACCACGTTTTCCAGCATGTGAAAACAACCTCCAATAACCTTGTCAGATGTGGTTACATGGCGTGGATTACACGCATCTCCCCCTCTATAAATACATAGCTAAAAGATAAGCTCAGGATGATCCTTTGGAGGCCAATTTCTGTAACACTAACCTGCTGTAATTTCATTTTCGCTGTTCTTATTCCTCTTGTACATTTTCTCCTGATTTATTAATGAATTTGCCGTGGAGGTTTTCCTCTCGGCAACGTGGTTTTTTTCCCCTTTCTTAAGGGGTTTTTCCACGCTAAAATCGTCTGTGTTCTTTCTATTTCTGTATTTCAAGTTGTCTCCACAAACAACAAATAAAACCGGTTTTCAGAATCCGGTGACTGTTGGTACCCCCTAAAAAGGAACCACAACACTCACGTCTAGGGATGTTACACGATCCGAACAGTTCGTGAATAATATGTGTTCGGTTCGTATGTGATTGTGTTCGCTCGTTCGAATAAAAATATGAACATTGTTCGAACATGATTTTTTGTTCGTTTATAATTTGAACGAACATGAACATTTTCATGAACAAATGTGAATGTTCGTGAACAAATATATTATTCAAATTAATTTTTATTATAATATATTATTATAGTATTTAAGTTTAAAAACATTTACAAAACCCTAATTTTCAATCATTGACTCTAGCAACGGTTGAGAATCACTTCTCAATTCTTTATTGGATTCAAAAGACTGAAAAGAGAAGACATTTGATATTCTACAAAACTTTCAAAATGTCAGATATGGAGTAAGACGAATATTCATCACCGTCAGTGTACCCTTTGAATGAAATATTGTTTTTTATGAATAACTAATTTCTACGGAAAATTGGGATGAATTGGAACATGCAGAACCCTTTGAATTAATTTCATACAAATAGTACAAACATGTTCGAACAAATCATACCAACAATGTTCGAACAAGCTATTCGAACGAACATGAATATTTATTTAATAATTTGAATAATATTCGAACATATTTTCACGTTCGAATAAAATATGAACGAACATGAACACAACGCGTTCGGATCGAATAACAACCCTACTCACGTCAAATCATCAAATTTTTCATAATGAAAATGACAATTTGATGGGATGTGACACAATATTATTTTTTTATATTAATAAGACTAAGATAAATAAAAAGGAGTGATCATCATGCAAATGCAACTTCGATCACGTAACTCTCGAACTTGTATTTCTCTTGGTAGGGATTGTAACACGTGTAAGATCCGAATACCCGAAATATTTTCGACCAATAAGATGGCTTAAACAGATCGTATCTCGACCCGGATTCTCGTCCACGAGTTTGAGTTTCCCGGTCCCACCACCAACTCTAATGCTGATCTCTATGCCACGTGGCGAGTGCTCAACGACTCATCGAATTTTGTTTTTTCTTTTAACCTAAAAAGATAGAGCAGACTTCTCACACTTGCTTTCATTAGAAACTCTCCTTTTTCCGCCTCCAAAACCTCTCAGATTTGCAGCTTCTGATAAATCTCTGTCGCTTCTGGTTTATCCTGTGAAGTTCTGGACTTTAGTGGGTATCGGTTTTAGGTCAATTTACTGCTTTTACGGTGAGCTTTGGCTATTATAGTTTGGGTATCTGGTTATTCGATGTTTCATCGCTACTTGTATTTTTTCCATTTTTTTCGATTTTGATTCTTATTTGGTTAGATCATCGCTACTGGTTCATCTATTCTTTTTGCGCTATTATGTAAAGACTTGTTGTTCCTTTTAGCTTTATTGAGTTACTAATATTCGTTATTTGGGGTCTTTTTGGGTGAAATTAAATTGGAGGATTCGTTTCCTTAGAGAAATTTTTGATATAACTCGTGATTCCTTAATTTTTATCCGTAGATCTGCCTAATCTTTTGCATATTTGTTGTTTTGGTGGACGTAGGTGAACGAAGATTTTGAATTTACAGTCTCCATCGTGGTTTAATTATTATTCAGGGATGTCAGATTTGTGCGTTCATCAGGTACAATTCTCTTTGAAGAAACTGTCTCACCATAAGTGATTATTCATATGTGGTCACTGAAATGGTAGTTTAAACGCTTTCATTCTACGATATAGTCAAACAGAAGTAATTTATAGAGTTCGTGTTAAATTTTTTCATAGTCATCACTGTACTTGCAACTTTAATGCTTTAAAAATGAACTATTTACCACTAAGGTTCCTTTCTTCGGTCTTCACTTGTTTAATTTTAATTTGGGTAACTTTTGCTTTCGCTAGAGCTATTATTTTACTTACTTGCGAGAATTATCGACTGCATTTCTTATTGTTTACATTAAAACTGTGCAACTTCTTTTACAGTTCGAGGACACTGTTTGGAATGATTTTTGCCTCAGTGAGGACATTATGGTATTTCCTGGTTCTCAACAGTTTGATGATCATACCAATTATAGTAGCCTAAAGAAACGCCGACGTCAAAATAGTGATTATTCTAATAGTTATGGAGATGAAGGGGATGATTGGAGCTTTCAACCCCCGAGTAAAAAATGGGATATAATGTCTGAAAATTATTCATGGTCTCAGCTTCAGAGTGAATTATTTCCGTCGGCTAATGACAACACAGACGCAAATTTATCTTCTGTTAATTCTACATCTTCACCTCATGCATTTGAAATTGATGATATGGAGAAAGATGAGAGAATTATGAATCACACTGGCGATGCAGCCGATAACAAATCTTTCAGTTATTCACTCGATGATGTAACTGATCCAAATGATAATGTTGAATATTTTGAGTGCAAAGATTCAAGTGATTTATTGTGTTATGGATGGCCTGAAATAGGAATCTTTGATGATGTTTTCACAATGTTTAGGTAATATTCATCTTCTCAATTTATTATATTCTTGTTTTTTTTGAAGTGTAATGTTATTTCATATATAAATTACCTTATGAGTTCATAAGGCATTCAAAGGGTACAAAACCGAAAAAAAAACGCATGATTGTATGATATTTATACAACTGTGTTTTCTACGGCCTCAAACGGGGCCCTAACCCATTCATCTATCTTGATACAATATATTTTCCCTTTCAGGAGTTGTGATTCAACATTTGGTGCTGGATCAAGCAAAGAATTTGAGCCAATATTTTGTAATTTCGGTGGATCCGAGGAGCTAGTTAATTCAAGTTTAGAGTGTCTCGATTCTGAAGCCAATATAGCAAATGATTTATTACAAAGCTCTCTCTCATTTGCTGGATCCGACAAGATTCATTCTTCCAGTGTAGCTGCAATAGGTCCCGAAAAACCTGGCTTGCGATCCGTGAATCACGACTTTAATCCCGGTTCACCATGTGAGTCTCTTGATCTCTCAGTTTATTCCAAGGTAACCATTCTTCAATGATTAATCCTCTGAGGATTGCAGGTGAAAATGTGACTACAAAAGGTGACCCGATTCAGAAAAAAATGTTGTTTTCCATATTCGAACCTGGCCACGTATCCTCCTCAAATACACAACAGAACTTGGCCACGAATCCTGCACTGGATGATATTTCTTTCGAAGCAACAAGTTTTCACCATCTTCAACATGCTATGCTTAAGGTATACTGACTGCTGGTTTTAGTTTGTGTGAGCATATTGAGAATAAAAGTGTTCTAGTTTATAAGGAGAGTGATATGTGATTGACTTGATCTAACTTTTTCAATGTGATTTACTTCTCTATTGATTGGGTTACACATACACACTCCCGGCCCATTAAATACTGAATTTCTACAAGCGTAACTTCTCATTAATGCTTCCTTTTTGCTATCAGCTTGATTCGAAGACGAAGTTATGCATAAGAGACAGCTTGTATCGTCTCTCATGGAACGCAGAACGGAGGCATAACTCCGTTAAATCGAACCTTAGTTATGAGGATGACAAAAGTGCATCTTTTCTCCCATATGAAGCAACAAGGCATGATTTTAGTTTACAATACATTTTCTCCTTAAGCTTTCTATGACATCTTTTTGTAAATCCAGCTGTCTTATGAGCATCGAAACGGATACAAATCCCGTTGATCGTTCGATAGCACAATTACTTTTCGACCGGCCATTGTCGTCTTCTGCTCTAGACAACACTTCCTTGACTATGAATCCACCAAGCAAGGTAATAAATCATAATCAAAGCTTGTTATAAATCAATCTTTTCACACATTTACTCTTCATTTTTCGTTGTTGTAGAATCGTGGATCGTATGTGAGCACGTAGACTTTCGGGTGAGCCCGTGATCTCAATCGTGTTATGGTATATAAACTATAGTACCTATTTAACACTCTGAAACTTGAGTGTGGTTTTTGTATTAGTGAGTTTGTGATCACATGATAATTGTTATGTTTGGTTACGATTTTCTTAGATTTAAGTCGTAAAACGACATCCTCGTAAAATATTACTAATTTTTTGGGAATTTGGTTTTTACTACCAATCGACTTTTGCAATCCTAAGTGGATTTTGTACAATTCGCAATCAAGCAAGGTTTTAATTTTGGGTAAATTTTGGATGGAATCAAAAAATAAAATTTCGAGGAAACAATACAAATTTCTATGATACTTCCTATGTTGCACGGGTATGTGGATACGGGTGCGAGGTGCAAGGTACGGGGTATAAGGTGCGGCGATTTTAGAAGTATCCGATTCATGGTGGGTCAAATTCAATATAATAAAATAATCAATTTAAATATTTGAAATTTTATAACTACACAAATCTGTAAAAAGTAACGAGTTTTAGCCAATTTATGAATGAAGTATGAAACTCTTAATTGACATTTGTTAGCTTCTTGTTCTCATTACTTTCCAGTCACTATATAATTATTTTCCCCACCCACCAGAGCTTCTGCACATCTTCTTATCAAATTCTTATTAACCCTAATTCTCTTAAAAATATGTATGTGGGTGCGTGAATCACCTAACATGCATTTGGTGCGTGAAATTTGAAAATTTCAAACACCTGTACAACATAGGATATTTCGATCACACTATTTAATATACAGGTTGTTTGTTGAACCTTTCAATTTTTTTATCCAACTAGGAATGATATTTCAAGATAAATTTTAACATAATAAACAAAATTAAAAATTAATCTATATAAACTCGTTGACATATGTAAATTGATTTATACGCCCCCAATCCATAACCTAATTTTCAAAAAATTGATGCATGTGTTAACCCGTTTAAATGAATTGGGCCGGGTTGGGCCAGTCGAGGCCCAGCCATATGATATTAATTTGAATTTGAATTTGAATTTGAATTTGGGATAAATTTATGAAAAGTAAGAAAAGAATGAATCCCTTGTTTATCGTAGAAATTCAAAGGTGGGGTTTTTAGCATTGTATCCATTTGTGGAAGGAAGCTTTGACGGAAAGAGAAAGAAAGGATACGGGTGTACCAATTTCCGGCCAAGTCAAACCCTCTCCCTGCTTCTTTCTTCTTTTCCGGCGACCCATGTGGTGAACGGTAAATAGAAGGATTGTAGTGTAATCCAAACGGGGAATCTGTGTTATAAATGGATAGAGCTTTTGGAAAGCTGCGGAATTTGGATGCCTACCCGAAAGTTAATGAAGATTTTTATAAACGTACATTCTCTGGAGGCGTTATTACGCTCGTTACTTCCTTTGTCATTATTTTGCTGATCGTCTCGGAGTTGAGTACGTTTCTTCTAACATTCTTTTGTTTTTCTTTTCGATCTGGGTCGTAGATTTGATGTGGGTATTCAGATTTTATCATTTTTTGTCTTAAATTTTAGGGTTATTTCTGCACACTGTTACGGAGACAAAGCTTGTAGTTGATACATCTCGAGGAGGCAAATTGCGGATCAATGTAATTACTCTGCTTTCATTGCAGTAAATAGTGCCATTTCTTTTATGTTGAATGTTCTGAAAGTTGATTACTTTATGCTGCAGAACTAGTTATATATCATTCTTAAATGTGTTAATTTTATCTGCAGTTCAATATCAGCTTTCCTGATGTGCCATGTTCTCTTCTTAGTCTTGATGCTATGGATATCAGCGGTGAGAGACATCTTGACATAGTACGTGATGTATATCGATTATTTATTTTTAATTTTAAATTTTTGCGATTCGATTCTTCGCTGAGGGATATTTATCATCTCTGAATTGTTATAAATTGTGTCCTGATTTGCAGAGACATGATATATTCAAGGAGAGAATTGATGTGTATGGTAATGTGAAGGAAATCAAGAGAGATGGTATTGGTGCGCCTGAGGTATGTAAAAAGAGTTGAATTTGAAAGTTATTTTGGTAGGGATTTTGCGTTAAATCTGTCGTTTTTAAGACATTTAAACTTGAAAATGTAAACTTCAAGAAGATCAGTAGCTTGTTTGCATTTGGAAAATGATGAATTTTTTATATGTTGCTTAAAAACCGCAGATTGGAAGACCATTGCAGAGGCATGGAGGGAGGCTTCAGCACAATGAGAAGTACTGCGGTTCATGTTTCGGTGCAGAGACGGTATTTTTTCCTTTTTATATATTGTAGTTTCTGAAGTTGAATCGGTTAACACGGAGAGTGTTCGTTTTACATAACTTCCCGGCTCATATTCGTCTTCTTGTTGTGACATTTTGTTAGTATTATTTCAGAGTGATGATCAATGCTGTAATTCATGTGAAGAAGTTCGTGAAGCATATCGAAACAAGGGTTGGGGTTTGTCAGATGATTCAATTGATCAGGTTCATTTTACATTATTTTTTTTGTCAAACTCTCTCTTTTTTATGGAGAAAATGGCGCCTTCGGTCCCCAAACTTTAAGGTTTTCACAAATTTGGTCCTCCGAGTTTGCAATATTTGACAAATCATATCCTCAAAGTGGTAAAATCGATCCCCAAAATTTGATTTTGACCAAAGATCACAATTTCCAAAATTTAGAACTTTGGGACCAATTATATCATACAGATTTAACTTTGGGGACTGATTTTACCAAAACTTACAAAGTATGAGGATCGGTTTTGGCATCTTGATACTTTGAGAATCACAATTACCACAATCATACAACTTTGAGGATCAAAATTATCAAGACCATGAAACTATTGAGACCAAATTTGCCTGTCGCCCATTTTTTATGCAACGAACCTAATACTAGAACTTGTGAAGTTTTTTCATTAAGATGATAAAATTGACGTGGTTCGGATAACTGTTGTTTTTAGTGCAAAAGAGAAGGTTTTGTTGAAAAAGTGAAAGAAGAAAAAGGTGAAGGATGTAATATTCATGGATCTTTAGAGGTCAACAAAGTTGCTGGTAATTTTCATTTAGCAACTGGTCAAAGCTTGCAGAATCCAGGCGCATTTCTTCTCGAGTTATTGAATCACGTTCAAAGTTACAATGTAAATCTGATGCTATTTCGAAGTTTCGTTATTCATTTAAACTTGTTTTGAATATTTGTGATGCATTTTCAGCTTTGCACTGAGCTTTTTATGATTCCCATTTCAGATTAGCCACAAGATTCACAAGTTGTCGTTCGGAGATTCTATTCCCGGAGTCGTAAATCCGCTTGATGGGTAAGTTATCTGTCTTTTTTTTCAACATCAGTTCATTGAAAAGACAACATATTTTGTTGTAATAATACGCCTTTTTCTGCTTGTATACAGAGTTCAATGGGTGCAACAACAACCTAATGGCATCTACCAATACTTTATCAAGGTAAGTTTTTTTTGAGAAAATGACGTTTTTGTCCCCAAACTTTCGTTATTTTGGCAAATTTGGCACGAATTTTTGGCGAATTTGGTTCTCCAAGTTTGCAATATTGGGCAAAAAAGTTCCCAAAATGGCAAAACGGTTCCCGAGTTTTAATTTTGGCTGAGGACCTCAATTGGCAAAATTGAAAACATTGTGGATCAATTTTGTCATACACAGTTACTTTGGGGACTGGTTTTGCCAAATATTACAAAGTATGAGACCGATTTTGCTAAAATCAAATAACTTTAGGGACCAAAAGTGCTAAAACTGATCAACTTTGCGTCTTGTCTATATAATCGGTTTTTTGATGAGTTTTACATAAACCGGGCCAAATAATTTGAGATAACAAAGTAATGTACTTGTTTAATATATGAGTTGTAAACTGGTTTGAACCGTTTTTTAGCCGATTTTTCCGGTTTTTTGAACAACTGAGAAATGAATCTCTGATTAAGCTTTCCATTTGATGTTATAAGGTGGTTCCGACAATATATACTGATGTTAGAGGCCACATTCTTCAGTCAAATCAGGTACTTTGAAACTGCAAACTAAGACTATTTACTTATAATCAGCTTCATATGCTCATTTTCTATAATTTTATGTTATGATCTTTGCAGTTCTCAGTAACTGAGCATTATAAGAGTCCCGAAGAGGATCACTACCGATCCTCCGCCGGAGTTTACTTCTTCTACGATTTGTCTCCTATACAGGTATGTTTTATTACAAGAACCCGTATCAGTTTGAAGTGATCTCGATTAAACTGCTATGAAATACCAAGAGAAAATGACACTTTCAATCCCTAAATTTTCGTAGTTTTGACAAATTTAGCCCATATAGTTTGTAACCGTATATTTAGTCCTCAAACTTATGATTTTAGCAAATTTGGTCCTTTGTATTTGCAATATTGGGTAAGTCGGATCCCAAAATGGCAAAACAGATCCCCAAATTTTGATTTTGGCAGAATACCGAAATTGAAATCTTTGTGGATTAATTATATGATATATACTAAACTTTGGGGACTGGTTTGCCAAAAATTACAAAGGATGAGGATCAATTTTGCCGTATTCATACTTTGGGTATCACAATCGTGACATTCATAAAACTCTAGGAACCAAAACTTGTCAAAATAACGAAACTTTGGGGACCAAACTTGCGTCTCGTCCAAATATCAATGTTGCGAGTTCGGTTAAGTATTTGTATATTGTGCTACAGGTCAATTTCCGGGAGCAACATACGCCATTTCTTCACTTCCTTACACATATATGTGCCATAGTTGGAGGTGATTCATATTTAGGAACTATTCGGTAAAACCGGAAAGATAACACCCCTCCATATCATACTTGCAGGCATATTCACAGTGGCCGGAATCGTCGATGCTGTCTTATACCATGGCCATAAGGCAATACGCAAGAAAGTAGAACTCGGGAAGCTCGGATAACCAGTCGAAAATCTTGCATTCTTTTGTATCGTCGAGCCAGCAAGAGCACGGTGTCCCGGAACCTCATTGCCAGGATGAAGCCATTGCAAAACTTGCTCAAGGTAAAGATAGTTGGTTGTAGTACATTTGTGTGTTGAGAGACTTGAGTTTCTTGTTTTTGTTCGTCTGTCCCTTTTACATTAACTCTCTTTATATCAACTTGTAACATTCCATGGTTTTGAAGAAATCTTTAGGTTGCGTTTGAGTCCAAAACAAAATTAAACGTAATTCATTTTTTGGTGAAATAATCAATCATTTTTATTAGATAAATCCAAATATATTTGAATATTATTTTTTTAATATTTTACAATAAATCAAATTTTGTGTCGATCGATTATCATTCATACCGATCATATTTGTTTGACTCGGTATGAAATTTAGATCGATATGAACATATTGTTCTCGAGTCCACAGAAGATAAACGGAAGAATAATCTTCTCCAATTTTTACATCCTACTTATTATTTATAGTTTATACCATAGTTTTTTAAATTGGTTCGGACCTGTCGATCCGACCGTGAACCGGTAATAACATAAATTCGATCCATTTCGAATAATGGTTTCATCTCAAAATCGGGCTATGTCAACAAAAATTGGTCTATTCTGGTCTAAATGCTAAAAACAAATCAAAACCGATTCGATCAACTAGAATTTGCCATAATTTTGATCTAATGAGCATTTGTCCAATTTTTAATCAAATAGGGTAAAATAATATTTTTAATTACAATTAATAATAAAAAAAATTATAATTTTAAATTTATTTTATTATCAAATAATATATTAATATTATAAATATACATATTTTTAAAATTGGTTTAAATCGATCTAATCAATAGAAGAGATTTTCGGTTCATTCATAAAACACATTTCAAAAAACATGGGCCTTTATACTATTCGGCCCATATGTAATTAGTAAAGGCCCATGCTCATTTCTACAAATCTAAAGCCCAAAATATTTCATAGTCGGCCCAATAGGCCCATAATCTGAGAGCTCAGGCCTTTTTCGTTCCATAAATGGTTTACATTTAATTTTAATATAGGGTTAAATGTCGCCGGCAAAAGCCTCAGTCGTCTCTCCGTCGTTAACGAAGAGACAGAGAAAGCGCGTCAAGCGTACAGGTAATCGAAATTATATCCCTTGAATTTATTCTTTAGATTTCTAGCTTCAGAACTTAATTCTCAGCTTCTTCTGGGTTTATGTAGCGAAAAACAGAACAAGAAAGCGAGCCCATAAGTTAGAAAAGCTCAAAGGGAAGGAAAACGTCACCCCACTTGTTAAGAAATACTGGTTTCAAAGATATGATCTTTTCTCAAAGTACGATGATGGTATCAAGATGGACGAAGAAGGATGGTTCTCAGTCACGCCGGAAGAAATCGCCTTCCGTCATGCCGGACGGTGCGATGGTGCCGGCGTTGTTATCGATGCGTTCGCCGGCGTAGGTGGAAATTCGATTCAATTTGCCAAATTGTAAGTACTTTTCTGAAATCAATAACCCTAATTTTGCAATCACTTCTTCATTGCCGTATTTCTTGCTACTTTACCATTTCCCCTCCTCATTCCTTAATCAATTTACATAAATTTAAACTAGCTTTCTGTCAAGCTTCATCCATGGAGTATGCATAATTCTGTTGCAGTTGATAATCTTGAATTTTCCATTGAGTTCTTCCCTCTTTTGCTTGCTTTTGGGGTCATGGATTTGAGCTGCTTTAAAGATGATCTTTGAATCAATCCACATTGTTATTTGGCTTTAAACTGATCGATTATAAATCTTAGTGTGCTTATATTCTCAGGTGTCATCACGTAGTGGCCATTGATATCGACCCGAACAAGATCGTCTTTGCATTAGAAAATGCAAAGATTTATGGTGTTGAAGATTATATTGATTTCATCATAGGAGACTTTTTCCAGCTTGCTCCTTTCTTAAAGGTAACTTAAAATTTTACGCCTTCCTTTTGAATCAATTCTCCGAAAACTACATCCATGCAATTATGTGTAAACCTCATCAACCCGAGTTATAGTTGGTGTGTAGGGCAAACCTCATGGAGGAGGTTGAGTCCAATAAGGAGGGGTGAATGTGAGACCCCTCGGGGGTGCCGAGACACCTTAGGCGAATCCTAACATCGACTATAGACAGGGAACGATAAGAGGTGAAGTATGATGATTCGCCCCATCACTTACATGATGTTTTTTCCCTAGCAAAGTGGCAAGGATCCCAATAGAATCGAAAAGTTAAGCGTGTTCACCATATAGTAGAGGTATGATGAGTGAACTACTGGAAATTTATAATTAGGGAAAAAGTAAACCGTGAGGATTAGGTCAGAGTCATTAGGGAAAAATATCGTGCAAGTGGGAAGTAAGTCGTTACAATGATGATATGACCGTAGACATTGTCGTATAGAAAATCGTAGGACATTGTCGTTTTAATCCCATATGGTGGATTACTTGCACACATCTTATATATTAGATTTGTTAAGTGTATTTTTCCGATGTTGGATAGTTGTTCGTGTCATCGTCTTATCTTTTGCATCTTCAGGGGGACGTGATATTTCTTTCACCACCATGGGGTGGTCCTTCGTACACGAAAAAACGAAACTTCACACTAGATTTGATTCATCCAAAAGACGGGTACTTAGCTATCGTATCACCTCATTGAATCGACAACGAAATGTTATCTATTTAAGCAATGCATAATTCTAAATCTTTTAGATATTCATTGTTTAAAGTTGCTCTCTCCATAACCAACAACATCATCATGTTCTTACCTCGTAATGTCGACAAGCTCCAAGTAAGTAAACTCTCGTGGCTATCATCTCCTCCGTTGAACATCGAGGTACTTTTTTGCACTTTCAACTACATCGTAACAAGTCGTTTTGTTTTACGACTTATTTTGATTCTTCAGTTCGAAGAAAACTTTGTTAGAAATCACTTAAAGGGAATAACTATCTATTTTGGGGATATTGCTTTTCGATAAGTCGTCTGCCGGAGAAAGTCCGACCAGTGGCTTGTTTCTCCGAGAAACTTCGTTCTTTTGGACTCGACGAAGAAGAAAATGGAGTGAAAAAGAACCTCAGAATGGTTCTTCATTTGCTAGAGATGATGATCCTTAGCTGACTCAGGTTCAGTTTCTTTGAAATATTATTTTTAATTATTATTGTATTTATAATTAATTTATATATTTATTTTACTAGTTTGCTAGTAAAAGTAGAGTAGTCATACCCGTAAACCCGTCTTGATTATTAAAAATAATAATTAATATATATTATTTAAATAGTAATCAATCTATATTGTATTTTTTATTATAAAAGAAATCAAATTTAGATAGATCACAAGTACAAAAAACAAAATTAATTAACGTGAATTGTATACCGGTAAAACTGTTCTGTGGTGGGGGGAATTGGTACGAATGATACCGATGGGTACGACTTCTTTAGTAAAAGTAAATGAAACCTTGAATAAATAACGTTATTTAAAGTTATCTTAATTAAGTAAATTTGACTTTGGAACATTATCATGCACTTAAAAAAACTCAATAAATAACCCCCACTTTTATTATGATTTATTTAAATTATTGTTTGTTATAATGATATTTAATTAAATTAAGTAAACTAATTTCATTTCCATGCCAATGAAAAACTCACTAAGGAAGTTGTAAAATATAAATACAATTCATAAAAATTATCATTTAAAGTTTTAAAAAGAACATATAACAGTTGCATATAAAGCAATATTTTAAATTTGAGGTATACTAGTCCAGTGTATCAGAAATTTTGGTCGTATCGGTTTCGATCGGTATTTTGCCAAAATATCGGTCGGTACGAGTTTTTCTGGGTCGGGTTGGGTTTTATTATAAAATATATATATGAATATTTTATAATTTAATTTATTTTAATATTCTGTTACATATCCGATATACCGATGCAATGAGTTTGTCCGGTATACCAGTATCACCGATATTAAAGATTTATTAATCAATTGTAGTATGCTATATTCATCTTATTTATTTAATTTTTTGAATATTCCAATATAATAGTTTTATATGTATCCCTTTTTTCAAGTAATGAGGGCTTGGTCAACACAATCCATACAAACGGATCAACACATAAACGATCTATCCAAAATAAATATACGGATTGAGCCACAAAAATCAACTCATTAACCCATATTGATAAATGGGTGATATATATCAAATTTTATTTTTAAAAATTTTAAGATTAAAATTAAATGTTTTTTTGAGTTTATCATTCAGTTGATATCAATTCATTGATGGATTGGATCATATTTCTAGCTATTAGATCAATCCGTTGATAGATCAAGAAAATTTCATAATCTTTTGGGCCAACTTGTAACCCGTTAAATCGAGCCATGCCCACCCTTGGTTGCATAATTGATTTTGTTACTAGTTTTTTTATAGTCTATGATCATATGTAGCATTATAATTGATTTTTTTGTTTGGACTCCATCAGCTTCTATACCAAGTATAAATTCAGAGTATCATTTTTTAAGAAAACATGATATTGACTATCTTTGGTTCTCCAATGAAAAGTACGGTAACGTTCATTGTGATAATAAAATCATGATTTTTTAAATTCAAATCAAACATGAGCAAATTTACAGTGCATTCATCGTCAATAAATTGTGATATCATCAGAGTTGTTAAAATCAACTATATTTTAGAAAATATTAATTTACCCTTATGTTTATTAATTATAATAGAATTTTATTTATTATTTTTCATATATAAGAATATATTGATATTTGTACACAAATCGCAATAATAATACCATAATTTTACGAAACATATTTAAAAATTCACGATCATCATATCGCATAGTGGGTTTATTGGGTTCAGATTTTTAGAATTGCGGTGTGGTGAAATATGATGATCGTGAATATTTAAATATGTTTAGTAAAATTGCGGTATTATAATCGTGATTTATGTAAAAATACTAATATACCCTTATATATATAATAATAATAATTAATATAAGTAAAGGTAAATGAGTCTTTTCCAAAATCACGATGAGACCCATCTGTGATGATTTCGTGATTTTTTAACGATTATCACATCGCAATTAAGATTATGTTTTGTGTACATTAAAAAAATCACGATTTGAACCTCTCACCGCACCTTACCCCTGTTTTGATCGCGGTGCCAAACAAACCCACTATTTCAATTTTAAAAATTGAACCAAAGAAATAAATATAATTTAAGTGTACTATATTGGTTTTGGATAAACAATAGTGGAACAGTTAGTTGAAATTGTATAGATAAGGTTTTAACATGTCAAAAACATGTTGTCTTATCACAAACAACATTTGTTGGCTTGTCTATTTATCAATGAGATCATGATAACCTCCATCCCACCAGACTATTTTCAAAGATATCCATCAATATTATTCTTTATTTTTAATTAATTTCAATATTTACATAAATAACTTTTTCTGGTTCATACAATAATGTCTTAATATTTATAATTTCAAACTTTTATTTTTATATATTAAAATATTCAAAAAACTTAATATTCTACAAATGTTTAAAAATGAAATTTTCATGTGCAATCAATTGTAACTAGTACTACATAAATGATCCATAAATCAAATGGTATATCTTAATATTGATGATATCTATTAATCTCAATATTATTCATAAAATTAATATATCAATCAATTTTAAATTTATATATGAAATACTTATTTTAAAATTATGATATTTATTTTATTTTTGCTATTTTTTAAATTAATCTTAATTGATACTTGAGAGTATGACTCTTTTTCTTGTCAAATAGTGTTGTGAGTGGGGATGAAAAAAACGAACTTATAAAATGATTTCATTGAATCCCGAATTTCTACGATTAAACTCCAATACCCTTTTATTTAATTTATGTATTCGTCTTATATCATACGTTATACATATTATCAGCATCTGCAACTTTAGTCCCCGAGTTTGATTGAGAAGAGATAAGCCCTTGTGTAGACGGAAATCCTTGCGAATACCAACGAGCACAAAATACGTAATTGATGAAGTTGATGAAGCTAAGAATACCCAAAAACCAGTAGAAAAGATCGAGCCGATTCTCGTTAAGATCATTGTTGCTTAGCCATCCGTTTTCGTATCGACTTTTCGTCACTTTGTTCACCAATGAAACAAGCACTGAACTCAGATAAAAACCAAATGAATAAGAACAATAAGTTACTGCTGTTAAGAATGTCTCCATTCCTTTCAAGCTTTGCTTATAGAAAAACTCAATCAAACCAACAGCAGTGAACATTTCCGAAACACCGAATATTAGAAACTGCGGTGTGATCCAGAAAATCGAAAGCTTTTTACCGTTAATCAAAGCTTCATTTCTTCTCTTGTTCTCTGTTAAAGCAGCTGAGATCATAGAGAATGTAGCAAGGAAGAGACCGAAACCGATTCGTTGGATTACAGTGAGCCCGGTTTCGTGATTTGTGAAACGACGAAGAAATGGGACTAATAGGGTATCGTAAAGAGGGACGATGAAGATTAACATTAGGTATGGAATGGCTTGAAGAGAAGCAGGAGGGATTTTGAAGGTGTTTGTGAGATGAGTGTTCATGGAAGTTCCTTGTTGAACTGAGAAAGTTTGGAGTTGAGCTAAAATGGTGTTGAAAATAATTGTGCAGGCAAAAATGGGAACAACTGAGATTAGTGTTTTAACTTGCTCTACTTGCTTCACTGTACACACTTTCCATGGACTTTCTTTTCCATCTTCTTCAACCTTGATGCATGCCTTGTTTAAAAACCTGCATTTACATACATCAAATTGTTATGGAAGTGATATAAGAGAAGTGATATTATAAGTAATCAGTTTGTCTAGTATTTTCAATATGATTCACTTCTCTTATGGATTGATTGGGCTACACTAACACTCTTATGACTCATTGAATCATGAATTTCTATGTGGTAGGGTTTCGGGCTTGTCCGTACTAGTTTACACAAAAATAGAAGCAAGTATGAATTGGACCAAGGCTAGTTCGACTCGAGGTGGAGTGTTGAAATATTGTATGTGATTGTCTACTATATAAGAAAAGTAATATCATAAGTAATTAGAATGACCTAGCATTTTCAATGTGATTCACTTCTTGTAGAATGGGCTATACTGACACTCTTTCAACGAATCTAGAATTTCTACACAAATTCGACTATTCGAGTGTAGAAATGAAACAAAAATCAGCAAAAACAGTAACCTGAATCTGGGAGTGAGTTGAGGATCAGAAGAAGAGGCATGCTTTCTCTTAACAGCTGCTGCAACTATGACCTGAAAATCAAGAAAAATACATAAAAAAGATTGAATTAAAGGTATGTAAATTAAAATGATGATGATTATGGAGTACTTGTGCTATGGGTGTGATGATGCTTCCCTGAGGAGGCTTATTCTTGTAAAGAGGAGTGCCGGAGATTAAAGTAATGAAGGCAACGGCCATAACTACGGCGGAGATGCTGAATCCAACGTTCATGCCGGAGTTTGTTTGAATATAGACTAGTGCAGTCAAGGCGATGAGTTCACCGGCGGAGAAAGCAAAGTAAACGGCGTTGAAGTACCTAGAGAGCATTTTAGACTGATCGGAGCGGTTGAACTGATCGGCGCCATGAGCGATCATATTTGGCTTAACGCAACCACTTCCCAAAGCTACAAGATAAATAGCTACGAAGAAAATAATAGCTTGTAGTCCATGAGGTTTGTTGCAGGTTCCAGTCAAAACGTCGTCGCATCGTGGAGGTTTCAGTTGGGGAAGATGAGCTTGTACTGACAATAGAATGAAACCCTGGAAAAGAAATTGATTAACGAATATTGAAATTGAAAGTGTAACTGTAAAGATTGATTACTTACAGAGAGCTCAAGGAAGGAGAAGATAAGCATAGTACAGAAACAGCCGAGATAAGAATCTGCGAGATATCCGCCGAGTAAGGCGAGGATGAAGACCGTACCGACAAAATTGGTCACGATATTAGCTGATTCCGGTAAGGAGAAATGCATATCGTTAATCAAGTAAGTTATCAGATTATTTCCGACCGCCGCGATCGCCGTGATTTCCAATCCTTGTAACCCTAAACCCAAACGTAAAACAATCAACAAACAGTTACCTCAAGCTTCATGATTTTGAATATTTTACCGAGAACGAACACTGCCGCTCTCATTCCGCCGTGTTTTAGAGGATCGAACGGCCGTCCTCGCCAATCTACGGCGGTTCTCCGATCGTCAGACATACTTCCTTAGTGTAGCTGAAGAAATTGTGAAGAAGATAGCTGGCTGGCTCATCACTTATAAGGACACTCACGCTTGAATATCACTTTTCTTTTGTACGATATTCTTAAAGGAATATAATTAAATAAATAAATTATTAGTGATATTTAATGGAATATATTCCACAATCGTATCTATAATCTATAGATACATACATTTTTGGTCTCTATAGGAAAAATAGCTAAAATTGGATATTACATCAAACAAGTCATATCATGTGTTTTATATATTTTAATATTTTATAATATTTAAATAAATTGAAAATTATATTTTTTTATTTTGAATTGTAGATTTATAATATTCAAGTTATAAATAAAACTCGCTCTAATTATATGTATCATTTAGTATAATTGATATATCGGTTGGTAATTGAAAATAAATATTATTAGACTATAATAATTTAATTATCTTGATTTATAATATATTGGAAATGCATGCACATATATTTGTCATCAAATCATGAAAAATGAGTTGAATCGTTATTGAATTGTTATTTGAACAAATTCCTCATTTTAAGCTTATTTGAAAAAGGAGTTATTAAGAAAATGAACTTATGAACTATTTTCTCAAATAAGTAGATATGGGGTCGTTACGCCTCATTAATTGGCTCTACAATGGTGTAACACCTATCGGGTGTGTCGATGCAGTTTAGATAAATTATATCATCGTTATTAATTAAGTATAATGATTGATTCATCACTTGTACTAAACATGTTCCCTAGCAAAGTGACAAGAATCTTATAAATAGAGAGCAATTATGAATTAAGTATAATGATTTGTTCCTCACATGAACGAAAACATTTTCCCTTGTAAAGTGACAATAATTCTAGTGGAACAAGAAAGTTAAGCATGTTAAGTGGAAAATATATGGTAATGGAAAAAGTAAAACTGTGAAAATCATTAGAGTTAGTTTAGTTTAAAAAGAACAATATCATGCAATTGGGAGCAGAACGTTACAAATGGGTTGATCAATGGTCTTATCGTTCATCCAAAACAAACTTGATGGTGATGAGAATCCTAGGACCAGATAACTTGCAATGGGTGAGACCCAATAACGATTGGGTCGACCCATGTGGTAGAAGCGAACTTCCGCAGCTCAACTTAGTACATTTAAGATGAATTGACCCGATATTCCGCGATGGGACCGAAGATAACCTTGACGAAATAAAACGGTTTCTGACAGATGACCCCATGGTTCGATCCAAACGGTTACAAACCCACGCGTTCCACGCTTCGGGCCTCCACACGTTTACCACGCCTCGGGTCANTTGGCTCTACAATGGTGTAACACCTATCGGGTGTGTCGATGTAGTTTAGATAAATTATATCATCGTTATTAATTAAGTATAATGATTGATTCATCACTTGTACTAAACATGTTCCCTAGCAAAGTGACAAGAATCTTATAAATAGAGAACAATTATGAATTAAGTATAATGATTTGTTCCTCACATGAACGAAAACATTTTCCCTTGTAAAGTGACAATAATTCTAGTGGAACAGAAACGTTAAGTATGTTAAGTGGAAAATATATGATAATGGAAAAAGTAAAACTGTGAAAATCATTAGAATTAGTTTAGTTTAAAGATAACAATATCATGCAATTGGGAGAAGAACGTTACAAATGGGTTGATCAATGGTCTTATCGTTCATCCAAAACGAACTTGATGGGTCAAAAAACATTGATGTGGTGTCGATTTGTAAGACGCGGGTGAAGAACGAAGTGGGCAAAGACATGATGCTTTCAAGGACATGTCTTGACATTTGCATGTGTATAAGAATATATTGAGTACATTGAAGTTGTGTAACTTTTGTTCTCTTGCAAAAATTAGATTTATGTACAATTTTTCATAAAATTTAATAGAATTTCCATAAAAATAAAATATAAAAAACCATACTATAATTTGACATTTATTTTTTTTATCTCAAATACGAAAATCTAATAATCCGAAACACGAAAAAAAAAATGTTCCATCTTCTTTTCCAATTGTTCTTCTCTTGATTGAGGTTAGAAAGAATAAAATTCTGAAATGAAAAGGGAATCCATTATTTAGTTTGTAAAGTTTACACGAAAGTATCATAATGTCGGTATTATCCATTTTGGATCGGTAATTCATATACAACAATGAACTGGATATCATGAGCGAGTATAGTTAAGTAGGTCTAACCGTAAGACTTGGAATGGTCCACAGTAGTGTTGGGATGACACGATGCGGATCAAGATAATTAAGTCTTATCCAAGAGGGATATATCTGGGCCATGGAGTATATGACCTCTACCATGATCGTGGAACGAGGAGAGGGGAATCCTCTAAGTAACAAAGTAGTCCTCATAAGTTGCAAAATGGTTCAGTCCTGATGGATTCAGAGCAAACTTGATAGGTTTTAAACAAACCGACGATCGTTATGACATGTATGCAATTATAGTAGTCAGTATCAGATTTGGTGGATCTAACAATTAATGAGGGCGGTGAGTAGGGGATGCGTGACTTAATCTAATTGAGTTTATTAGCTTGACGAATCCCTAGATTACTAAGACGGAAAAAGGGAACCGGTGCTGGTAGTTTTAGATGAGCCTATCAACTATGCTGTTTAATTCCTTTTGAGTGCACACAAAAAATACCCATACATTTATATGTCAATTGAGAGAGTAAAAGAGATGAACATCTTAAGTTTTTTACATGTTACACATCATGGTCTTTTGTACTTCACTTCTCTCTGGTAAGTATCATCCCTTGCTTGGACTTGGACACTCTACTCAAAACTTGCATCGTGTTGAGCCAAATCAATAGTGTTATATTATTAGAAAACGTCCCAAATATGAGTTCGTTTGGATGAGATGATGACTGATGTTTTCCTTTAGGATCACTCTCTATTCTCGAAACTTTGCCACCTAGTTGTTACAATGTATGTATCATTCATTGAACTATATTCTTTGCCCATGTTCGTTGTCTTTATATCATATTCGCCGATTATCTTTATTCTCGACACAATAGATTTTTTACCTTTCTTTTGGGATTTTCTACGTATAAATTCTTTTGTGTTCGCCTTATATTTTAACATAAGTTGTCCCACAATAATAATACAAGAATTTGATTTTTTAAAAGCTTAATTTTCATAGAATTAGATGACTGTTGGTACCCATAAAGGGAATCACCAAAAGAAACCACAATAAATAACAAGCAAATGTCTTCATTAGAAGAAAGATGACAATAACTATTCGACATAACTTGATTAAATCTTTTCAGGAATCTCGAATACAAACGTGTGTAGATTAAAGTATTACTAGACTTGAGACCCAACTGTAAGTTCAAATAGAACTCGTTACAATAATTGTCGTTCAATGGATCACAGATATACAAAGAGAATAGACATATTGAATGGAACAAATAAAAGATATCACTTTTGTTTCTAATCACATTCCTTCATTCTTTTTTTGCAATCCCATCTAGTGAAACTTTGTTCCCTATATATTTCAAGATTTGTTGAAAATGCCCAAAAGTCGAAAATTGAACGACACATGGCGACCGATGATTGGTTAGGTGATGGGTGATTTTGATTGGAAGACCAAGCGAAGACAATGGCTTTTTCAATTTACGATGATTTATTATTTTTTCATTCTTGGCTTGGTTGTATACATATCCATACCGCAACAATTGCACAATGGTTTGGTGGCAAAATTTCTTCCGTCCAGGACACACTCTCTCCTCCAATTTTATTTTTTTAAAAAATTTTAAAAAATTGTAAAAATTAAATTTAAAAGAATTATAAAATATAAAAAATTATAATAATTTTATTAAAAATATTATAATTTTTATATATTTGATGTGTAAAAAAATAAAATTAAAAAATTATAAATGTCTGGACTTTGTTGTATGGATAAGAAGAAAATTATTTATAAAATTAAAAAAATGATGATGTGTACAGAGAGAAAGGTGATGTGGATGAGAGAATGAAATTTTCGGACGGACATGGTTGAGGATGACCTAATTAGAAAGCTATTCGATATGAACTAACCGAACTTTCTATGTTCATGTTCATTCATATTTCATGTTCGTTTGTATTTTATTTGAATGATAATATATGTTCGGACATTATTCAAATACTTATATGAATATTCATATTAGTTCGATAACTTCATATTTTTTTGAATTTAATATATTAAAATAGATTTTTTAGATTAAATATAGAAAAATTAAAAGAATATAAATTTAATGTTTNATCTTGATTTATAATATATTGGAAATGCATGCACATATATTTGTCATCAAATCATGAAAAATGAGTTGAATCGTTATTGAATTGTTATTTGAACAAATTCCTCATTTTAAGCTTATTTGAAAAAGGAGTTATTAAGAAAATGAACTTATGAACTATTTTCTCAAATAAGTAGATATGGGGTCGTTACGCCTCATTAATTGGCTCTACAATGGTGTAACACCTATCGGGTGTGTCGATGCAGTTTAGATAAATTATATCATCGTTATTAATTAAGTATAATGATTGATTCATCACTTGTACTAAACATGTTCCCTAGCAAAGTGACAAGAATCTTATAAATAGAGAGCAATTATGAATTAAGTATAATGATTTGTTCCTCACATGAACGAAAACATTTTCCCTTGTAAAGTGACAATAATTCTAGTGGAACAAGAAAGTTAAGCATGTTAAGTGGAAAATATATGGTAATGGAAAAAGTAAAACTGTGAAAATCATTAGAGTTAGTTTAGTTTAAAAAGAACAATATCATGCAATTGGGAGCAGAACGTTACAAATGGGTTGATCAATGGTCTTATCGTTCATCCAAAACAAACTTGATGGTGATGAGAATCCTAGGACCAGATAACTTGCAATGGGTGAGACCCAATAACGATTGGGTCGACCCATGTGGTAGAAGCGAACTTCCGCAGCTCAACTTAGTACATTTAAGATGAATTGACCCGATATTCCGCGATGGGACCGAAGATAACCTTGACGAAATAAAACGGTTTCTGACAGATGACCCCATGGTTCGATCCAAACGGTTACAAACCCACGCGTTCCACGCTTCGGGCCTCCACACGTTTACCACGCCTCGGGTCAGATCACGCAGACCACGCTTCGGTCCTGGCCACGTTTTACATCGCGCGATAACAACCTCTAACAAACCTGTCAGAGTCAGTTACAGGGCGTGGATTACACACGCCTTCAACTCTATAAATACAGAGCACGACGACGGAACAAGCAGGACCTTTTGGATGCGAAGAATAGGCCGTTACTCTGCCGGGATTATTCTTATCGATTTCTTATCCTCGTTATATTCATAAGCCTCTGTTCTTCTTGTATTGAACTTTGATTTGATTATTGAATCGACTGAGAGTATTCCCTACTCTTATTCAAGTGGTTTTTTCCCCAATTCCCGGGGTTTTCCACTCTAAATTGTTTTGCCTCGTTACCGTTTACATTTTCTTAATCGTTCTCCCACCACAAATAAATCATAACCGAGTTCGTTTCTTAACGAACCGGACGACTGTTGGTACCCCCTAAAAAGGGATCATAATAGATGGGTCAAAAAACATTGATGTGGTGTCGATTTGTAAGACGCGGGTGAAGAACGAAGTGGGCAAAGACATGATGCTTTCAAGGACATGTCTTGACATTTGCATGTGTATAAGAATATATTGAGTACATTGAAGTTGTGTAACTTTTGTTCTCTTGCAAAAATTAGATTTATATACAATTTTTTATAAAATCTAATAGAATTTCCATAAAAATAAAATATAAAAAATCATACTATATTTTGACATTTAATTTTTTTTATCTCAAATACGAAAATCTAATAATCCGAAATACGAAAAAAAAATGTTCCATCTTCTTTTATTCTTCTCTTGATTGAGGTTAGAAAGAATAAAATTCTGAAATGAAAAGGGAATCCATTATTTAGTTTGTAAAGTTTACACGAAAGTATCATAATGTCGGTATTATCCATTTTGGATCGGAAATTCATATACAACAATGAACGGGACATCGGGAGCGAGTATAGTTAAGTAGGTCTAATCGTAAGACTTAGAATGGTCTACGGTAGTGTTGGGATGGCACGATGCGGATCAAGATAATTGGGTCTTATCTAAGAGGGATATATCTGACCATGGAGTATATGACCTCTACCATGATGGTGGAACGAGGAGAGGGGAATCCTCTAAGTAACAAAGTAGTCCTCACAAGCTGCAAAATGGTTCAGTCCTGATGGATTCAGAACAGACTTAATAGGTTTTAAGCAAACCGACGATCGTTATGACATGTATGCAATTATAGTAGTCAGTACCATATTTGATGGATCTAACAACTAATGAGGGCGGTGAATAGGGGATGCGTGACTTAATCTAATTGAGTTTATTAGCTTGATGAATCCCTAGATTACTAAGACGGAAAAAGGGAACCGGTGCTGGTAGTTTTAGATCACCCTATCAACTATGCTATTTAATTCCTTTTGAGTGCACACAAAAAATACCCATACATTTATTTGTCAATTGAGAGAGTAAAAGAGATGAACATCTTAAGTTTTTTACATGTTACACATCATGCTCTTTTGTACTTCACTTCTCTCTGGTAAGTATTATCCCGTGCTTGGACTTGGATACTCTACTCAAAACTTGCATCGTGTTGAGCCAAATCAATAGTGTTATATTATTAGAAAACGTCCCAAATATGAGTTCGTTTGGATGAGACGATGACTGGTGTTTTCCTTTAGGATCACTCTCTATTCTCGAAACTTTGCCACCTAGTTGTTACAATGTATGTATCATTCATTGAACTATATTCTTTGCCCAATGTCGTTGTCTTTATATTATATTCGCCGATTATCTTTATTCTCGACACAATAGATTTTTTACCTTTCTTTTGGGATTTTCTACGTAGAAATTCTTATGTGTTCGCCATATATTTTAACATACGTTGTCCCACAATAATAATACAAGAATTTGATTTTTTAAAACCTTAATTTTCATATAATCAGATGACTGTTGATACCCATAAAGGGAACCACCAAAAGGAACCACAACAAATAACAAGCAAATGTCTTCATTAGAAGAAAGATGACAATAACTATTCGACATAACTTGATTAGATCTTTTCAGGAATCTCGAATACAAACATGTGTAGATTAAAGTATTACTAGACTTGAGACCCAACTGTAAGTTCAAATAGAACTCGTTACAATAATTGTCGTTCAATGGATCACAGATATACAAAGAGAATAAACATATTGAATGGAACAAATAAAAGATATCACTTTTGTTTCTAATCACATTCCTTCATTCTTTTTTTGCAATCCCATCTAGTGAAACTTTGTTCCCTATATATTTCAAGATTTGTTGAAAATGCCCAAAAGTCGAAAATTGAACGACACATGGCGACCGATGATTGGTTAGGTGATGGGTGATTTTGATTGGAAGACAAAGCGAAGACAATGGCTTTTTCAATTTACGATGATTTATTATTTTTTCATTCTTGGCTTGGTTGTATACATATCCATACCGCAACAATTGCACAATGGTTTGGTGGCAAAATTTCTTCCGTCCATGACACTCTTTCTCCTCCAATTTTATTTTTTAAAAAAATTTTAAAAAATTTTAAAAATTAAATTTTAAAGAATTATAAAATATAAAAAATTATAATAATTTTATATAATAATTTTTATATATTTGATGTGTAAAAAAATAAAATTATAAAATTATAAATGTCTGGACTTTGTTGTATGGATAAGAGGAAAATTATTTATAAAATTAAAAAATGATGATGTGTACAGAGAAAAAGGTGATGTGGATGAGAGAATGAAATTTTCGGACGGACATGGTTGAGGATAACCTAATTAGAAAGCTATTCGATATGAACTAACCGAACTTTCTATGTTCATGTTCATTCATATTTCATGTTCGTTTGTATTTTATTTGAATGATAATATATGTTCGGACATTATTCAAATACTTATATGAATATTCATGTTAGTTCGATAACTTCATATTTTTTTGAATTTAATATATTAAAATAGATTTTTTAGATTAAATATAGAAAAATTAAAAGAATATAAATTTAATGTTTATAAAAAAAGAGAAATATTATAATACATATAATTAAAACATGATAGATTAGATTTTTTTAAAAAAATTCTAATATTTAATCATATATTTATATTAAATAAAAATAATATATTTCTTCACTACAATTTCAATTCGTTCAAATCATAAAACGAACATGCATACTAATTGCTCGGGTGGACAAACCCTCACTCACAACTTACGAGCTGTGTAAAGGCTATGCCCTCCAACTTATGAAATTGCAGGAATGATCCCTCAAGTTATCAAAACCTTTTGTTTTTTACCCCTGGTATTTAGCACATGATTTTCCGTTAAGTTTGCAAATATTTTTCGTTGGCAGTATTCGTTCTCAATGGTCACAAATTATGCAAATAACTCGTTTATACGAAAAATTATACAAAATTGATACTTCAAGTTCGAGAAATGTGCATCCGGACGTAAAACAATAACAATGTCGTAGAAGGTTAATATTAAACGGTATTGTTTACTTGAAGTGTCGTACATTCATTTAATTAAAGTTGGAGGGTCATATGTGCATATTTTTATTAACTTGATGTGTCATATTTGTATATTTTTGTTAACTTGAGGTGTCATATTTACAATTTCGTAACTTGAAGGGCATGTCCTTTATACCACCCGAAAATTGGAGGGTCACCGGCAAACGTCACCCAATATAAAAAATACAAAGTTATTAGTAAATAAACATGCATGGTTATAAAAAAGACCATACATTTGATAAACGATAGTGATTATTAATTTTTCATCTTTGTTAACTTTTTTGAAGATTATAACAATGATTTTATGTTCAATTTATCATAATTATAATTTAATGTATTAATTTGTTATTTTACTATATTTACGTAAAATTAAAATATTTATATTTATTATATGATTATCATAAATTGATACACTATAAATTATATATTTCTAAAATCATCACATCACATCCCATCAAATCATTGATTTCTCAATTTTGGACCTACAACCAAATTTAATTGTCTTATTTGAAATGTATTTGGATACTTAAATGAATGATGGACGTAGGATGAGTTGTAAAATTACTTATCCACCTTAATAAACGGAGGCGATTAGTGGTTTTACATATTTTCACCCGCTACTCACTGTGTTACATGTATACAAAATTAATTATCTATTTAGATTTAATTGTATATATTTGTAAAATTATCATAAACAGAAAAACAATCGTAGTTTGAATTTTCTCTAGTTTGCATTTTCATGTTCAAAACAATGTTTTCATATCGGACGGTATACCACCGTCAAATTTCGCTAGGTACCCATATTTTTTTCGTAACGCCCGATACCAGATATTAGGGTTGATTTCCAGATTTTTTCGGGTCTAATCCTAAAAAACTAATTAAATATTAATTTTTAAAAAATAAAATAAAATTTGGTACCCTCCGGTATATCGATCCGGACCAGTACGTGATTCTGGACCGATATGAAAACATTGACTTAAAACCATTGAATATTGATAATTTTCATTAAAAATATGTATCTTATTTGCTTATATTTTATTAAGTTTAAATGAATTAATTCTTATTTTTCTGATATATTAATATTTCAAAACGACTGTATTTGATCCTTAAAACTTAATTAATTTGACATTGATATTTTTTATTGATCTCATTAAAAATATTAAAAATTATGATTTTAAAATAATTAATTTGTGTTTTATAAAAGTATATATTTGCTATTAAACATCCTTTCATATCGGTACAATTGTCATCCATAACCAAATTGGTATGTTTCTCATGATCCATAAGAAACCTTAAATAATTTGATCCTATCGATATACACGTTATATAGCGTTGATTTGCTTAAATACTTGCTGCAAAAGTGGGTATTTGCAGATATACCAATCCATACCATTTTTTGGGTGAGATATTAAAGAGACAGATGGGTATATATGTAAATGTCTATTTTGTAGTGGGCATATCTGCAAAATAGCCCGTTATATAGTTGTCGTGTTGCATCCATAGTGCATCATGCAAAGTTCAACGCTAATTAAAAGCAAGAAATGGTGCACAATAATAATTCATTGAACAAGACAAAATTTCAGGTGAAAAAAGCTCCGTGAAAAACGGCCTTAAGTCACTTTCATTAGTGCATTCTTTCCTTTATACTATTTCCATTCCTGGCCGACAGTCAAATCCATTGCCTATTTGAGCTTACACCTCACAAGTGTGATTATTGTATTCCATCCATTAATTTTCATATTTATTTAAAAAAATTTAAGATTATAACAAATATGATCATCTAAATTCACGACATTTGATAAATCAGATCACCAAAATTTGATTTTGACCAAAAATTTTAATTACCAAAATTGAAATTTTTAATACAAATTATGTGTGACTAAACTTTGAAGATTGGTTTGACCTAAAATAGTATAGGAACCATTTTTGCAATATTAATAATTTAAGGATCATAATTAATACAATCATAAAACTTTAGAGATCAAAATTATCAAAACTATGATATTATGTAGACCAAAATTAAAAACTATCAATTATGTGATATATACTAAACTTTAGAGACAATTTTTTCAAAAAATACAAATTTGATATTCTATTCACAAAATTTGGTAAATCAGATCATAAAAATTTGTTTTGGTAAAAAATCTTAATTGCAAAATTGAAAACTTCGAATACAAATTATGTGTCATATAGACTAAACCTTGGAAATAGGTTTTTCCAAACTAAGTATGTGTTATGTATCACTTTTGTTTATGTTTCTTCATTCTAGAAAATAGAAATCATGGAAGTTGCAGAACATATCATATTTTTCATTCTACTTTTGAATAAGTAAAATTTATACTTCTTAATTTTATAACTACAAATAAAAAACAACATAAATGTTATTTTTAATTTCAATTTCAACTTCTCATTTTTGAAATGATTAAAATATCCTTATTTATCTTTTATATACAATTTTTGACATTTGAAGTTTGAAAGCATACTCTATGCAAGGTATGAGAGATTCATCATAAATCCCAATGTTTTCATACCGGATAGTATACTGTCAAATACCGGGACTTCATCGGTATTTTTTTTGGTACCATCGGGTGCCGTGTATTAGGGTCGATTTCCGATTTTTTTCGGGTTCGATCCTAAAAAACTAAATGACAATTATTTTAAAAAAATAAAATCTAATACCGACCGATATACAGAAGGTATATCGATCGTATCGCTACAGGGCGGTACGAAATTCCAGACGAATATGAAAACATTGATAAATCCAACATTTGCATCATATATCCAACACTGTATTTTTGTATAAGTGAAACAATCGTGACGCAATTGTTTACATGTAAGTTTATAAAAACATAATGGTTTAGACCAAAATAGATAATATTTTTATTTTAATGTATGTTTATTGAGAAATTATGGTTTAGACGATGTATAGCTATGTTATTATCTTAAAGGTGATTTTGTTCAATATCATATTTTGTGGCAATCAGACAAAATTTCAATTAATAATTAATTATTCACTAAATCTAATGATAGAAAATAATTTGATTAACACATAAATTATCATTCTATTTATACAATAGAACATTCATATATTTTTATTCATTATTTGTGCATTCTAAAAATATTACAGAACATTTCATAATTTATATTTGTATTTTTGTTTGTGTTTCTATTTTTCTTTTTACATAAATTACTTTCCAGAATTGGTGCAGAAAACATTCTAATGGTGCGATATTCTCACTTTATGGATCACAATAACCACTATCTTAAAATTTTGGGAATAAAAATTAACAAAATTATGATATTATGGATACCAAAATTAAAAACTACTAATTAAATGATACATACTAAACTTTAAGGACAGTTTTTTTCGAAAAATTACAAATTATAGGGACAATTTTTGTCATCTGGGATCACAATTACCATAATAAAAAAATTAGGTCAAAATTACTAAAACAATTAAATAATAATAGAAAAAGTGAAGTTGCTGTCATGGGAGTAAAGTCACTACTGCTATAATAAGCTTTTCCACCAAGAATTCTACATAAAAAAAGTAAAGTCAAATATTTGATTCCCCATAAGTTCTAGATGGATTTCTAATCCATATAGAGGTCCATTATCATGTATTAATATCGATCTCTTGGTTTTTTTGGATTAAATTCTAAAAATTTAATTAAATCTTATTTTAAAAAAATATAAAATAAAAAAAAATTGGTACAAAATAACCTAAATTAAAGAGAAAGCATGAAAATACATGATAAAAGAGAAAGACTCAAAGAATCTACTGCCATAAGATGTTACAAATGATTCTAGATAATGGAAGGGTTAGCCATAAGTTTAAAAGGGTTTGATTCTAAGGTCATCCACAACGTTGCCGTCTCGTCCGTGTTTAAAAGTGTGAACATTTTTTATCTTGAGGAAAAAAGTGTCCTACATATATTTAAAACAAATTCAAAAAATTAAATTTAAAATAATTATAAAATATAAATATTTATAATATATTTATATAATGATTTTACCGATAATATTATGATTCTTATGTATTTGATGTGTAAAATAATAAAATTAAAAAATTATAAGTGTCCAGATATTGTTGTAGAGATGAAAGTTATTTATAAAATTTAAAAATAATTATGTATACAGAAAAAAATATGATGTAGATAAGAGAATGAAGTTTATGGGACGGATATGGTTGGAGATGGACTATTTGTGTGGGTGTGAGTTTTCAGGCCAAAAAGGATATGATTCTATTTATCACCAAACTAAGTTCTTTTCTACACATGAGTTAGGCCACTTATTGAAAGGTTAAAGATTCGGGGTTAGATTCCCAGTGATGTGTTAAACAAACATACTAATTTCTAGCAAAAATGGTAAAAACCCAGGATTCAATGGTGTTGTGGCCTGAAACCGGAGGTATCAACAGTCGTCCGGTTCGTTGCAAGACGAACTCGGTTTTAATATGTTTTGTAGGGGGAAAACGATTTAGAATCAAATGAAAAAGGACAAGGCAATTTTAGAGTGAAAAACCCCTGAAAGAAGGGAAAAACCCACTTGATTAAGAGTTGTAAATACTCTTAATCGATCCAATAATCAAACTATTCATTACAAATGACATGTTTGTTCTTTAGAAATAACATGTAAAGGGAAAGCTTAAGGGGAAAAGGAGAAAACCGAAGAAGAGGAAGATCTTGTTTTCGTTCTCAAGTATCCCTTTTATAGGTCTTTCCTGCTGTGTGAACAGTAGGGTGTCGTTTTGCGCTTGTCTCATACGGCTAGGTCGGCTCGTGTCGGGCAGGATAGCCGTCGGGCGTAGCTCTAGCCGACTGTGCGGCGCCAGGCCTTTCGGCGCTACTAGCCGGCTTTCTCCAGACCAGAGGAGGTTCGTACGACTCTGTCAGACACGCCTCTGACAAGATTATCAGAGGCTATTGTCACATGTTGAGGAGTGCGGATGGCCCGAAGCGTAGTCTGTGCGTCCTGGACCGATCGGTCTCGATGAGGAGGAGAACGCATGATTCCATCGATCGGTCCCGATCACTAGATCGGGCCTTCGGGCCCGACTGTTCTCGCCGAACCGTCCATTCGTGTGAGCTGGATCTGAGCCTCCAAGTTCGGCTTATGTCACTCGGGCTGACCTAGCTAAGCTTGGACCTAACCAGGTTCTGGGTACCGGGTTCTGAAGGTCTCATCAAATGGGTCGGAAGAGCGTCGGTGTGGCTCAGCCCATAAGAGAAGTGAATCACATTAAAAAGGTTTGGACCAAGGCTTGTGATATCAATTCCATTATAAACCAGAACTTTTTTATTTCCACTCCGATGTGAGACAATGTGTTAAATTTCTAGAGTCGGATCAATTTACGTGGAGAGTGTGCACGGATATAACTTATAATAGGGATGAAACCACATTGTAAAAGACTTGAACAAATCATTTACTATGATCCACTTTCCCTCTTATAAAGAAGTCCAATTTATTTTCATTTTCGAATGTGGGACAATAACCATAATTTCAAGACACCTCCCTCAAGTCCAACCACCTTGACAATTTAAATCGGTGGATTACCAATCGATCAAATAAACTGGACTAACCCCCAGCAAGTTCACTCGGGATTTTTTCGAACCCATTTGGATACCATATTAAATTTCTAGAGTCGGGTAAATTTACGTAGAGAGTGTGCTCGGATATAACTTATAAGAGAGATGTGATCACATTGTAAAAGACTTGAACAAATCATTTACTATTGTCTACTTTCCATCTTATAAAGAAGTCCAATTTATTTTCATTTTCCAATGAGGGAGAATAACCACAATTTCAACAAAAATATGTAAAGAATAACTTGAAACATAACAAGAAAATGGTGTAATACCTGGAGATGAACTTTAGGAGAGAATGCGCTTATTGTAACTGGAATTGAATGCATTTTGTTGATGAAGATGTCAACCTAGAAAAAAATGCATCACTGGCAGCTCAAAGGCAGTTTGGAGGCAACAAATATAGAAATTTCTCATCAAATTCACGCCTGTTTCTTAACATAAACTAGTCATAAAACAAAACGCTTATATCATTTCCTTTCTACACAGGAGTTAAACTTAGACCAGTTATTGAAAGGTTAAAGATTCGGGGTTTCATTCCCGGTGAGGTGTTAAATAAGCATAATGATTTCTAGCAAAAACATGTGAGGAATAACTTGAAATATAAGAAGGGAAATGGTGTAATACCTGGAGATGAACTTTAGGAGAGAATGCGCTTAATGAAATATTGCACTGTCAAAGTTGAACTGAAACTGGAACAGAATGTATCTTGTTGATGAAGATGTCAACCTAGAAAAAAATGCATCGCGGGCAGCTCAAAGGCCGTTTGGAGGCAACAAATATAGAAATTTCTCATCAAATTCACGCTTGTTTCTTAACATAAATCAGTTCATAAAACAAAACGCTTATAATGACCAATAAATATGAAAAATCATGTTCTTTTACTCTTTCAAGTGTTGACCTGAAGAGAACACTTTCTAGGAGCTCCCTTAAGTCGAGGGAACACCATCTTAGTTCCAGGAACATACTGCATTAAAAGAAACGAAATTGGTTAGTCCCAATGAAGAGTAAGAGTAATAGGATAAGGGTTCAATCTAGTGATTAGTGTTTGTGTGTGTGTTTTAAAAAAACATGAGAAAATATAGATGGCCTTTTACCATTCTTGCTTAGAATTCATGACCAGATTGCCTTACGAAAAGGCCATTCAAATTGGGGCCTGGTGATTTAAAATAGTTGAGAATCATCACAGCATGTATCATAGCGAAAAACAATTACTTTAAAACATAATGTTTTGAACATTCAGCAAAATTGAAATTGGATTTAGGGGTTTCAGATTTTCAATCAAGCTTCTTCTTAGAACAGAGTGATCAAGACACGTAAAAGACGATGAGTATTCCAATAAAATATACATGCGATTCAAATATCTGCTACGGAGAACTAACCCATTAAGAGCAATAATTACCAGTAACAAAGGATTCAACCAAAGATAATTTATAAAAGCAATATCAAACGGAAAATGGAAAATCAATCGGTTAAAGAACAATAAAAGTATAAAACATCAATTCGTGAAGAAATCTAAGAAAAGAAGAAAACCTTGTTTGTGACCGGCGCCTTTGTTCATGTTCGCCATGGGGAGCTTCCTCGAATGACAAAAGATGCGTAAACGGATGTTACATCCTCTATTCGCCCACTAACACCCAATCTCCTTGCAGGGAAAACAATCAAGAAGAACAGTGTGGAATTTGAGCTAAGCCACTATCACAATGTGAATATTTTGAATCTGAATTCTCCCTTCCTTACCTCTGCTTCTTCCTCTTCATATCTTCTCCCCCTTGAGATTCAAGAACGTGACAACGGAACGCTCACATTAGGGCATTTCTTCATACGGCTAACCATGGATCGATCCAACGGGTATGGTTGAACCTTGAACCATCTAAATACATATCACTGAAATTCCTCTAGATGTGATTACCAATCTACAAGTCCGAATTCAAATGGTCTTCATTTGTCGAATTGCTGCGGAGAACTTGAATTAGGATCACCCATAGCCGCAAGGACAGACGCCTGTAACCGCTACAAAAAAGGCAAACAAAATCAAGAGAACAAAAAAGAGACGTTGGACACTAAATAATACATTTTAGATATTTCATAAAATTAAGATATTATAATTATGATTTATGTAAAATTATCGATATATCATTTTATATAATAAATATGGTGTGTTTGGGTATTGTGAGATTTGATGAACAATGATGGTCAAATTATAAATATGATAATCATGAATGTTATATTCTATGTAAATTTTGAGTATCTCTCTTTATAGAATAAAAATAAGAAAGAGTTTGAAAGAAAAAATCCAAAATTACGAGTATTCTTTATATTTCATTTACTATATTAATAAAGAATTCTAAAATCTTAATTGTTTTTTACTCGCAATATATACTTACATATTGTTATGGTCCATTTTTAAGGGTACCAAGAGTCGTCCGGTTCGTTTAACAAACGAACTCGGTTCTGATTTATTTTAAGTATGGAAGACGATCAAAAGCTAAAAACAAAGTAGTGCACGGCGATATATAGTGGAAACCCCAAGAATTGGGGTGAAAACCACTCGACTAAGAGCTGATTATGCTCTTAGCCTGCTCACTAATGAAATAACTCAAAGTTTATACAAGAAAGGCTAATGAAAATGACGAGGTAAAGAAAGCGGTAAGAATTCCGGCAGGGTAACAGCATGTTCTTCCGCGTCCAAAGGGTCCTGCTATTTCCGTCGTCTTGCCCTGTATTTATAGAGTTCTTAGTGTGTGTAAACCACGCTCCGTAACCTCCTCTGACAGGTTTGTTAGAGGTTGTTATCGCAGGATGTAAAACGATGTTGGGACCGAGGCGTGGCCTGCGTGATCGGGCCCGAAGCGTGGTAAACGTGGGAAGGCNCCACGCCTGGCAATCTCCTCTTCATCGGAGCTTGGCGCTTCAGGGTCGCTCTCGTACCCTCTATTGGCTGGAACATGGCTTGTAATAGCCGGTGGTTCTGTTCCACTCCTCTCCGACGTAACCTCCAGAATAACTTTCCTAACAACAGCCTCCAGGTCCTGCAAAGAGAACGTTGAAGCCGTAACACTGCTGGGAAGCGTGTCACTATCGTTCGTCGAAGTTCCGGTCGCCATGCCTTTGATTATCCTATCCCAGGTAAAGACCTCAAATGGGAATTAAAACTCGTCCCCACGGACGGCGCCAAACTGTTGTGGTTCGAAAACCGGGGGTGTCAACAGTCGACCAGTTCGTTGCAAGACGAACTCGGTTGTTATTTGTTTTATGTGTGGAGAAAGTTAATGATTCAAAGGTAAAAGGGACGGAAGGATTTTAGAGTGAAAAACCTCGGAAACGAGGAAAAAACCACTTGACTAAGGGCTAAAAGAAGTGCCCTTAGCATGTTCAATAATTGAATACATGATCATACAATGCATGTTTGTTTTAGCGACAACAAAGGAATGAAAGACGATCGAAAATAAATCGAGAGATCCTTGATGCCAAAGCTCTTGAGAGAAAACCAGAAGAAGATCCTCCTCTTTCATTCTCCAATTGTCCTTTTTATACTCTCACTGTACTGTGTACAGTAGGGTGTCGTTTTGTGTCTGTCCTTTACAAATAGGTCGGCTAACGTCAGGCGGAACAGCCGCCGGAAACGACTCCATAGTAGTTGCACGACACTAGGTCTTTCGGCGCTGCCAGCCGACTACTCTTTGGCTTCTAGTGGCTTACACCCATGGCTGAACCATACTCCTGACAAGTTTGTCGCGGGTTGCCATCGTATGTGATGAGCAAGGATGGCCCGAATGAGCGCCTGTAAATAATGGACCGATCGGTCTGGCACATACGGGAAATTGGGCCCCACACCTCGGGACCGATCGCCGGAAGCGACCGATCGGGCCAGACATATAAATGGGTCCTTTACTGGTTGTGGACTGGATCTCGGCCTCCCGATTCAGCCTGCGCTATTTGGGCTATCATGGCCAAGACTGATACTGACACTGATTGGGGTACCGGGTTCCGATGATCTCATCATTATAATTTTTCAAACGGGTCTTATTTGCATACTTTGTGAGGGTTTTCAAACGGTTTTCAACTTACGTAAAAACCGGTGCTAGAATATCAGGGGTAAAAAACAAAGGGTATTGATAATTTTATGTGTCATTCTTGCAATTTCATAAGTTCGAGGGTATGACATTTACGCAACTCATAAGTTGATGGGTTAATTATGCAATATTCTCCAAACTTATACCAAATTTTGTAGACCTAGATCCATACCAAATCGGTTCGAATCTATCATATTTCATATCTGACCGGCTCATTGTACATCCCCAATTCTTCACCACAATTTGGAAAATATAGAAGTTTCACCAAAATCAAAATTGTATTGGTCGGTTCAATTGTGAGTCGAGAAAAACTGATCTAGATTTAAAAAAAATGCAACTTCTAAAAAATCGTTTTAAACACTAAAAACTTTTAAAAAACGGGTTGAACCAATCAAAAATTATTATTTATTATTTATTGTTTTTATTTAAAATTTAAAAATATATTTATATGTGATTCAATCACGGTTCAAATCGGTTAAACCTTTGAACCTTAAATAATAGTTTACATGATGCTCCTTCTGAAATGATGAAATATCTTCAAAGGACACACCGAAATCAGTGGACGTAAATATTGTCAATCAACGACAATCTTTGAAAGTGGAATATCTTCTCGATTTGGGTAGTTACAACACCAATTTTTTACATAATTTAAAATAAAGATTTTATTATTAATATTGTAGAATCGAACCCAAGACAAACCCGAGAATCGACTATAAATATCAACAAACAAAATACGAGAAAATGACGTTTTTGGTCCTCGTAGTTTGATCATTTTGGCAAATTTAGTCCTCTAAGTTTATTTTGTCATTTTCAGTTCTCGAATTTTGGACATTTGGCAAAATCGGTCATCCTATTTTGGAACATTTGGCAAAATCGGTTCTCAAATTTCATATTTAGTTCTCCAAATGAAATCGAACAAAACCAGTCCATGTAATTTAATTGTAGTGGCAAAATTAGTCTCCGTATTATATAAAAATGAAAAATTACAAATTACAAACTTCGGAGATCAAATTTGCCATAAACATAAAACTTGCAGGACCTAATTTACCAAATGTGGCAAAGTATGAGAACTAATTTTGCTACAAATAAAGTTAAGAGACTTAATTTGTCACAATTATCAAAATAGGAAGACCAAAATTACCAAAATAGAAAACTATGAGGACCAAATTTGCACGTCACCCAACAAAATACAGATGTAATTCGGTATTAACATTAAAATGGGACGATATCTATCTCAATATAATTGAATATTGAATTTATTAAATTTAAATCTCAATGAAAATATATTTTGAATCAAATCTAACATTAAAACATTTAAGCTCCCCGATTCGGACCTATGTTAAACGGATTCTTCTCCAAGGAAGTCGAATCCGAGTCAAACTCTTCTCGAACACTGACTCTCTTCGGACACTTGTTGGACACAAGTCCGTTTTTTATATTTAAATTTATTATTATTTATTTTGAAATAGTGATTATTTAAATTTATAATTATTTATATAGAATAATATAACTCTTCAATGTTTTAAAAAATAGTTGTATATCAGTATTATTGGGATATAATATAGTTTATACTAACTATTTTGGTATTTAATCGATTTTAAATATTAATTATTATATATATGTGGTAATAATTTATTATTATATATAATATAATTAGATAATTATAATTTTATTTATTGTTAATTATAAATTATGTTAATTACACATATTTTTAAAATTTTATATTTTAATTTAAAAATAATTAATAATATTAGTAAATGGATTCTTTAACAAGTCTCGGATTCCGGATGGTGTGGCCTTGTCCGCTTAACATATATTCGGACAAACTCCCGAGTCCAAGTCTACTGGTTCAAGAAAAAAGGATATTCGAAAGTAAATAGACATTCTTTAAATAATTCTGTTCGGCTCTTTCTCTCTTCTTCTTTGTTCATCGAATTCCCGGCATCTAAGTTCGCGCTGAAGAAACAATTGGGCGTTAGGGATGTAACGTCAGAGTTCTAGAAGCGTTATTCTCTGGGGAATTACAGTTGATCGACTTGTTGTTTTGTTTGATAGATTTTGTAATTTAAATAGTTGGATTGGTGTTAGGGTTTTGCCCCGCATGAAGGGGCCGTTGGATCGGACGAAGGTTGTGCTGCGGCACTTACCCCCTACGATTTCTCAGGAAAATCTTGTTGAGCATATTGATTCTCGATTTTCTGGGCGCTACCATTGGCTTTTGTTCCGACCGGGGAAATCAAGGCGAGACTCTTGTTTTTAATTGTGTTTGTTAGTTATGGCTGATGGATCGTTGGGACTTGGGAGTTGTTATAAGACGACGTATGTGTATTTGGAGAGCCTGTATTGTGTTTGTGTTGGAATTATATGGAATAGAATAATAGAATCGTGGGTTATTATCTGATTGCAGATATAATGTAGAGTTATTTGAGTGATATCTTTGTTTCAGATTCGTTTATAAATTTTCTGATCTTTCTGTTGCAGTCAAAAGCATCTGAAACACTCCAGGGCCTATATTGATTTCACTGGACCTGATGATGTGATTGAGTTTGCAGCGTTTTTCAATGGTCATGCTTTTGTTAATGAGAAGGGTAATAACTCAGTTTAGAGGATGTTCTGTTTTATTTTTTATGCTTTTTGTGCTATTTTACCTTATTTAAGACCAACTGGATGCCCTTGATCTATATTTGTAGGGACTCAATTTAAAGCAATTGTTGAGTATGCTCCTTCACAGCGTGCTCCAAAGGAATGGTCTAAGAAGGATGGCCGTGAGGCAACTATAGGGAAAGGTGCTGCTTGTATCATCTCGTTGATCATCAGTTTGCATTATTTTTCCATTTGCTTGCACGTTTCGATAATTAGGTGACAATCATGTAGATCCTGAATATTTGGAGTTCCTTGAATCTATCTCAAAACCGGTTGTGAATCTACCAAGTGCAGAGATACAATTGGAGCGAAAGGAAGCGGAACGAGCTGGTCAGTATTTCGTGTGTTCGTTTATGGGGTCTTATATGATTAAGGGTATCTTGATATTTTGTTAATGGAACTGTTTCTAAAATATTCCATTCATTTTTTTGTTGAAACTATTCCAGTTGGCCAGAAGGATGTTCCCATTGTTACTCCTTTGATGGAATATGTTCGGCAGAAGAGAGCTGTGAAGGTGAGTTTGTGGAATTTTTTCACGCATTTCCACTAAGTAGTTATTTATTTAGAGTAGCTCACTCCTCAGTATTTTCTGTATTTCCTTTTCAGTTGAGAATTATTGATTTTTTTTGTGATTGTGTTTTGGTTCATATGGTTATAATTCAATGAGGGTAATATTCTCCGAAATCCTTAACAGCGAAGCACAATGAATGGAAAGCTTGGAAAAAGGGTCAGTGGACTGCCATCAAAGAATGTCTCTTCAGGATCTATGAAGAAAGGCCCAGGGAGTAAACGTTCTGGTAACATGGTAAATCAATTTCTATCTCCTTACATATGGCTAATTTTAGTATACTGTTGTTGTGCATTGTTGAACTTGTGTTTAGGTAGTTTTATTACTTCTCAATGAAGCATATGGTCATTCAGTATTTCTTTAGAAATATGTCGTTTTTTCAGGCATCAGTGTCGGTTCAAGTATTTTGGGTGACATTGCATGACTTTAATTTCCAGTGTACTTTTTTTATCAGTATGATATTGACTCTCTCAACTTGTATTCAAGCAGTATTTGTCACGGGATGGCTCAAAAAATGTAAGTCGCAAATTGTTACCAAGGGAAGATGATCGATCACCTGTGCGGAAATCCGACAGATTGGCTGTATCAGAGAATAAAAATGTGAAAGGAGAAATTGGTATGTGGTGTATGCGCTTTGCACTAAAATGTAATTTTACAGCTCATTTTTTAGCTTCTAGCATTTCCTCATCGTCATTATATAAAATCCTACTTAGGAATTCATTATGATGCCTCGTCATTTCTCCCATTTTTTGGATTTTTTAGCTGATTCCCTTTTGTTCAAAGGAGTAAAAGAATCACCGTTTTGCAAACGTTTCATTCTTCTGCTTGCTGCCATGTATATAATGTTTTGTGGGTATTGCTATTTGATCTCTTTTAGGAGGATCACGTGCTAGAATTGGGGAGAAGAAAGTTCTTTTGAAGGGAAAGGAAACAGAAATTCTCCCGGTAATATATTACTGCCTCGTCTTTTTGCATATCTATTGGATTTGGGCTGCAAATGACTTTTATTTAGCGCGTGTTCACACAGAGAAATGAAGTAAGTCATAAGCTTAATTTCGTTTCTTTTGTATGTTTTTATTTTCAGCCACTACAAACTACAGCAACTCCATCGAAAGTTTCACGTGGTTCTGTTCCGTCAAAACAAAATCAACGCCATGATGGTGTTGGAAAAATAACCAGGAGCATTATTTTAAAGAGGGGAGCTAATCAAGACCAACCAGCCTTGGGATCACAGTCAGAACTGGACTTCCAGCTTTCTATTCATGACACTAATCAAAGAGCATCGCAACTTCAGAAGAGTTCCGATGGAGTTCCTACTGAAAAAGTATCTTCTAATGACTTTAATGCCGTATCAGAAAAGCATGAAAGACGAGCAAGGAACAAAGATAGGCCTGATCGTGTTGTTTCGACACCTCTTCAGCCATCAGATGGATCACATGCTACTCATGATATATCATCGCCTTTATCTACAAAATCCCAAGTCGAGGATCATGAAGAAAGTGGTAAAAACGAGCCTCGCATCTTGTCGTTGTCCATTACTCCTTATCTGCTTCCTGGAAGCTGTTTAACTGTAATATTTTAAATTCAACTAAAAGCATGATGTTTGTTAACCAGCTTTCTATCTTTTTAGTTGGTAGAGAAGCAAAACACGAAGTACTCGGTGCCCGTGCCGGTGAGTATAGACCTATCAGAAGCCGTCGTGGAGGTCGCTATTCAGCTGAGAATGGTTTGTCTTAACTCTCACCTTAATACCTTTTTTGGCAATGTGATTTTTTATCGTCACTAACTTCTCATTGCTGACCAATCATCTGCCACAGGTTCATATAGACCCGGTGGGCATCGTTCACCAGTTTATAGCATCAAGGATGCAGATAACTCTTTAATTAATGAGGCAAAGCCTTCAAAACGAGGCTTGTCTGGCTACGGCTCACAAGAGGTATGATATCAGATTGTTCCTGATTTACTCAATATAATTTGCACTGTCTAATTTGTCATATTTACGCAACTTCAGAAACAAGTTTGGATCCAAAAGTCAGGTTCTAGTATGTAGCAACAATGCTTATGTATGGTAAGCTCGCTAACGCAACTTTTTTTCAGTATACTCGCAAGTTCCCATTGTCGTTTTTACGCTAGGTTACTGCATTTTTCCTCACAAGTTTGGAGTACTTCATACCTCGAAGCTCTCGATGAGTTGCCTTATGTAGGCCTCCAAACGGCACTTCGTACAACATATTTCGAAGGGGGTTGACGATGCTTGTTTGAACCCATAAAGGTGATTCGGTATCGGTATTGAAATAGAGATGAGTATCGAGATAACTGCATAATCATGATGATTGTTGAGATGGAGAAGTTCCTTTGACTGAGTGTGAAGGTAAATCTTGAGATTTTGCTTGTTCCATTCAGTGTTTCTGCTCTTCATTATGATTATTATGATATTAGCAGCAGATTGAATCATGAGTTTACAGTATTATGTAAAGAAACTTGATGCTTTTACTATTTGATTGCATGGTCTCTTTAGATATAAGTGTATATGGTGATGCTAGATCGGTAAATACGAGTGTATTACGACGTTATTCGAAGTTATAGGATTGTTTGGTGGTCCGAATTTCGTGAATCGGGTTGATTTGGTTGGATGGTTCGGGTATTCGGATTACCCGAGTGTGTTATTTTAGTTCGTTCCAACTAAAAGAACTTTGGCCATGCTATTGTTGGATTGTTTAGTGGTCTGAATTGCGGGAATCGGGTTGATTTGGTTTGGTAGTTCGGGTATTCGGATTACCCGAGCATCATGTGTTAGGTTAGGTTTTGTTGGCTTCGATCAATAGAACATTTGTCCATGCTACGGTCGGATTGATTGGTGGTTCGAATTGCGGGAATCGGGTTGATTTGGTTAGATCATTCGGGTATTCGGATCACCGGTGCGGTATTTTAGGTTTGTTCGGCTCCAAGAAAAAGAGAAATTGTTTGTGCAACCCTCGTTCTCACTGTGATGAAAAAGACAATGTAAGGAAGTGCGTTCATCAAATTATTATTTTTTATGTATATAAAACAAAGATAAAATTATTGGCGATGCTTGGAAACCCAGTCCATCGTCCGGTGCGGTGAACGTACCATAGTTGTATTCTATTTTTACCAAACATTATTAATAACTGCGTTCGTGTGACTGCAGAAAATAACGGTGAGTTCATAGCTGTGTTAACCCAACAGTGGTCAGAACGCATCTGTCAAATGTCAATTTTAATCATGATAAATTATAGTTTATTTTTTAAAAAAATAATTTTGATCAATAACTTCTTATATTCTATCAATTACGTGGTTAAACTATAAAAATATATATAACAATTTAAAAATGTAGTTTTGAAATAACGAATTTATCATAAAATGATATGAAAAATAATTTTTATGTTATAAACAATTATTTAAAAATAAGGATAAAAAAGTCATTTTATGACTTCACAATCACTGCATCGTTGTTTCAAAAACAATTTTTTTATATCATGATCAGTTCATCTCACAGCATAGTACAGTCATCTCATATCATCGTTATTTGCCAAATTATGTTCCAAACGTACCCATTATGCGTTCATATAAAAATTATGATTTTACCTCGATTGGTAAATGAAAGATGATATTATTATGATTTGTAAATTTATTTTTATTATTATTTCTTAGGGTTGCCAAATAAATCATTTTTAAAAATTGATTTGTTGATTAATCTGATTGTTGGCAAATAACCTCTTTTCAAAAAGTGTTTGATATTAGCCTAAGTTTATATATTTTTAATATATATATAAATAATGTATATATTACTTATATATATTAATTAAAAATATATAATAAATTAAAATTAAAATATTTGTTTATTAATTTATTAAAAAATGAAAATACATCAAATTAGTTTAATAAAAATAGTATGCATTTGCTAAAATAAATTAAATTACGATATGAAAATGTTGATACAATATAAAATTGGACGACACATGAAATATCTGTAATTATAATAACCGGTATATCGATCGATACGAAATTTTATTCCGGAACATATGTTCACATATGGATCGATATGTGATATATAAGGAGGCACCGAGTTATAGTGTTGGATATCGGTTTATTCATTAAATATTTTTGTGGTGCCATTATAAAAATCATAAGAATTTACTAAAATAAATAAAATTATTTAAAAGTATTCACATGTCGATCGATATAATATTTTATCAATATTTAAAAATAAATAGATTTTATTATATTGGGCAACACGTGATATATCGGTCATACTCAACGGATCGAAACATATGTTTTCATATTGATCGATATGTGAAATACATGGCGGTATCGAGTTCTTGTGCCGGATACCGGTCGATATTTTTATATAGTAATTTCATATATTTCGATTCGAGGCGTGTTGCCCGATATAATATTTTATCAATATTTTCATATCGTAATTTAATTTATTTTAGCAAATTCTTAAGATTTATTAAATGATTTTAATTATGTTTGCAACGTAGATATTTTGAATTCAAACTCGTTAAAGTCAATTCGATCTTAATATCAATATTTTCATATCGGTCGCTACTACGAAAATCGGGTGACAACGGTTTTGGACCGGTACCGGGTTTCGAGTCAGAACTCGGGTTTTTCTAGGTCATCCAAAAAAATAATTTTTAAAAAATTAATATTTTGTAGCAGTATAAAATTTCGGATCGGTATGAAATTCCGGATCGACATAAAAGTATTGCTTAATATATCATAATATAATTTATTATATATTTTTAATTAATATATATAAATAATATATAAATTATTTATATATTTCCCTAAACTCTAAATATATAAATGTATGATATTTAGCATATAATTTTTAAAAACAGATTATTTGACAACATTTTTTTAAAATATATTTTATTCAACAAATCAATTTTTAAAAATGATTTATTTGACAAAAAAATCCTTTATTTCTTATCATGAAAATGTGAGTTTCTTTATTTATATATATATATATAATATTTGTATATAAACTATAATTAAAATATAATAATTATATCAACACGATTTTAAAAATTCACCATGCTTTGATCCAAAGATGTACAATTAATCCAATGGCTGGAATTCAATTCGATCGCCCGCGTAGTAATCAAGATTGTTCTAGAAACGTGGGATTTCATTTGTAAAACCGCACCAAGTATCATCAACGCCAATTTCTCACCTCACAATCTTGCTCGTTTTGTTTTCTAGGGTTTTAGCTCGCCGAGAAGGGATTAATTTGATCTTGAATGGCGGCTTCATCTGCTCAGATACATGCATTTGGAGTTACTGCTCATTTCGCTAACTTCAATTTATCCAGGAGCTATCCAGCTAAGTCTGTGTTCTTTCGAAGTAAACTTGCGAATTAATTGGGGTTTCATGGTACTTGTTACGTATTGTGGCGGAGAAGGTGGTTGGATTTGACTTGGGGACGACGAACTCTGCGGTAGCGGCAATGGAAGGAGGGAAGCCTACTATTGTAACTAATTCTGAGGGTAAATGTACGGCTCCGCCTGTTGTAGCGTATACTAGGAATGGAGATAGATTAGTGGGACAGATTGCTAGAAAGCAAGCGGTTGTGAATCCGGAGAATACATTTTTCTATGTGAAGTTTTATTGCGAGGAAGATGTCAGAGGTCGAAGAAGGTTCGTATTATGTAATTAGGGATGAGAATGGGAACGTGAAACTTGATTGAGAAGCAGTTTGGGGCAGAGGAAATTTCAGCACAGGTTTGCATATTTACTCCATGAATGAATTTCTTCAAAATCTTAGTTTTATTGCTGTTGATTAGAGGTTTTTGAATGATAATGTTACTAAAGCAGTATTTACAGTTCCGGAGTCCCAAAGGATTGTAACTGCAGAAGGGCCTAAACATATTGAGACTATCCTCTCAGTCACTGCTAGTGATAAGGGAACAGGGAAGAAGCAAGAAATTACCATTACCAGCACAAGCACATTGCCTACTGATGAACTAAGTTCATTATTCGTCTCGTTGTAGCTTTGTTTTGATTTAATCCTTCGTTGTTGATGTAACCACAGGTGGAGAAAATGGTTAATGAAGCCGAGAAGCTCGCCAAGGAGGATAAGGAAAAAAAGGGGTGCCATTGACACTACGAATCAAGATGATTCAGTAGTTTACCAAACCGAAAATCAGTTGAAAGAACTTGGATACAAAATCCCAGCTCCGGTTAAAGAAAAAGTCGAGGCTGAACTCAAAGACGAAGCTCAACAAAAGCCATCAATGATGCCATTGCTGCTCTTGGTCAATCACTATTCAACCAACCAGACACAGCTCCCTCCGAGAAAGGACCCGAAGGTGATGTTATTGACACCGATTACTCGGACACCAAGTAAGAAGTGTTCATGTTTTACCTTAGCCATTATTTGCAAGTTATTGTAGATTGTGAATGTTAAAGTTTTGATGCATAGAATCGAAATGAATTTCTGAGTTAAATGTGGAAAGAAGAGAACTTTTAAAGAGTTCCTAATCTATAATCTGCTTATAAGTTTCATTTGATACATCATTATGTTGTTTTCTTCATCATTTTCAGTCACCGGAATCATCTGCGGCAACATCGGAATCATCTCCGGCCACATTGGAACCGGTGGTAAAATGGGTACCGGTGAAGCGGCACAATATCTATGACTGATCATGCTGGAACCGGAACCGGAGCCGGAAGCAATCTCCATCGACTCGTACAAAACTTGTTGTTGATACGAAGAACACTGTATATTCCCAATTGATGATCTTCCCCAATGATCATTTTCATTCATAAAAAGCATCATCATTGAGTTCTGCTTAAGCTCTTGATGATGAAGATGGTTATTGAAGTCGCCGGAGAATGGAAACGGAGGTTGGGTTTGGTAGGGTTTGATATGGGAGATCGGAGAAGGTGTTTGCTGATTGATTAGTTCCATCTCCGGCACGGCGGAAGGAGAAAAATCGTAGAAATTCATATCCAGATCCATTAAACTCTGATCGTAGTTCAGTTTCAGTAACTGGATTCTTGATTTCACGTAATCAAGTTTTCCGATCAAATCGGCGGCGAATTCACGCAAATGTACTTCCGTTAAAACTTCGATAAACTCCGGCCGGGTCGGGTATTTTGCTTCGAGATTCTTCTTCTTAAGTTTCGAAAGTTCATCTTCGATCTTCTTTTTCCGATCATAGAAGAAATCGGAAAGCCCAAAGGTTTTATTACATGAATCTTTACTTTTCGCTTTGTATATATCAATAACTCGCCGTACTTCTTCAGGATTTTCCGGCCAAATCTCGGGTTTCACGGCGGCGTTTTCTGGGTAAATGATCATAGAAGCACGAACGTCTCACAAGGTAGTGAATTCGACGATTTTCTTGATCAAACTGGCTTTTCTTTTTTTGAAAGTTGCAGTTCTTAATTTCTCTTTTCCGATCAACTCCATCTTCAGTTTTGCTCTTCCCATTAATTCTTCTTCTTCGTTTTTTTACTTGGAAGAGAAGGGTTAATGCAAAGAGGGACTATAAAAAGACAGTGAAAAATATGGGTAATTAAGGTAAGACAATTTTACCTTATTTTAAGTGTCTTAAGAATCTTTATAGTCTTTCTTACCAATTAAAAATCACTTAAATTAAATATTAATACTTGTTAATTACAATCTTTTATCCAATTTTTCCATATAGGTTCGGAATTGAGTTCCGATCTAGAATGATATGATTAGGGATGTTCACTATTTGATAAAAATTGAATATTAACCATATACCAAATTTTTATTACCGAACCGACACTGAATTATGAAACTGTTTCGGTATTCGGTTTTTAAATTATGAAACCGTGTACGGTTTCGGTTCCGTAAAAAAATTCGATATTCGGTAATTTATCGAATACCGAATTTAATCTTTTGTTTAATTTAAAACTAATATATTTATATTTAATTATATAATTAAATATATAATTATCATTAATTTTTTTATTTAACTTGATTGAATTTCGGAAAATTCGATATTTCAGTAAATACGGAAACCGATCCTACAAAATTCGGTAACTAATTTTTGATTTATTCGGTAATTGAAATTTTGTTCGGTGTAGTATTACCGAATGAACATCCATAGGTATGACTGGTGTTATCGGTACCAATTTTTTTTTTTAAATATTTTTTATCAAACCGAAATAACTTCAGTTCTGACCCGAAAACCTAATAAACGACGTTACCAATAAAAATAATCAATGAATTTGATATTGTATTTGAATTATTTATTAACTTTAACATATTAATATCGATGTTGTCAAAATGTAATGAAAATCGAATCTGCTAAGTTAGAAATTTTAAATTATAAAATAAAAATATAATATATATTTTAAATTAAAAATAATAATATAACCGGTTGAGCCATGTTTTTTAGGAGGGGGTTCTGTATTTCCCTATCTTTCTACAATTTTAAAGGATATGATCCGATTTGTGGTCGTTTAATGGTTGAACTCCGAATTCATTAATTAATATGTTAAATACTTAAATATGTAAAATTATAATTAATCTTTTTATTATTTTTAAAATTAAGGTTTTCTAATTTAAAATAATAAGTTAATGTTTTATAAAATCGAGAATCTCCTTTTAATATTTTAAAGAAAATAACTTATTATGCTTTCTTATTAGAATAAAGTTATTTGATATATTCTACTAATTCAATTATATATTTAAATTTTACTATATACGGTAATGCGATAGTTAAAATTTTCTTGAAATTAAATTTAATGAAATTTTAATTAAAAAAGGAACGTATGAATGCACTTAAAAAATCTAATTTACTTGTAAATAAATTTACAAAAAAATAATAAATAATTTTTACTAATATTCGGAATAATTAATGAAGTAATTAAGATTTACCATAATTTAAGCATGATCATTGGGAGTTAGTTACATTAAATTTGACTAAAATTCAATAACTCAATTATCATCATCCAAACCAAAATAGTGGTTTTTTGAGTCTCCGGTTTTTTATTGATAAGGAATCGACTTAATTCATATTTGATTTTCCAAATTATCGTGCTTGAATATGTGGTGCATTACCCAAGGAAGTTAAATCGGTCGGTACCGTTCGTACCGGTCATAACCGGTACGAGCGATTTTTCCTATATATCGGTGGTATACCGGTGATATATCGGAATATCGGTGTACCGGTCATAACCGATATTTACCGATATGACCGGTATACCACCGGTATGACTACCATGGCATTACCATCATAGAGGTGTAAATGAATCGAGCTAAATGAATCGGTGTAAATGAATCGGTGTAAATGAATCGGTGGAATATATTTACACCATCATAGAGGTGTAAAAAACACTTAAGGCATTACCATGACTTAAGTGTTTTTTACACTTCGATTCCGACTCAAAATAGATGAATTCTGTGTGGGTTTGAAAATAAAAAAAATTATGATTTGAAGTTTTAAAAATTTAAATATAAAAAATCGATTTGTGTCCTATAAATATTAAAGGAAAGTCCGTGTTTGAAAAAAATCCAACTTGGATTGTGCGTATCTCGAGATCATAGAGACACTAAAACATATTGAAATATATTCCATATCCATTATGGAAATACAAATGTTCTATAGGGGGAGTGATATCGAGTAATAGATTTGACCTAACATTTTCAATGTAATTCACTTATCTTATGTACTATGTTACATGAACACTACAACCCATTGAATCCTGAATTTCTACAAAGTATTAAAGCTGTATGGTAAGTTTCGGACTGATCCATACCGGTTTAGACATAAAAAACTCTAGTATAAAAGAACATAGAGTTTGGGCAACAAAAATATATCTTTATATGATTCGATCACCACCAAGCATATTGAAGCAAGTCTGACTCGGACCAATGTCAGTTCGACTTGAGGGAAATGTTGAAATAAAATATAAATATTCTAATTTATAAGGAAAGTGGTATCATAAATAATTGATTTAGATAGTTTTTTTAAATATGATTCACTTGTTCCCGCCTATTAAATATTGAATTTCTACCACACTCATTTTCACTGTCATTCTTCTCTCGCTTTCTTCTTCACCATCAGCAAGTCTCTTCTTCACAATACCTGATCGCGGTGATGTAATGAATACTAGAATCACTGTCACTGCAAAAACCCAATCTTTAAAGTTAAAACCTTCTTTAAATTATGTTATCTGTAAATTATAATAAAGCAACGAATGGGAAAGATCGAGTGCGTCATCACTGTCTGGATTTGGACCGTAGCGTCAACCTCTCAATCTGTGTTCATAATTCATATACGTATACAATTATTTGATTCTCTATTTTTCTTCCTAAATTCCACCTTTTTCATTGCTTTTCTTCAAATCAACGTTTTCTCAATCCTTGTTTGAAAAACCCATATCTATATTCACGGGATCGACGTTTTTTTAAAACCCGATTGATGTTACGCGATTGATCTAGGGTTTATAGTGAAATCCCCTTTTCGATTGAGTTACAGGATTGGTGAATTGGGTACTTAAATCCACCGTTAAAGCTCAGTTTCGCGAGATCTAGTAAAACCAGACTTTCCTCTTGGTGTTTTGCTTGTGAAATTGGGGTAGCTCAAAAGCTTCAAGTTTAATCATGGAGAAATACGAACTAGTGAAGGAGGAAGNAGCTACCTAAGAAAACAGATTATGAATGAATTGATTTTGCCTGGATTATCGCTAAACTTGAATTCGAACCTGGAAAAATGTGGAGGATACAGCGACGAGAAAAGTAGCGATAGACCAGAGAAAAGCACCATAAGCAATAACGATGGCGCGGTTATGTCGTGATGCTAAGTAAGCAGCCAGAGGATAACACATCGCCTGTACGATCGATCGGAAAAGAGTTAAGGAACCTAAGCCTGTTGGATCAGAGTGCAGCGCCTCTCCGACCTCTTTGTATACCGCCGGTAATAATGATTCATCAGCTCGTTCCATTATTCCGGCCAGATTAACCAGCACCAGCGTTAGAAGTTCCGGCCGCATTTTATTTTCAGTGAATTCTTAGCATTTACTGAGCTTTTTTGGCGCCCGATCTGAACCAATTTCTTCTCTCGGCGGCGGCGGCGGAATAACGGTTCTTTTTTGTTCTCTAGAGAAGAAACGGTGGTATTTCCGTAAATATTTGCATCTACTTGGAAGAATATTTCGGAATATGTCGTCGCGTTGCAGTTCTAGTTGAAAAATAATAATAAAGATTTCTCCAAGTCCAAACCGTGTGTCCACGTGGCCTTCCGGATACTGTCCGTGTCTACCCATCTTAACTTCACACGTATCCTCTTAGAAACGTAAAAAGTAGAAACGTAGGAAACATGATCCGAAGAACGCCTAATAAAAAATAAAATGATTATATTAGATATATATTATATCAATAAAAAAATAGATCTAATACTTTTTTTACTCGCTGAAAAGTACTAAGCTTGAATATCGATAATGATATCGATATTTCTTGAAGAGGAGGAAGAAAGATTCAATGGTTACCTTGAATATGGAAGCCCAATAATAATCATAATGATATCGATATTTCTTTCGATCTAATGATTGGAATACATTTTTGTAAAGAACATGGACGTTCTAGAGGATCGTTGAAGAAATGCAAAAGGGACGTAGAGTAATTTTCTCAATCGTATTCAAAAACAAAACGTTTAGATATCCTTTGTACATGTTTGAATTATCTACGTATACAGACAAAATCTCTCTATCTATACAAAACAAAATATTCTCCCATTCCTTTCTTGTGTTAAGGATTCATGGTCAACTCCTTCACTCTCTACTGATATGGACAGAGCCTTGCATGAAGCACCAAAGTGGTGTCTGTCTGTTTCAGCTTTAACACTCCCCCCGCACGTTGGAGCTTCATCAAATGTGCAGCAGAACAATCGCATTAAACAGTCTTTAAAAGGTCTCATACCCAAAGACTTCGTAAATAAGTCTGCTGCCTGCATTCTCGTCCCGACGTGGCTTAGTTTTATGAAACCTTCCCTTAAATGGTCTCGTACGAGATGACAATCAACCTCTAAGTGCTTTGTGCGCTCGTGGAAGACTGGGTTGGTCGCTATGTGTATGGCTGCTTGATTGTCACAATATATATCAATCGGAAGATGAACTGAAGTCTGAAATTCACTCAGAAGATAGGAAATCCATTTCACTTCACATAAAGTCATCGCCAGACTCCTGTACTCTGCTTCAGCAGTGGATGGTGATACGGTCGTCTGCTTCTTCGTTCTCCATGAAATCAGGCTATCCCCTATCATGATTCCATAACCTATCAAAGATCGTCGGGTGTCGACACAAGATCCCCAATCCGCGTCACAATAAGCGCGTAACTTAAAATCTGACTTCTTCGAATAGAACAGTCCCATCCCTGAAGTTCCCTTAATATATCTGACCACATGCAATGCCGCGTCCCAATGACACTCACGAGGCTGTTGCATATATTGGCTTAATTGCTGGCATGCGTGGGCAAGATCGGGTCTGGAGAATCCCAGATATAATAATCTCCCTATTAATCTTCTATACCTTTCTGGATGATCCAACTCTTTGGAGTCATTGTTATTCAGATGTATTCCGGGAGGCAGTGGTGTGTTCTTCGGCTTGCCTCCCTCCATCCCCATATCCTGAACAATATTCAAGGCATATTTCCTTTGATTAATAAAAATACCATGGTCTGAATATCCAATCTCAAGCCCCAAGAAGAACTTTGCCTTTCCCATATCCTTAATTGTGAACCATTTGTCAAGATAATCCTTGGCGCGTTGTATTTCCCTCAAATCATTCCCAGTCAGGAGGATGTCATCTACGTACACAACAAGCGTTGTGATAGATGCATCGCAACTCTTCACAAACAGGCAATGGTCATGTTCAGACTTCCTGAACCCGTATGTGAGTAGCTTATTGGTTAGTTCCTTGTTCCACTGTCGTGAAGCTTGTTTTAAACCGTACAGAGATCGCTTGAGCCTACAATAAGTCCCTGGTTTCACGTCCTTTAACCCCTCTGGTGGATACATGTAGATTTCTTCATCCAAGTGCCCGTGCAAGAACGCGTTATTTATATCTATCTGGTGCACAATCCAATTATGCGCTGCTGCAAGTGCAAAAACCATACGAACGGTTACATGTTTAGCCACAGGCGCGAACACATCACAGAAATCCAGGCCTTCAACTTGCGTGTAACCCTTGGCCACAAGCCTTGCCTTGTATTTTGCAATGCTTCCATCCGTATGAAGCTTGGTTTTATATACCCATTTACATCCGATCGGTTTCTTTCCTTCCGGCAATGAAGTTAAAATCCATGTGTCGTTCTGCTCCAATGCCTCAATTTCATGTTTCATTGCTGTGACCCAATGTGCCATTGCAGAGGCTTCCCGATAAGTGTTGGGTTCATGGACCATATCCACGTTAGCCAAAAAGGTCATATGTGCATCAGAGTAATGTGGAGATTTATGATACGGGTATGAACGGGGGTTGTATGCAGTGGGCAACAGGGGTGACGTTTTAGCCAAGGATACATAGTCCTGGAGCCATTCTGGGCGTTTGGGAACTCGATTGCTCCGTCGCACATATGGAATGTAATTCCTTTCTGTGTTAATTTCTGCCACATCCTGGGGTTCCATGGAAATGTCATGAATGTTATTGGTGTCCACAATTTCTGTTTCAACATGAGCATCAGCCAGTCTGGAATTCTGACCAGGGTCAGAAGCTGGATTACAAGTGTCCTCAGGGATTGAGGTAGTGGTAAGCGGATCAGCCTCAGACATGGAATGGGTCAACGGATCTGGGTGCAAAGCAGGTTGGTCATTTAGAGCGGCAAAGGGCAAACACGAGCTTAATGTGTCGTCCATGCAACTAGAGCGTTTGTATGGAAATACATGTTCAAAAAATCTCACATCTCTCGAGTAAATGATGCGCTTCATCTTAAGATCATACATCTTATAAGCCTTCCTATCCACAGAGTATCCCACAAACATGCATCTGGTCCCTCTGGGGGCAAACTTATCCTTATGTGGCATATTGTCGCATGCGTATCCTAGACATCCAAACACCTTCAGCTAAGTATATGATGGTTGCCTTTGGTACAGTCTGAAATACGGTGTTTCCCACCCCAATTGCGGTGTCGGCATTCGGTTAATCAGGTAGGTGGCTACGAGCATTCCCTCCCCCCAGAAGAGGTTAGGCAGACCAGCATGAAATAAGAGAGTTCTTGCTGTTTGAACCAGATGCTTGTGCTTGCGCTCCACCACACCATTTTGCTGTGGAGTGTAAACACAAGATTTTTGGTGGGTAATTCCGTTAGAGGAGAAAAGGAAACGACATGCTTCATTGATAAACTCCGATCCATTGTCCGAACGAATGGTTTGGATGGTTGAGGAAAAATGCACTTGCGCTTGTTTGATGAAAGTTTCCAACAGCCCCTTAGTTTGGGATTTATGGCTCATTAGGTACGTCCATGTTGCCCTGCTGAAATCATCTACAAGCGTCAATACGTACCTCGCACCACTAAGGCTTGGTTTTGAATAGGGGCCCCATACGTCAATGTGTATGAGCTGGAAGGTATGCGAAGTATGGGTGGAGCTGCGCGCAAATGGAAGTCGTTGGATCTTTCCAAGCATACACGCATCACAGGGTGAGGAGATCAAAACGTCATGAAAATTCTGTTTTGATAGGAAATTCATAACTTTGACATTTGGATGACCCAAACGGGCATGCCACAGCAACAATGTATGTTTGTTTACATCCAAACAATTCAAAAGGGTGATGTTATCAGAGGCAGAGGATACCTTTTTAGGGAAAACAGAAACGTCAACAGCCGCTGAGCTGCAGACGTGAGCATTTTGGGAAGGGCTTGTGGTTTGCTGAAGCTGATAAAGGCGATTCTGGACATAGCACTTGGCTAGGATCTCAGTAGTCCTCGGGTCCTGTATAAGACAAGCGGAAGTCGTGAAATTCAAGTGCAATCCACATCTTTGGATCAATCTTGATGCAGAAATGAGATTAAATTTGAAGGAGGGAACATGGAAGACATTGTCTAAGGTAAAACTCGGATTCAGATTAACAATTCCAACATGGGTAATGGGAATGGTTGATCCATCGGGAAGAGTTACACGAATTGGTTTGTCTATTGCCCAATAGGCGGAGAACAGGGATAATCTGTTGCACATATGGTTAGTGGCTCCCGTATCAATGATCCATGTTCCTTCTCCTGTCGATTTAGGAGATGCATTAATATGAGGTTTAGAAATATCTGCGAAGTCTATGTGTCCAGCAAATTCATCAATTTTCTCCTCCAGCTTATCCTCACCAGTGGCTCCTTCCATGCCTAAAGGCGACTCAGAAACCATGTTGGCGTATGCTCGTGGCATGCTGCGTCCCTGGTTCTGTTTGAGTTGCTTGTACCAATCAGGGACCCCTTTTATGAGAAAGCATTCGTCTATGGTGTGACCTTTTTTCCCACATTTCTTGCACATCCTCAATTCTGTTGTACCACTCACAGTCTGTTGCTCCTTGGTATGCTTAGATTGGTTTGGCTTGGTGTTAAATTTGGCCGTGAGTGCAGTCTCAGTTGTTCCTTCACGTGCGGTCCTCTCCCTCTGCTGTTCCACTTTGGTGATGATACCAAACACCTTTGCTAGTGTAGGTAGCGGTTCCATCATAAGTATTTGGTTGATTGTTGGCTCATAGTACTCCTGTAATCCATTGAGAAATTGATTTATGCGTATGAAGTTTTCTCTGTCCATATACAGTCGTCCCACGTTGCAAGTGCAACTTTGTGCTGCCTCACAGGAGCACACTGGGATGGGTAGTATGCGGGAGAGCTCCTCCCACAGCTTGCTTAGCTTGTTGTAGTACATGGTCACCGAGAGTGACCCTTGAACCAAAGTGTTGATCTCTCTCTGTATTTTTGAGAAGAGAGGTCCATTTGCTTCAGCATATCGTTCTTCAATTTCGAGCCATAATGTGTGTGCTGTAGCAGCGTACATGAATGACTCAGAGATTTCAGGGACCATGGAGTTTAGAAGCCATGCTCGCACTGTTGAATCAACAGATTTCCACAATATGTAGTTTTGGGCTGTCTTCTCCGGCGCTCCCACAACTCCAGTGATAAACCCAGTTTTCATACGAGAGTCTAGCGCAAGCTCCATTGCTTGGCGCCAGGCTCTGAAGTTCCTTCCGTTCAAGAGCGTTGTCACTATTACCTGTCCAGAGTGCTCATTTCCAGCCAGTCGCAAGGGGTCGTAAGTCCCTGTTAGATCCATTCCTTCTTTCTCCTTTAGGACAGAGACTGTTTTGTTGTCCTCGTTACCGTTGGTTGTCATGTTTGTTCACGGAGTAGCTCCGATACCATGTAAAGAACAGGGACGTTCTAGAGGATCGTTGAAGAAATGCAAAAGGGACGTAGAGTAATTTTCTCAATCGTATTCAAAAACAAAACGTTTAGCTATCCTTTGTACATGTTTGAATTATCTACGTATACAGACAAAATCTCTCTATCTATACAAAACAAAATATTCTCCCATTCCTTTCTTGTGTTAAGGATTTATGGTCAACTCCTTCACTCTCTACTGATATGGACAGAGCCTTGCATGAAGCACCAAAGTGGTGTCTGTCTGTTTCAGCTTTAACAATTTTTGGCATTATAATTTAGCAATCCTACAAAAGAAACCATCATGTTCCAGATTACATACTGGAAAAATGAGCTTGATCACAAGAGTATAAAATACATCAAAATTTGCACAAGAATCGCTAACAGGAACAATTAAACAATTACAAAGGAAATGTAAATAAGTGCAACTTGAAAGCACACGTTTATTGTCCTGTGAAAGCTTTTACATTTACACGGATTATAATATATATGGGTATGCCCACAATGTACAGACTTGAGAAATTGAATAACATAATTTTCTCCTCTTCGCTATACAGCAACCCTTATTTGCGCTCCCTGTAAATTCACAAGTAGGAACGCATCAACTGCAACAAAATTGGCCTCCAGGACGGCAAATTCTCGAGCAAAACAGATAAGTACATAACCGTAAAATAAATTAACAGAAAAACGAAGAATGACAAGTTGATATTGTGATGGGAGCAACAATGTGTCCTTTACTGCCATCTTCCTCATTTTCCTCAGCAGATTCCATCCCGATTCCCTACTGGGCAATCGTAGTGGCCGCCAATTCACCGATGACCCTCCACCGTGAGGTATGCCCTCCGGTGATTGGACTGAGGGTACTGCCTGCGATAATTCGAGATATAAGATTTTATTCTAAACCATAATCCCTCACAGTCCTAAATCTAGATTTGCACAGTTGACAAAATTAGTGCTTTGAGTGAGAATTGCAAAGGAAACGTTGTTGGAATGAAGATGGAAACAAAAGACTGAGTCTAACCAAAGAAAAAGGATAGAATGACTACTGTAAGAAAATGGCAGCAACGGATCAAGAAGAAATATGTTTTACTTTAGTGTATTTTTATTTATTACATTTACATTTCAATAAATGTATTAGGATAAATAAGTGTGCAACAACTGATTCCTTTACCTAATATATCAGAAAAGCTTTCTACATTCTCTTTCCCTTTCACGCCGTCGTCTGTACCCATCTCTGCAATCAACCAACGCCAATCTGTAGATAATGAGCTCTAATATGGTATCGGAGCAAAAAGAACTCGAGGGAAAAATTGTGAATAACAACGACGGCGCTACAGAAACTGAGGATGTAAACTCACCATTTCACATCCATTTGTCTCCGGTAGTGGTTTCCCCCACTCTGAACGGTAGCAACTACGTTATATGGCGTCGCTCATTCACATTAGCGCTCTCGATTCGTAACAAAATGGGGTTTGTGGATGGGTTGATTAAAAAACCCATCATGAACGACCCGGAGTATCCAAAGTGGAAGCGTTGCAATGACCTAATCGTGTCATGGTTGCTCAAATCGATGGAACATGCTCTTGCCCAAACTGTGTTTTATATACCATCTGCCAAAAGGATTTGGGAGACTGTTGAGAAACGATTCTCTCGCCCGGATGATAATAGGGTATGTCACATCCACTCAGAAATATGCTCTGTGAAGCAAGGAATCCGATCTGTCTTTGATTATTATACGGAACTGTCGGTCTTATGGGAAGAACTTGGAAATTATCACCCGGATCCACACTGCATTTGTGGTAAGTATGCTCCAGCTTGCTTTGAGCATTTTGCAGCGATGCAACAAAAGGATTGGGTCTTCAAGTTTTTGAATGGACTGAACGAGTCGTTTTCAGCCAATCGATCTCAGTTACTCGGCCAACAACCATTTCCTCACTGGATGAAACATACAACATCATTATGATGGAAGAGTCACAAAGACGAGTCTATGGTTTGATTATCAATCCTCAAAATCCTGATACTATGGCAATGCATGGCAAATCGGTGGACAAAATAGACTTATTCTGTAGCCATTGCAGAAAAAGAGGACACATTAGAGAACAATGCTACAAACTAGTTGGTTTCCCAGCCGATTATAAATTCAAAGGGAAAGAAAAATTGGCACAATATTTCTCGAATCAAGTAGCTTCAGAGCCATTATTGCCCACACCCGTGAATAACAATATGGCAATGCCAATGCTCACAAAAACTCAATTATCCTTACTGAACAATGATAATGGGCAGGTTTCTCAAGTCAAAGAGGATATTGGAGATATTTCAGCTGCAAATGTGATATCAGTTTCCAATACAACACAAGCCACTCAAGACCATTCAAAGAGCGGTAAGCAATTATGCCTCTCTGGCTTTACTTCTGCTAATGTTTTTGGCATGATTGGAGAAAAGAAGTCGGGAATATGAATAATTGATTCAGGGGCAACTGAGCATATGTGTTATGAAAGGTCATTATTTACTGAAATGAAAAGAGGACGTGAAGTCCTTGTGAGGTTACCAACAGGGGCTCAAGTAAGTGTTTCCTGGTATGAGACAGTAAAGATGGGTAATGGATTAATAATGACAGATGTTTTATTCATATCATCCTTTCAATACAATCTATTGTCTGTTTCTAAATTGACACAGGTCATAAACTGTTATTTCTTGATGGATAATCAACGTTGCTCCATACAGGCTACTTTTCCCTCGAGGACGATTGGTGTAGCTGAAAGGAGGAATGGCCTTTACTTTTTGGAAATGAACAAGCTTGCTGCAAATGAAGATAATATTGCATCTCTTAAGACTGATATGTTAATGACTGATGCTTCTGCTTTTGTTACTGATTTTTCTAAATCAGATATTTGGCATTTGAGATTAGGACATCCTTCAACTATTACATTATCACAAATACATGAATTATCATCTTTGCATTTTTCGAAGAAAGCTTGTGATTTCTGTCATAGGGCGAAGCATAAAAGGAAACCTTTCCCTGACCATATTAAAAGCTCTCTCAAAGCATTCTCGTTAATCCACATTGATAATTGGGGAGCATATGAGGTTGAAGCTTTGGGAGGATATAGATATTTCCTATGCATCGTGGATGATTTCACGAGGACCACTTGGATTTATTTGATGAAAAACAAAGGAGAAGCAAAGTCTATTATCCCAGCATTCTGTAAGATGGTAGAAACACAGTATGAAGGAAAAGTGAAAATTATAAGAACAGATAATGCACCGGAATATACATTAAACGACTTTTACACGTCAACTGGAATTGTTCATCAAACATCATGTGTCGAAACACCACAACAAAATGCCGTTGTGGAACGAAAATTACAGCATCTCCTTGTTATGGCCAGAGCATTGATGTTTCAATCAAATCTTCCTATTCAGTTTTGGGGATATGCCATTCTGACATCGGGATTCATAATAAACAGATTGCCATCTAGAGTTCTGAATTTTGATACACCATTTGAACTTCTGCATGGACATTCTCCAGATTATAGGAATTTTAAGGTTTTCGGATGTTTATGCTTCGCTTAGACTTTGAAAGGCAATTGAAAAAAGTTTGATTCTCGTTCGAGAAAATGTATTTTTATTGGTTACCCCATGACAGTAAAAGGATACAGATTATTTGATTTGGAGACTACTAAAATATTCTATTCAAGAGATGTCATGTTCTATGAATCGGAATTCCCTTACACTGATGTATCTCCGGGACATGACTTTGCACCTCCCACTGTGTATTCACATCCTGTACCATCACATAATAAGGACTCTAATCTCTCTTGCCCTGATGACATTGTACCTTCCGCTGCTACTGATTATCCGGAATCATCAAGCTCTCCTATTGCATTGTATGAACCAGATACAACATCACCGACTGAGCTTTCCCCTTGCCTTCCTATTACTCCAATTATTTCTCTACGCAGAAGCACACGAACTCGTGCTCCTACAGCATATCTTCAAGCTTATGACTGTAATCTGATCTCTGGCAATACTCCGTATCCCATTGAAAAGTATTTATCAAGGGATCAATTAAGTCCCTCTTACAGAACCTTTGTGGCAAATTTAACTGGTTTAAAGGAACCAGAAAATTACATTGAAGCTAGTAGTCAGCCCCCTTGGCAGCAGGCCATGGCTGATGAACTATCAGCCTTAAAACACAATGAAACTTGGGAATTGGTCTCCATTCCTTTATCCCAACATACGGTTGGATGTAAATGGATATACAAGATCAAAACGAAATCAGATGGAACTCTAGACCGCTGCAAAGCGAGGCTTGTGGCTAGAGGTTTTAATCAAGTGGAAGGATTCGATTTCCATGATTTTTCAGTCCAGTAATTAAACAAACCACGGTGCGTCTTTTCTTTGCACTGGCTGCAAAATTTCAATGGTATCTACATCAATTGGATATTGATAANCTATAAATACAGGGCAAGACGACGGAAATAGCAGGACCCTTTGGACGCGTAAGAACATGCCGTTACCCTGCCGGAGTTCTTACTGCTTTCTTTTCCTTGTCATTTTCATTAAGCCTCTGCTGTATTGATTATGAATTATTCGATTAGTGAACAGGCTAGGAGCATAATCTGCTCTTAGTCAAGTGGTTTTCACCCCAATTCCTGGGGTTTCCACTATACATCGCTGTGCATTTATTTATTTCTAGCTTTTAATCGTCTTCCACATCTAAAACAAATCAGAACCGAGTCTGTTTGCTAAACGAACCGGACGACTGTTGGTACCCCATAAAAAGGGACCATAACAGTTTGGCGCCGTCCGTGGGGACGATTCTCTAATCTCATTTGAGTTTTCTACCAGGGATAGGATAATCAAAGGCATGGCGACTGGAACTTCGACCAATGATAGTGACGTGCTTCCCGACAATCTCCCAGCACCAATATTCACTTTACAGGATCTAGAAGCTGTCGTCATGAAGGTGGTACTGGAAATTACGTCGGAGAAAAGTGGAACAGAACCACCGGCGGTATCAAGCCATGTTCCCAAAAGCAGAGGATACGAGAGTGATCCTGATGAGCGCAGTACTGATGAAGAAGAAATCATCAGGCGTGGAGTGACAATGAGGAGGCCTAGATGTCGGTCTACACCTCCTCCCCCAGCCAGAGCTCTAACTCCCGCTCCTGGAAATGATCAGGAGCACATGCAGCGACGAATTGATGAGCTCACCAGGGAGTTGGAGAGCATTCGTGCGCTGAGGGATTGCGAACCTAATCTGGGACGCAATCCTGATTTATTTAACAGGGCTATGGAGGCCCTTATCAGGAGAAATAATGATGATAACTAGTGGCATAATTTGCATGCGGTCCAGGCATCGTCTCATCAATCTGAAGGCGTATCAGCCGCCTTGGGAGATTTGATGCTCCCCTTTTCTGAAGAGATCTGGGCAGCAGTCCCAAATCGACATTATCGCAACCCCGAGGGGTTGCCGACATTTCGTGGTGATGGTGATCCAATCGATCACGTTGCCGATTTCGAATTGCGCATGGAAACGGTTCGGGCCTCGGATTCATTAAAGTGTCGCATCTTCGTGGCAGGATTACAAGGCGATGCCCGAACGTGGTTCAAGAATTTGCCAGCCCGATCCATACAGTCGTATGGCGGATTTATTTTGGCTTTCTCTGAGCAATTTGCTCCAAATGTAGGACAGCCCCGAAGCAGGCAGGAACTATATCAGCTAAAGTATATCCCGGCAAAGATGAGACTTCGGTCCTTCATGGAGAAATTCAATAGGACCTCCCGGGGCACCAAGCTTGAGCTACAGGATAAGATTGATATTCTACAGCAGGTCATGGGACCATGCGGCCTTTCGGGCAGCGTGGTGAATAGCCCACCATTCACCTTGGGAAAACTTTTTCAGAAAATCAACAAGTATATTAAGGTGGATGAAGCGCTGGGGCTTGGTTATCGGAAGCCTAGCGGGAATTCTGAGCCCGTAGATGACCATAGGGTTTCCTACCCTAAGAAACAGTCGCGAGAAGTAGCGGTTGTGAGTGAAAAAGCGTCCCCCCGAAGCAGGAGGACAATCGGGTGTATTGCGAGCTTCATCATAATCGCGATCACCCGACATTAAAGTGTCCGCTGTTGAAAGAGATAGTAGAGGCAATGAGTAAAGAAAAGCCCGACCGGAACGGTCAGAAGGGTAAGCGAGCGGAATCCCCCCGAAGGGGCCACCAAGGTGACGATCGTCACAGGCCGCGGGGAAGAGATAATCGGGGACAACCCCGAAACTACAACGATCAGACGGAGGACCCAAGGTCTGCTCCGCCAGAACAAGAAAGAGGCCAACACGGTCATGAGAACCGTGGTCAGGGCCGAAGAAGAAGATGGCGGGGTTGTGGCGGCAGAGCCCCGCAGAATGAGGGTGGGAGATAGGAGCAGGCTGCTCCCCCACCTGCGGAAACTGGTGCCTAACCTCCTCGAAATGAGGCTGCACCCAGAGAAGTGGCCGGATATATTTATGTTATCTATGAAGGATTGAGAATAAATGAATCGGTCTGGGACCGAAAGAGAACTGCGCGCGGAGACTCTGCTGAGAGCTCCGAGTCTGTGGCGCTGGTAAAATATGATCCCATGTGATCTTGTGTTAAAATATTTGTGGTGTTTTTGATCAGTCAATTTTTTTTTTGTTAAGACACGAGAAATTACTAGGTTGCGCCCACAATGTGTGGGCTTACGTCCTCGGGAGAGCGCAGTTCTTCCTGGGTGTTTCACTATGATAAAAAGTTCACAATTACAAAATATATTCTTTCCGATAAAAGTAAGTGACGTAGTCTCGATTTGGGACGAAAAATGAGCTCAAAACTTGAAACCGGCGCAAAAGTGCAGAAATTACTGTTCATGGGAAATTTTATCACGGATTTCGGCCTTCATATGCAACTTTATCGCGGATTTAACCTGCAGTGTGCAAATTCTCGCGGAATTTTCATGTGAACATATTTGGTCGCGGATTTTGGCTTTCATGTGCAATTTTATTGTGAAAATCAAGCCTCTGAGTAATATTATCGCGCATTTCAGCTCCTTTGCAATATTATCGCGAAAATGAAACCTCTGAGTAATATTATCGTGAATCTCAGTTCCTTTGTAATATTATCCCGGATTTCAATTCATGTGCAATTTTATCGCGAATTTCAGCTCATGTGCAATATTATCACGAAAAACAGCTCATGTGCAACATTATCGCGAAAATCAGGACTTGGAGAGCTTTACGATTTAAGAATTCGAGTTTTTCTTCGATTTTGATTCCGATCATTTTCAAATGACCAGAAACCTATATTTATAGAGAATTTAGGCCCAGCAACTCACCTGTGAATTCAAAGCCCACTCTTGTCCAATTTGGCCTGATTCGACCCCACTTCTACGAAAAAACCCGATCTCACTACGGATATAAATTGTAATGTCTCCGATTATCAGGGACGCTTCTAGTTCGACACGTGGCCCGTTAACAGAGGCAAAGCATACTCTGCATAAGTCAATTCTCACTAAATTCATTAGATATAAACCTGTCGATGAACATGCATCGTAGCATCTTTCGGAAGCAAAATTACGAAAATACCCTTGGAGTCACTCCGACTTGTAATTATTCGAAAATAGTCGCGTCTCCTCCGGAAACTTCCCACGCGGTCTCCAGGTGCCCAAAACCAATAACAATAAATTAGAATACCGAAAATGCCAGTGAGCGCACCGATTCGACCCAGGGGTGTCCAAATTACGAAAATACCCCCGACGCAATTTCAACCCGAAATAAAATTAGAATACCGAAAATACCAGTGGACGCACCGATTGGACCCAGGGGTGTCCAAATTATGAAAATACCCCCGACGCCATTTCAACCCGAAATAAAATTAGAATATCGAAAATACCAGTGAGCGCACCGATTCGACCCAGGGGTGTCCAAATTACGAAAATACCCCCGACACAATTTCAACCCGAAATAAAATTAGAATACCTTGGGGAACGTGCCAAAAGGTTCCCGGGGTATGCGAATTACTAAAATATCCCCAGGTAATATCAATAGTCCCCTGGTTTGCAGATTCAGCTTCTGAGTCGTAAACCACTAACCTTCCTTATGTGCATGGATCCCAATGCATTTCCGGATTCTCGGAGATAAAAACCATGCAGCTTAAATCATTAGTCTCGTCGATACGACCGTTTTGACAGTAAGCACGATGAATTAGGACACATTCAAAAATTTCTCGGAATTCCGGCCCGTAGGGCCACCCCTATAAATACCAGGTTGGAAACCTCATAATCTCATTTCATTCGCGGATTTCCAGAGCAAGAGAGCTTTATCGCGGATACCACAAACCTTGGTAAATTATCGCGGATTTTAGCCTTTGCAACATTATCGCGGAAATCTTGTGCTTTGTAACTTTATCGCGGAAAGTCTGTGCTTGTGCTTTTATCGCGGAATTCCTCTCCTTCGTAACTTTATCGTGAAATTCCTCTCCTTTGTAACTTTATCACGGAATTCCTCTCCTTTGTATTATTATCGCGGATTTTCCATCCTGTGTAATCTTATCGCGGAAATCTGGTCCTTTGCAAAATTATCGCGGAATTTTGCCTTGGCTAAAATCCAGATTCGTACTTCAATTTTGAGTGGCGTTTCTCGTTCCCGAAGATAATTGGACTTAAGAAACAACTAATAAAGTATAAGGATTCGCATTATAAATGTCTTCCAGCGGATCTCGCGATTCCGAATTCACCGAAAAAATTGAAATTAATTCGCATACTTCGAACCTTGAATTTTATGAACGCCTTGAGGGCTATAGAGTGATGGGCGGACAATATGAGTCTATCGTAAAAAAGTTCGAGTCGTATGATCTAAAAGCTCGGATGGGGAATACCGCTTGGGCCTCGCTGAGGTCTGAATACTACATTCCGGAGGGATTTATCATCCAACACCCGGGGCCTCTTGGGAGAATATTAACACCGCCTCCTGGTTGGTGTACCGTGTCTTTGGAACATCTTCGAAATGGGATCCGGTTTCCTTTGCATCCTTTTATTTTGGAGATGCTAGACTCCCTCAAGGTTAATTTTTTCCAACTGAACCCGAATTTCTACAGCTACATCGTAGCTTTCATCATTTTCACCTCAGCCGCAAAAATAAAGAGATCCATTGAACTCTTTTTTAGATTTTTCCAAATTGTCCCCCATTCCTCTCAAAGGGTTCTAGGGTGTTATTATCTACGCCTGCGGGAAAAGAACTGTCCTTTCTGCTTCACATTGTCGAAATCCAATCATGATTGGAAACAGCGTTACTTTTATGTGACTTCTTGTTCCTTACAACCTAGCGTTCCCGCCCTTACACTGCCTTGGCGTTTTCCTGTTGAGACTGAATTTTCATTTCCGGATTGGTGCGGTCCCATTCATAAACCTTCGAAACTTATAGATAGAGCTATTGTTCAGCAACTCTTAAGCATATTCGAAAAATTTCACGCTAATTTGACTGCTGAAACTCTTTTCACTCTACCCCTCATGGCTGTTACTCGGACTGCGCAAGCTCCTCCTCATATTCCTTTCCATATCTTAGGTACCCACGTGCTAGAACAAGAGACTCGCTTTCTCGTCTTTTACCGTTTTCTGCATTCAAACTTTGACTTTGTTTCGCTAACATGCTATGATTCTCATAATAGGGAATTTCACGTTTATAACGTATTATTCGTATTTCTTTCCTTGCAGATCGAATAATGGCCACTTACAGAGGTGTTGATTCCAAAGACCGACTAAAATTCTTAGATACCATTGAGGATCCTGAAGACCTGGCCTTGAACATGCTCACTGAGATTCCTTCGGGGGGATCAAATAAAATCCTCGGCGACCCTTACACTGTAGATGATCCTCCGACAGAAACAATAGGGAATACGAGTCCCCCACTCCCTCTTTCTTCACCACTTCGAGGATCATGTATGGGGGGTTTTGACGTTGAGGGCGATGTCGATGAGAGATTTGCTGAAGAATGGGAGATTCCCGCCTCCGGATATGAAATTATTGAAGCCCTTCGACCGGTTCCAGATTCACCACCAATTGAACATGAGATTAGCTCGCCCCGTCACTCATCGGGGTCCCGTCGTTCCTCACGGCATGATAAGGGTAAAGGAATTGCAGTAGAGGGAGAAGACGAGGGCCCGAGGGGGAGTCGCCGCACCCGGGGTATGGATGCCGTATTTCTGGACCATTTTAGGATCCGTGATATCCCCCGATTGTCAGTAAAAGCCTGGTATGACGATGGTGTGGAGACCGCACATGCGATGTTAGAAGACGGACTGAAAAACAGGATCCCTCCGGGGGTTCAGGTAAGCACGTATGCGGCGGAGGAATACATGCGACAGCATCCTCGACCACGCCCTCGCAACCGTGATGATCACATAGTCTTCTTTGATTACAGTCGAGGGATGCGGGATGTTGCGACGTTGATCAAAGCGGGGCATGACGTAATACGATAATATATGAACCTTACAACTTCCGAATATAATCATAATTCTTCATTTTTCACTTGCAGATTCAGGAAATGATGATCGATTTGGCTCATGCTGCAGCGATCGGCGAATATTGTATCTTACGCCACTCAAACTTAGATATACAGGGGCTTGAAGGGGAGCAGGCCCGGGCTGCGGCTGATCGGATCATTCGTAATCAAAGGGAGAAACACGATAATGAAATAAACAAGTTGAAATCTGAGTATTAGAAGGCCCTCAGTGTCCAGAAAAGTGCTCACATATCAGCCATGGGGCGTCAACGGGCTGATCATCATGTACAATGCTCCGAATTGACGCAACATTTGGTTAGTGAGCGCCGCACAGTTAAACAACAAATGAGCGAGATTTCCCGAATCAAGGAGCAAATGGAAGAAGCGAGAGGGAAGAATTCTGCGGAGATAGAAGCCCGGCGCAAAGTTGAGAGGATCGCCGAGAAGAAGACGATCGAATGCATGAACTTAAAGGCTGAACTTGCCAAATGGCCTCGGCATTTGAAAGCGGTCCTTAAGAAATTTACATGGGACTTCGTAGTGAAATCCCCGACATTCCGCAACTTGACCTCTTACGCGGGCCTTAAGGGAAATCATTATTTCTTCAAAAAGGGGTCCCAACAAACACAAAGAGTCTCCCAGCGTATACTGAGCAAAGAAGAAAGGGTTCGCCTCAATCCCACTCTAACCGGCAGTTTCGCGGAGGATTCATTCCTTCAAAAAAGGGATACTAGTACTGATCCTTTCAGCCCTATGGAACAATTTCTTTCTGAGGACTTGGCTGCTGAATGCTACGCTGAGGATATCCCGACTGAAACGGAGCCTTCGGCTACTTTATATTCCCGCTTGCCGGAGATTTCCTCTGATTATTATGACTAGCTGATGAGGGAGGTAATGGAGGCTGAAAGCTTTGAAGAAGAGGAGGCGGCGAGGAATCCTGTTCCTGCAGTGGTCACAGAAGCTCGAGAGCGTAACGAGGCAGGATTCCGCGAGTTTCAAGAGAGGAATTCTGAACCTTCTGGTGAGGGAAATAAGATCTCTAAGAAAAGGCCTACAACTGACGGGAAGACTTTAAAGTTGGTCCAGAAAAAGGCCAAGAATTAAACTGGCTTATAGTTTTAGCTTCCTGCAATCTAATGTTTTTCCGCGACTTTTATCTTTTGAATATGAATTGCCACTGTTTCTGCTCTGCTTTATATGTTTTCATCCCGTTAATCAAACACCTCAATAGCCCCTGTATGAATAACCAGATCACAGAGTATTCTTCGGATTCTTAGAAACGGTAGTCCAATTTCTCTCAAGGTAAGTTGATGATAGTCCTTAACAGTAATCAGGACCATTACTCGTAAGTATTTGGCATCAAAAGTTGATCACAAATGAAAATACCGATAACATATAAAATTCCAGAAAACTCGATGTTGGGCCTTGCCAAGCGCCCAACACCTCTTATTTAGACCGACTTGTCCCAAATTCCTCCAACAATAAGCGTAGGGAGCCTTCACGATCCAGGTGAAAGTAGCGTCAGGTTCTGGGTACAATCCTTAGGCTGACGTAAATTTTTCACTATCACCTGAACAGATTGGGTACCTCGCGCCAGGGAGAGCCTTCACCGTCTGTGCGAAAGTAGCGTCAGGTTCAGTGTACAATCCTTAGACCGATGTAAATTTTTCACTCTCGCACATGCGGATCCAACGTCCTAGCTTTGTTGGTTTTTAGGACAATGGAGAAAACAGATGTTTTTTCACTGAACTTAATGACCATACGATACCATTCTCAACTTCGGGGTCTAGAGTAGCACCCATTAATCACATGTCTCAATTAGCGCCCAACTTAACTTCATAACTCGGGTCTCAACAAGCACCCACGGGCCTCATCTAGTGCCCATCACGTTCACCTTCGGGTATAAACTTGCACCCCTAATCGTCCCATCCTTACTAGGCCTGACCTTTCCCGTTCTCCTCCGCAAAAGAAAGTAAACGTAGGAAACATTCACTGCCCGAATAGTAGTAGCGCTAGGTTCAGGGTACAATCCTTAGACTAGCGTAAATATTTCACTCCTATTCGGGTGGCTCAGGTGCCTCGCACTAGAGGACATTCACTATCTAGACGGAAGTAGCATTAGGTTCATGGTACAATCCTTAGACTGACGTAAATTTTTCACTTCCGCCTAGATAGATCCAATACACTAGACCAAAAGGTCCCTGTGGGACATCGGAAGAAACGGATGTCTTTTTGCCTCACATACTATCACGAACCGCAACGATTACATGCATCTCATCTGGACCTTTCCCGTTCTCCTCCGCAAAGGTAAGTAAACATAGGAAACCTTCACTACCTAAATAGAAGTAGCGCCAGGTTCAGGGTACAATCCTTAGACTGACGTAAATATTTCACTCCTACTCGGATAGATCGGGTGCCTCGCACCGGAGGGCCTTCACCATCTAGACGGAAGTAGCGTCAGGTTTAGAGTACAATCCTTAGACCGACGTAAACATTTCACTCCTGCCTAGATAGATCCAGTACACCGGACCAAAAGGTCATAATGGGACAACGGAGGAGACGGATGTCACTATGCTTTACACTTGCTAGCACGCTCCACCATCACCAATCGGACCTTTCCCGTTCTCCTCCGCAAGAGTATGTAAACGTAGGAAACCTCCGTTGCTCGAATAGAAGTAGCGCCAGGTTCATGGTACAATCCTTAGACTGGCTTAAATTTTTCACTCCTACTCGGGTAGCTCGGGCGCCTCGCACCAGAGGATCCTCACAATCTAGATGGAAGTGGTGAGGTTTTCCTTGAACTAAATGGTCTTTTTAGGACCGCGGAGGAGTAGGATGTCCTCTTTTACTGCGGACTGTGACCGGCCTCCGGCGAGGGTGCGACCCTCGACGGCGTGTCATGGAGGAGTCGGGTGCAAAGGCTCCCGTGTGCCACGGAGTTATGCTATAAAATAATCGGGCCCCTTGACATATTCCAACAACATAAATGTATAGACGATTCTGCTGCAGACATAGACTTTTCATTTTAAAAATGTTTTGACCCAACATCCATTTTGATGAGGTTTGAGGTTGATCGACTATGCGACAGGCGGTATATTGCACTTCTAATCTACCCTACGTTATTTAATTTTTCATCCTCCATTACACTAAAGTGCAATGAACCTAACTCCCATCTTACCAGTCCCCTAGCCGATTGACCTCATATCTTCAAAAAGGATGTAACAAATTCAGAATATGATAAAAAGGAGTGGAATATTTATTTTAAAAAGATTGAAAAGTCACGTATATACATAATACTTGCGCAAATTGGAAATATGCCAAGTCCGTGGCAGCTCCTCTCCGCTCATATTCGCAATCTTATACGTTCCTTCTCTTACCACCGCCGTTACCTGGTATGGACCTTCCCACTTTTGATCCAACTTACCAACATGTTTTGATACTTCAACTCTCTTTAGGACCAAGTCCCCAGCCATCAATAACACTGGACGAACCTCTTTATTGTGTCTTTTAACCATTCTCTTCTTACACACTTCCATCCGAATAGCTGCTCTTTCTCTTAGGTCATCGATACAATGCAGATCCAACTTTCGCATATCTTCATTTAATAGCTCGTCGTAAGCAATAACTCTCTTGGATAAAATAGTTACTTCTGCTGGGGAAACGGCTTCGGATCCATATACTAATGAGAACGGACTAAATCCCGTGGTAGATCTTGGTGAAGTTCGATATGCCCACATTACATTATGCAACTCATCCACCCATGATGCTTTGGACTGGTCTATCCTTGTCTTTAGTTGCTGTAGGATAATGTGATTAATAACCTCTGTAAGCTCGTTCGTCTCCGGATGGGCAACAGATGTAAACCGTTGTTGAATTCCATAGCACTTACACCATTCATTTACACGCTTACCCGAGAATTGTGTACTGTTATCTGATACCAAAATCAAGGGAATTCCAAATCGGCAAACAATATATCTCAAAAGAAAACTTATGACTTCTTGTTCCTGAACTCGGGATACTGCTTCGACCTCTACCCACTTAGAGATGTGTTCTACGGCCACAATACATAATTTCTTTTGGCTAGGCGCAGTCGGGAAAGGGCCAAGAATGTCGATGCCCCATGTATCAAAAGGACATGTGGCAGGTAAAGGTTTCATAGTCGCTCTCGGCACATGATGTACGTTCGAATGGAACTGGCAAGCAGAACAAGTTCGAACGAAATTCACACAATCTTTTACTAATGTTGGCCAAAAATACCCGGATCTCTTGACTTTCAACGCCAAATATCGACCTGCCGAATGGTCCCCACAGTCCCCAGCGTGAACTTCTTCCATAACGGCTTTTGCTTGCACTGGGGACAAGCATCGAAGATATGGTCCTCCAAAATTCTTTTTATACAACTTCTCGTCTATATAGACAAAGTTGGTGGCTCTTTGCATAGTTCTACGAGCTTCGCCTTTATTTGCAGGTAATTCTCTCTTAACCAAATAATTGACAATCACATCCTTCCAAGAGGGTTCATCTGTTCCTGCATCTAATAAAAACCATGTATCGTTTGAGATTTCCAAGCTTGCAACTTCGGCGGTCTATCTCTCTGCCATACTGATAGACGGCTGATAATGGATCATAGTCATTATTTTTGACTCATCTGAGAGTTCTAAAATCATTGATGACTTTACAAGACCGTCAGCACGGATGTTTTCCTCTCTCGGGATATACGTGAGAACGAATGTCTTAAGGTTTTTTACCACATCTTTCAACTTATCCAAATACAGCCACATATGCTCGTCTTTGGTGATAAAAGTATCCGCAAATTGGTTCACTACTAACTGCGAATCGGAGTGAGCATGCAAACGAACAATCCCAATTTCGACTGCTGAGCTGATACCAAATATAAGGGCTTTGTACTTGACGACGTTGTTAGTTGCAGAGAAGCGCAATTTTACAGCATATTCATGCTCTTCGCCAGATTTTCTTTCCTTGAAATAAATGTCAATGCCGGCTCGTCCGGCAGAAACTGATCCATCCACAAATACATCCCAGTATTCCTCATTACCTAATTCTTCTGACCGGGTCATTTCTATTATGAAATCCACTGAAACCTGGGACTTTAAAGCTCGTCTCGAGATATATTCAATTTGGTACTGTCCCAACTCAATATTCCATTTAGCTAACCTGCCAGACGCATCAACTTTTGATAATACACTCCTGATAGGTTGGTATGTCAATACCGCTATATGATGACCTTGAAAATAATGTCTTAATTTCCGAGAGGCGACTATGAGAGCTAAGACAAATTTCTCTAAATCTGTATAGCGAGATTCCGCACCTTGCAATTTCTTGCTAACATAATACACTGGCCTGTGTTCTTTGTCGCTAAGTCTGACTAAGGCGGCACTCACTGCCTCTTTTGATACAGCTAAATATAAGCCCAGTGGCTCCCCAGGAGATGGGGGAGACATAAATGGTGGCTTACTCAGATAATATTTCAGACACTCGAAAGCCGTACTGCATTCATCATCCCAATACAGGAGATTTGTTTTACGCAATACTCGGAAAAATGGCAAGCTTCTCTCTGCAGATCGTGAAATAAACCGATTTAGCGATGCTAAACGCCCCGTTAATCTTTGAACTTCTCGGATAGTGGTGGGGGGCGTCATTTGTTGGATAGCTGTGATCTTATCAGGATTTATCTCGATTCCTCTTTCAGATACCATAAAACAAAGGAATTTCCCCCCTTTAACACAAAATGCGCATTTAAGTGGATTCAATTTCATCCGATATTTCCTTAGTAAATTAAAACAATCGCTTAAATATCGGATATGATTGTCACCTTGTTGACTTTTAATCAATATATCATCGACGTATACTTCCAAACATTTTCCGATCATATCCTTAAACATTGAATTCATCAATCGCTGATATGTGGCCCCTGCGTTCTTTAAACCAAACGGCATAACTTTATAACAAAAAATGCTTTTATTTGTCATAAAAGATGTAAATAACTTGTCCTCATGATGCATAAAAATTTGGTTATAACCCTTAAATGCATCTAACATACTAAGAAATTCAAAACCACAGGCCGCATCCATCATCATGTCAATGGCCGGTAATGGATACGGATCCTTTGGACATGCTTTATTTAAATCGGTAAAATCAATGCAAACTCTCCAGCCACCATTTGATTTTGGGACCTCCACTGGATTCGCGACCCAATCAGCGTATCTCACATGCTCCATGAATCCCGCCTGCAACAAACTCTCGATTTCCTCGTCAATAGCCTTTTCTTTTTCCGGGGAGAATTTTCGCTTTTTCTGATGAACTGGTCGCACATACGGGTTAACATTGAGTTTATGCGAACAATCTTGGGGATCTACCCCAACATAATTCTGATAAGACCAAGCAAAAATATCTAAATTATTTCGTGAAAAAGAAATTACCTCTCTTTCAAACTCTGGGGGCATCTCTGAACCAATCACAACTGTCTTCTCTGGATTATCAGAGAACAAGGCCCTGTCTTAATCCCCACAGGCTCCATCTTCATATCACTTTCTCGATACCTCTTAGAAGATACCACATTAGTAAAATCGTCGAGCTCATCTGAAATAAGCTCTACCATAACACATAGCCTTCTATGAATTAGAACATTCCATACCGCTGCGACACATAATATTATAGCACGAACGTGCCAACTCTTGATTTCCCTTCATCTTGCCAATTCCCGAGGGTGTTGGAAACTTCATCATCAGATGGGGCTGAGAAACAATTGCCCCGAACAAACTTAGTGCACTTCTTCCCAAAATAGCATTATAGGGGAGGATAGGGAGATCAACTATCACGAATTCCACCAAAAGTGTCCTCGAGATTTGAGGGTCTCCCAATGTGACCGGGAGAGAAAGTGACCCTTCGGGCGCAACAATACTATTATTAAAACCAACCAATTTGGTTTGAACCGGCTGGAGCTTAGTAGTCCCTTTCAAAGACATTTGCTCAAATGCTGCCAATGTGATAATATTTATGGCAGCTCCAGTATCAACTAAAACTCGAGACACATGATGATTTGCAATAACAGGGGAGATAACGAGAGCATCATCCTGTGGCGAGAAGATGTCAGCCAAATCCTCCGGCCCGAAAGATATAGCCATTTTCTCCAAATCGGAGAATTGGATCAGATTAACTTCTATGAAGCGTTCTTTTTGCTCTAACTCCCGATGGGATCGCTTCCGCGCACGGTTCGAATCTCCAACGCTCCTTCCTCCGGTGATAGTCATAATATTTGGGCCAAGTTTACCCCACCTGGGTTCTACTTCTTCAATATTCAGAATGGGCTCACCCGGGTTTGGACCAGCAAGAGGAGGAGGGGGCGGTTGTTGCTGATTTCTTTGTGCAAGTTGATTACCTTCCCGACGATTACCCTGCTGATTTCGTTGCTGATTGTTCCTACCGCGACCGCGATAATTCTCCCTTCTCGCATCTCTGCGATTCTGCCGATCGCCATTAAAGTTTCCTCGTTGGCCACCCCTAGGGTAATGGCCACGATATCCTCCATATCCACGCCCTCTTGTATCGGGTCCTGGAAAATCAATCTTGGGAAAATTCTCTGCCTTCCCTTGCTGGATATTCAAACTTACTTTCCCCGGTTCGAGTTCGGTCATTCTTTCAACAGTATTTATCAGCTCATTCAGTTGGCCAAGCTCTAGTAAACTTTTAACTTCGGACATCAGGTCTCGACAGTCGTTGGTAGCATGTCCGAAGCTCCGATGAAAACGGCAAAATATCTAAGACTCGTGAATCCCCGGTGTCGGTGCTTGCAATGGAGGAGGGTACTTGAGGGATCCACCTTTCTTTTCTTCAATAATAGCGAAGATTTCCTCATAACTATATGCTGAGATAGTCCTTATCCTTGGTTTTGATAATGCGACATTCTTGTCCTTCGCTCGATTCGCGGCAACATTCTGCGATCCATAAGTACGAACTTCAATCACCCCATGATCGCGTAATCCTTCATCTTCTCGAATGTACTGTGTGCACCGTAATGCAAGCTCCTCCATGTTTTCTGGTGGATCCCTATTTAAAGAGTTACACAAGGGATGACCGGCCAAAATTAGCTGCAGTACCCCAACTTTCTCGCTGACAGTAATTCGGGGAATCTTCCTACATTCCGCCTCAAAACGAGTTACAAAACTCAACAATCTTTCTGACGAATCATATCGCAATGCAGTCAAAGATGTAATAGACTTCACTGGTGTATTAAAGGGCGCAAACGCCGAATAGAATTGATCCTTGAAGTCCTGGTATGAAACAATAGAAAACCTCGGCAATCGATTGAACCACCGAAGAGCTGACTCTTTTAAGGATGCAGCGAAAATGAAACACATGGCGGCATCAGTGAAATTCATCAAACTGACATGAATNACGCAATACTCGGAAAAATGGCAAGCTTCTCTCTGCAGATCGTGAAATAAACCGATTTAGTGATGCTAAACGCCCCGTTAATCTTTGAACTTCTCGGATAGTGGTGGGGGGCGTCATTTGTTGGATAGCTGTGATCTTATCAGGATTTATCTCGATTCCTCTTTCAGATACCATAAAACCAAGGAATTTCCCCCCTTTAACACAAAATGCACATTTAAGTGGATTCAATTTCATCTGACATTTCTTAGTAGATTAAAGCAATCGCTTAAATATCGGATATGATTGTCACCTAGTCGACTTTTAATCAATATATCATCGATGTACACTTCCAAACATTTTTCAATCATATCCCTAAACATTGAATTCATCAATCGCTGATATGTGGCCCCTGCGTTCTTTAAACCAAACGGCATAACTTTATAACAAAAAATGCCTTTATTTGTCATAAAAGATGTAAATAACTTGTCCTCATGATGCATAAAAATTTGGTTATAACCCTTAAATGCGTCTAACATACTAAGAAATTCAAAACCACAGGCCGCATCCACCATCATGTCAATGGCCGGTAATGGATACGGATCCTTTGGACATGCTTTATTTAAATCGGTGAAATCAATGCAAACTCTCCAACCACCATTTGATTTTGGGACCACCACTGGATTCGCGACCCAATCAGCGTATCTCACATTCTCTATGAATCCCGCCTGCAACAAACTCTCGATTTCCTCGTCAATAGCATTTTCTTTCTCCGGGGAGAATTTTCGCTTTTTCTGATGAACTGGTCGCACATACGGGTTAACATTGAGTCTATGTGAACAAACTTGGGGATCTACCCAAACATAATCCTGATAAGACCAAGCAAAAATATCTAAATTATTTTGTAAAAAAGAAATTACCTCTCTTTCAAACTCTGGAGGCATCTCTGAACCAATCACAACTGTCTTCTCTAGATTATCAGGGAACAAAGGCACTGTCTTAATCCCCAAAGGTTCCATCTTCATATCACTTTCTCGATACTTCTTAGAAGATACCACATTAGTAAAATCGTCGTGCTCATCTGAAATAAGCTCTACCATACACATAGCCTTCTTTGAATTAGAACCTTCCATACCACTAAGACACATAATATTATAGCACGAACGTGCCAACTCTTGATTTCCCCTCATCTTGCCAATTCCCGAGGGTGTTGGGAACTTCATCATCAGCGAAGTTTTCCTCATAACTATATGCTGGGATAGTTCTTATCCTTGGTTTTGATAATGCGACATTCTTGTCCTTCGCTCGATTCGCAGCAATAATCTGCGATCCATAAGTACGAACTTCAATCACCCCATGATCGTTCATCTTCTCGAATGTACTGTGTGCATCGTAATGCAATCTCCTCCATGTTTTCTGGTGGATCCCTATTTAAAGAGTTACACAAAGGATGACCGGCCAAAATTAGCTACAGTACCCCAACTTTCTCGCTGACAGTAATTCGGGGAATCTTCCTACATTCCGCCTAAAAACGTCAACAATCTTTCTGACGAATCATATCGCAATGCAGTCAAAGATGTAATAGACTTCACTGGTGTATTAAAGGGCGCAAACGCCGAATAGAATTGATCCTTGAAGTCCTGGTATGAAACAATAGAAAACCTCGGCAATCGATTGAACCACCGAAGAGCTGACTCTTTTAAGGATGCAGCGAAAATGAAACACATGGCGACATCAGTGAAATTCATCAAACTGGCATGAATTTCTAGGTTCGAAGTATGAGCATGGGGGTCAGTCGATCCCCGATATTGTGGAAGATCCTTCGGCATCTCGATGTACTCAGATCTTGTAGCATTAATGATCGCCATGGAAAATGGGGATAAGGTGTTCGAAGTATTCCATGGACTTTGTAAAACTTCCAATGATGGCAAAATCTTTCCTCTACCATGGTAGGGCTCAATTGCCCTTTTCTTGCCCAACGTAATCACCCTCGTAAGCCGAGGTGTGATGAGTATCACGAGTATGTTCGTCGTACACTCGTCTCCTCTCATATCCGAGGCCGATGTTGGCCTCCAAGTGATTTATCCGAGCGTCATTCTGTTCAATCTTGTTACTCAACTCTCGAAACTTTGATTCGATCAAGTTCTCAATTCTTTGCAGAGTAAAAGTTTGCTCTCCCCCCAATGTAACAGATGGTGCTCGGGGATTCTGAGTGGGGGCTATATCCTCAGCAGTGACTCCATCATCAACAGGCTCATGGACAACATTACTCTTTCGAGACCTTCGAGCCTCCACTTCTTCCAACTGAGTAATTAGAATGCGTCTTCGCTCCTCCAAATCCTCATCCTCATTATTCTGATCTATAGATTTAGATTGTGCCGGCGGTGAGAAATGGGCATTGTTTCGGACAGCAACTCCCCCAGTCCTCTCATAACATCTTGATAAACATCGAGACAAAGGAGGATAAAAAATAGGTGCCCTTCCGGATGAAAACCCGCTGCGAGAGGGTCGAACAGTAACATTTTGAGTAGGAGGCTCCTCCAAGATTGATGATTGAGTCGCCGGTAACGCGGCAGACTCGTTATTTGCCCGAGGATTAGTTTCTACCTCAATCTCTTCATCGAAAACATCATCATCAGAATTACGAGTGGTCATGATGATAGAAATCCAAACCCAGCAACAAAGCTCTCAATGGGATAAAATCTCAAGTCCCCACGGACGGTGCCAAACTGATCTTGTGTTAAAATATTTGTGGTGTTTTTCATCAATCAATTTTTTTTTTCTTTTTGTTAAGACACGAGAAATTACGAGGTTGGGACAACAATGTGTGTGCTTACGTCCTCGGGAGAGCGCAGCTGTACCTGGGTGTTTCACTATGATAAAAAGTTCACAATTACAAAATATATTCTTTCCGATAAAAGTAAGTGACGTAGTCTCGATCCGGGATGAAAAATGAGCTCAAAACTTGAAACCGGCGCAAAAGTGCAGAAATTACTGTTCATGGGAAATTTTATAGCGGATTTCGGCCTTCATATGCAACTTTATCGCGGATTTAACCTGCAGTGTGCAAATTCTCGCGGAATTTTCATGTGAACATATTTGGTCGCGGATTTTGGCTTTCATGTGCAACTTTATCGCGAAAATCAAGCCTCTAAGTAATATTATCGCGCATTTCAGTTCATGTGCAATATTATCGCGAAAATGAAACCTCTGAGTAATATTATCGCGAAAATGAAACCTCTAAGTAATATTATCGCGAATCTCAGTTCCTTTGCAATATTATCGTGGATTTCAATTCATGTGCAATTTTATCGCGAATTTCAGCTCATGTGCAATATTATCACGAAAAACAGCTCATGTGCAACATTATCGCGAAAATCGGGACTTGGAGAGCTTTACGATTTAAGAATTCGAGTTTTTCTTCGATTTTGATTCCGACCCTTATCAAATGACCAGAAACCTATATTAATAGAGAATTTAGGCCCAGCAACTCACCGGTGGATTCAAAGCCCACTCTTGTCCAATCTGGCCTGATTCGACCTCACTTCTACGAAAAAACCCGATCTCACTCCGGATATAAATCGTAATGTCTCCGATTATCCGGGACGCTTCTAGTTCGACACGTGGCCCGTTAACAGAGGCAAAGCATACTCTGCATAAGTCAATTCTCACTAAATTCATTAGATATAAACCTGTCGATGAACATGCATCGTAGCATCTTTCGGAAGCAAAATTACGAAAATACCCTTGGAGTCACTCCGACTTGTAATTATTCGAAAATAGTCGCGTCTCCTCCGGAAACTTCCCACGCGGTCTCCAGGTGCCCAAAACCAATAACAATAAATTAGAATACCGAAAATGCCAGTGAGCGCACCGATTCGACCCAGGGGTGTCCAAAATACAAAAATACCTCCGACGCAATTTCAACCCGAAATAAAATTAGAATACCGAAAATACTAGTGGCGCACCGATTGGATCCGGGGGTGTCCAAATTACGAAAATACCCCCGACGCAATTTCAACCCGAAATAAAATTAGAATACTGAAAATACCAGTTGAAGCACCGATTCGACCCAGGGGTGTCCAAATTACGAAAATACCCCCGATGCAATTTCAACCCGAAATAAAATTAGAATACCGAAAATACCAGTGGGCGCANCACCATATAAACACTTGATTTTGCTTTCGACCCATCCATACCACTCCTGCACATCACATTATAGCATGATCGCGATATCTCCTGATCTCCTTCATCTTTCCAACCCCTAGTTGCATCGGGAACTTCATCATCAAGTGTGGTTGAGACACCACAGCTCCGAATAAGTTTAAACAACTTCTCCCAAGAATTGCATTATATGGGAGTATAGGGAGATCCACCACCACAAACTCCACCATCAAAGTTCTTGATATTTCGGGATCGCCCAAAGTCACTGGCAGAAAAACAGATCCCTCAGCTGCAACAATGCTATTATTAAAACAACTAGTTTTGTGTGCACATGTTGGAGTTGGGTGGTTCCTTTCAGTGCCATCTGTTCAAAAGCTGCATGAGTCAAAATATTGGTAGCAGCTCCGGTGTCCACCAACACTCGTGAGACAGGATGATTAGCAATAATAGGAGAGACGATTAACGCATCGTCTTGTGGGGAGAAGACCCCAGATAAATCCTCCGGTCCGAAAGAGATTGTCATCTTGTCCAAATCTGTCAACTGGACCATGTTCACTTCCATAAAACGCCCCTTTTGATGTAATGCCTGATAAGAACGTTTGCGGGCGCGATTCGAATCGCCGACACTTTTTCCCCCGACGATAGTCATAATGTTGGGGCCTAAGTTTCCCCATCTCGGTTGGGTATTTTCAACATTCAAAATAGGTTGACCCTGGTTGGGGTCAACCGGAGGAGGAGGAGGTAGTGCTTGCTGATTCGCCGGGGCTGGTGGATAATCATCATACCCATACCCCTCCTGATTCCTTTGTAGCTGATACCTGCCGCGACCACGATAGTTGTTTCCTCTCCTTCCACCTCTCTGATTCTGTCAACCGCCATTAAAGAATCAACTCTGGCCACCACCTTGACGTTGGCCACGCTGTCCTCCATAACCGCGTCCTCTTACATTTGGCCGTGGCGCCTCGGCCCTTGGGGGTTTGGGTGCCGCCCCCTCCGGAATCTCGATTTTTCCCAGCTTAGGCTCGGGTAGAGCCTCCACAGTACTGATCAGTTCATCAAGCTGACCCAATTCCAGTAACCTTTCCACTTCATACATTAATTCTTGACAATCATTCGTTGTGTGTCCAAAGCTCCGATGAAAACGGCAAAATACATGGGACTCGTAAGTCCCCTGCGTTGGTTCTTGTAAGGGAGGGGGATAGCGGAGAGATCCACCCTTCTTCTGCTCAATGATGGCGAATATCGGTTCATAGTTGTATGTCGGAAACACTCTCAACTTAGACTTTGTAGGCTGGGCAATCTTATCCAAGCCCACCACATGCAACAATATTGTGGGACCCATACGCCCGTACTTCAATCACTCCGTGATCTCGCAAACCTTCATCTTCTCGGATATATTGTGTGCATCTCAAAGCCAAATCCTACATACTTTCCGGGGGATCCCTATTCAAAGAATTACATAACGGATGCACAGCTATAATAAGCTGCAGCACCCCAACCTTCTCACTAACAGTGATCCGAGGTATCTTCCTACACTCGGCCTCGAAGCGGGTAATAAAACCCAACAATCTTTCCGAAGAGTCATACCGCAACGCGGTCAAAGAAGTAATAGATTTTATCGGCGTATTAAAAGGTGCGAAAGCCGAATAGAATTGATCCTTAAAGTCCTGATAGGAGATGATCGAACGTCTCGGTAACCGGTTAAACCATCGGAGGGCTGATTCTTTAAGAGAAGCGGCAAAAACGAAGCACATGGCCGCATCGCTGAAACTCATCAAACTCACATGAATCTCCAAGTTCGACGTATGAGCATGCGGGTCAGTCGACCCGCGATACTGTGGAAGATCCTTAGGCATTTCAATAAATTCAGAGCGAGTGGCTCCGATAATTGCCATGGAAAAAGGAGATAGGGCATTCGAAGTATTCCATGGACTTTGCAAAACTTCCAAAGATGGTGATGCCTTTCCTCGATTACCGATGGGCTCATTAGCCCTCTCATTCTCAATATAGTCTCCCTCGTATGCTGAGGTCTGATGAGTATCCCGGGTGTGCTCCCCGTACACTCGTCTCCTTTCCTGGCCAAGAGTCAGATTGCTCCAACTTCCCACTCATCTCCTTAAATTTTGACTCTATCAATTCCCCGATCTTTTGTAGAGTGTTACTTTGCTCTTCGATTGCTGCAGTATTTGCTCGTGGCTCCGGAACACGATCAATATCTTCCTCTGAGGCCACATTATTAACAGGTTCCGGGGCTCTCCTTTGAGCCTCAACTTGCTCTAATTGGGCGACTAAAGTACGCCTTCGATCTTCCAAATCCTCATAGGTTTCTACCTGATCAGCAGATCTAGAGCGTGCAGGTGGCGGCAGGTGGGCGGTGTTACGGACCGCGACTCGGCCAACTCGTGCGAATTCATAACATTTGGACAAACATTCGCGTGATTGAGGATAAAAACTTGGTGCCCTTCCGGATGAAAACCCGCTCCGGGAGGGCCGAATAGTTACATTTTGAGCAGGGGGCTCCTCCAGAACTGACGACTGAGCCCCTGGTAACACAACAAAATCATCAATAATTTGAGGAATAGGATCCGCCTCAGTTTCTTCATCAAAAATATCTTCATCAGAATTACGAGTAGTCATAATAATAGAAATCCAAACCCAACAATAAAGCTCTCAATGGGATATAAATCTCGGTCCCCACGTACGGCGCCAAATTGATCTAGTCTAAAAATATTTTGGGTATTTATTTTTAGATTAGTCAATTTATAATTTACTCGAAATTAGATTGTTGTGAGGAAACGAGCGATATACGAGGTTGGGCCCACAATGTGTGAGCTTACGTCTTCGGGAGAGCAAAGCTCTACCTTGGTTTCCACTATAATTATCAAGCGGTACAAGTACAATGAGGTGATAATGATAATACGGGCAAAAACGGCTCGAGAAATGATCAAATCTGCAGTCGCGTTCCACTGGGTGCTAGTGAACAGTGTCAGTTGCGTTCGACTGGACGCAAGTGAACAGTGCAAGCAGGTAGCTCTGCTTTCGCGTTCGATTGGTCGCGACTAGGCACGACTGGGCGCGGCACTGCGCAATTGGACGCGGCTAGGTGTGGTTGGGGGCGACTCGACGCGGCAAGGCATTGTTGGGCGCGGCTGGGCGCGACTGGGCGCATCCAGGCTCGATTGGGCGCGGCTAGACGCGTTTGGACGCGAGTCGGAGGTAAAGTTCTGCCTTGGGAAGAGTGATAAATGTCCGAATCCCGTCAAAGTGCACCGGACCTTGTATTTATAGAGAAATCCAGCCCAACTCCACTTACTTGAGCCCATAAGCCTAGTTTACTCCACTAAGCCCAAAATAATTAAATATTATCCAATTATAATATAATAAACGTCATGTTGATCCCGAAGCTTCGGGAACCAATCCTGGACAAGATATTAGTCGGAAATACGATTAGAAAATTCCCGAAAACCTCGTATGTCAGTTGTTTGCCTCAAAATAGTGAATACGCAGCCGCATAACATCATTTCACCCGACCGGTGCGCTCCCGGGTGGCCTATTACGAAAATACCCCTGGCCCCGTCCGGGGCCGAAATGACCCGAAACATCTCAAAATGCTTACAGAAGCTTTATACGGGGCCTGGCGAGCCAGAATTGCGAGAATACCACTTGAGAATGACATCCGATAAATATATGAAAATACCGAAAATACCAATAACCACGTCGGACGAGCCCCCGGGTAAGGATAAACACAAAGGAATATACCCGGGTAATATCAAACCTATTTGGAGCTGTGGTATCTCAACCACATTTGATGATGAAGTTTCCCACACCGTTAGGCGTTGGGAAGATGAAGGGAGATCAAGAGCTTTCGCGCTCTTGTTATAATGTGATGTGTAGAACAGGTATGGATTTATCAAAAGCGAAGTTACCTGTTTGTATGGTGGAATTCTCGTCCGATGAAGTTATTGATACAAACGACGGACCCTCTTAGGAAGTTTGAAGAGAACGATATGAAGATGGAGCCTTTGGGAATCAAGACAGTGCCCTTATTCCCCTTAATCTTGAAAACACAGTGACGATCGGTTCCGAGTTGTCACCAGAGGTTGAGAAGGAGGTAATATCTATTTTGCAAAGTAATGTAGATGTTTTTTCTTGGTCTTATCAGGATTATGTGGGGGTTGATCCCCAAGTCTGTTCCCCTAGAAGAGGAAGTTTTCCCCTGAGAAAGAGAGGGCGATTGATGAGGAGGTGCAAAGTTTGTTGCATACATGATTCATAGAGCCTGTTAGATACGCGGATTGGGTAGCGAATCCAGTGGTGGTCCTAAAGTCGAATAATGGCTGGAGAGTTTGCATTGATTTTACGGATTTGAATAAGGCATGCCCGAAGGATCCGTATCCGCTTCCGGCCATTGACATGATGGTGGATGCGGCCTGTGGCTTTGAATTCCTTAGTAGATTAGATGTTTTTAAAGGATATAATCAAATTTTTATGCATTGTGAGGACAAGTTGTTTACTTCATTTATGACAAATAAAGACATTTTCTGCTATAGAGTTATGCCATAGTGGTTGAAAAATGCTGTGGCCACCTATCAACGTATAATGAATTCGATGTTCAAAGATATGATCGGAAAATCTTTGGAGGTTTATATCGACGATATATTGATAAAGAGTAAACATGGGAATAACCACATCTAGTATTTGAATGATTGTTTTGGTGTATTGAGAAAGTATATGCTGAAATTGAATCCGCTTAAGTGTGCGTTTTGTGTGAAAGGAGGCAGGTTCCTCGGCTTTATAGTGTATGAGAGAGGAATTGAGATGAATCATGATAAGGTAACAGCTATCCAAGAAATGACCCCTCCTACGACTGTTAAGGAAGTTCAAAGGCTGACTGGGTGATTAGCATCATTGAATCGCTTCATCTCGTGATCCGCAAAGAGAAGTTTGCCGTTTTTTAAAGTCTTGCGTAAGACGAATCTCTTGTATTGGGACGACGAGTGTAGCGGAGCGTTTGAGAGTTTGAAATACTATTTGAGTAAGTCGTTGTTTATGTCTCCCCCATCACGAGGGAAACCGTTGGGTCTATATTTAGCAGTAACGAAAGAGGCAGTGAGTGCAGCCTTAGTCAGTCTTAGCGATAAGGAACATACACCGATATATTATGTGAGCAGGAAATTGCAGGGAGCGAAGTCCCGGTATACAGATTTGGAAAAGTTTGGGTTAGCTATGATAGTCGCCTCGCGGAAATTGAGGCACTATTTTCAAGGAAAACATATTGTAGTCTTGATAGATCAGCCTATCCGAAGTGTGTTATCAAAGATTGATGCCTCTGGCAGGCTAGGAAAGTGGAATATCGAGTTGGCCCAGTATCAGATAGAGTATATCTCCAGGCGAGCGTTAAAGGCCCAAGTGTTAGTCGATTTCATAGTAGAGATGACTTGGTCGGAAGAGTTGGGTATTCAGGAGTACTGGGATGCCTTTGTAGATGGATCGGTGTCTGCCGGGCGAGCCGGTATCGGTGTTTATTTTAAGGAAAGGAAGTCTGGTGAAGAACATGAATATGCTGTAAAGTTGCGCTTCCCCGCAACTAACAACGTCGACGATTATAAAGCCTTGATATTTGGTATTAACTTGGCAGTGGAAATTGGAATCGTTCGTCTGCATGCTCATTCTGATTCACAGTTAGTGGTGAACTAATTTGCATATACTTATGCCACCAATGGGAACCATATGTGGAGGTATTTAGAAAAGCTGAAAGAGACGGCTAAAAATCTTAAGATATTCACGCTTACATATATCCCAAGGGAGGAAAACACGCATGCATACGGTCTCGCAAAGGCGTCGACGATTTTAGAACTCTCGGATGAGTCAAAGATAACAACAATGATCCACTACCAGCCCTCTATCAGTCCTTTGGAGAAACAGACAGTCGAGGTGGCTAATCTGGAACTTTTTAATGAGACACGGTTTTTATTGGATGCCATAACTGACGAGTCATCTTGGAAGCATGTTATCGTAAGTTATCTAATCAAGAGAGAATTGCCCACCGACGGCGAGGCTCGAAGCACTATGCAAAGAGCTACGAATTTCGTCTATGTAGATGATAAGCTGTATAAGAAGAATTTCGGAGGCCCATATCTTCGATGTTTGTCCCCGATACAAGCAAAGGCTGTTATAGAAGAAGTTCACGCTGGGGACTGTGGTGATCATTCAGCAGGTCGATCCTTAGCAAATAAGGTTAAGAGGGCCGGTTATTTTTGGCCAACACTGGTGATAGATTGTGTGAATTTTGTTCGGCTTGTTCTGCTTGTCAGTTCCACTCAAACGTGCATCATGTACCAAGAGCTAGTATGAAACCTTTACCGACAACATGTCCTTTCGATATGTGGGGCATCGATATTTTAGGATCATTTAAGAAGGCACCTAGCCAAAAGAAGTTCTGTATCAAGGCTGTGGAGCATTTCACTAAATGGATAGAAGTTGAAGCCTTATTGCGAGTTCGAGAACAGGAGGTTATTAGTTTTCTTTGGAGATATATCGTGTGCCGATTCGGAATTCCCAGGATTTTGGTATCGGATAACGGAACGCAATTCGCTAGAAAGAAGGTTAATGAATGGTGTGAGAATTATGGTATTGAACAGCGGTTTACCTCGGTGGCACACCCAGAAACGAACGGACATACAGAGGTTATTAACCGTATTATCGTACAACAACTGAAAACACAGATAGATGAATCCAAAGGCTCTTGGGTGGATGAGTTGCATAACGTGATGTGGGCATATCGGACATCAGGTCCACTACCGGATTCACCCCCTTTTCTTTAGTATACGGCTCCGAAGCCGTGTCCCCGGTGGAAGTGACTATCCTATCAGAAAGAGTTATTGCTTACGATGACGTATTGAATGAAGATATGAGAAAGTTGGACCTTCATTGTATTGACGATGTCCGAGATAGAGCTGCTATAAGAATGGAGGTATGTAAAAGGCGGATGGCTAAAACTCACAATAAAGGCCTCAGACCTATGCTGTTGAAGTTTGGAGACTTGATTCTTAAGAAAGTGGAAGTCTCGAAGCATGTTGGTAAGTTGGATCGAAAGTGCGAAGGACCGTACAGAGTAAGGGGAGTAGTGAAGGAAGGAACGTATAAGATCGGAATTATGAGCGGGGAGGAGCTGCGACGGACTTGGCATATTTAAATTTGCGCAATTATTATGTATCTTTTTGACAATAAAATTTTCTTCCCTTTTTAGCGGTCATATTCTAATGTTTTAAGTATCTTTTTTGACGACATGAATTCAATCGACTATGGGACTGGTAAAGTAGGAGTAGGTCCATTGCGCTTTAGTACAAAGGAGGATGGAAAAAATTAAATAAGTTAGATTAGAAACGCAATGTACCACCTATCTTATAGTCGATCATTTTCAAACTCGTCAAATTAGATATTGTGTCAAAATATTTTGAACGTGATGAGTCTTCCTGTCCACGGTAGAACCGTCTGTACATGATGACTGTTGGAATATGTTAAGGGCCTTGTTTGTTGTGATTTAGCCGGCTTAGAACCGAGCATATTTCCGTAGCAAATCACGGTGCAAGTATATACCTGACTCCTCCATGACACGCCGGCGAGGGTCGCGCCCTCGTCGGAGGCTGGTCCATTTCCGCATGGCACCGTCTTATGGACGGGCCAATGACTCCATCTTATGGACGGGTCGAGAATGCGATGGCACCGTCTTATGGACGGGCCCAATGACTCCGTCTAATGGACGGGTCGAGAGTGTGATAGCCCCGGGTGCATGTATATACCGGTGGCGAGTGTGTGATGGCCCCGGGTGCAAGTATATACCGGCGGCCAGTATGAAATGGCTCCGGGTGCAAGTATATACCGGTGGCGAGAGTGTGATAGCCCCGGGTGCAAGTATATACCCGTAGCGAGTGTGTGATGGCCCTGGGTGCAAGTTTATATCGGTTAAGAGAGTGTGAGGGCCCCGGGCACAAGTATATGCCGGCGGCAAGTGTGTGATGGCCCCGGGTGCAAGTGTAAACCGGTGGCGAGTATGTGATGGCCATGGGTGCAAGTATATTCTGGCGGCGAGTGCGTGATGGCCCCGGGTGCAAGTGTATACCGTTGTCAAGTGTGTGATGGCCCCGGGTGTAAGTATATACCTGTGGCGAAGATATGTTGGTGAAGGTAGAGCGGCAAACTTATATTAAGCATCTACTCATTTTAAAGAGGCATTCGGCTTAGAGTTATCGCAGACTCATTCAAGCCCCGCTACACTGGGGACTCTTACACATTACTATTCTTATTATTGAGCATTCTTGCCTGAGATTTAGGCAGATTCTTATTATCTCGGAAGTATATTTCTCGATTTGGATTATTCGGAGTTATATTTCTCGTGAAGAACATGACGGAATATGAAAGTTAAAATGAAAACAGAGAATCAAATTTTATATATATAGGGAATACAAAAACACGGAGAGACTACAAAAGTGAAGAAATTTGAGTATATAGAAGTTTATTTCTTCTTCTTCTTGGAACTCAAACCTTCACCGGGACAACTGGGGTGCTTTCTTACCAGCTTAATAGTAGATGAGGAGGGATCAACCTCTTTTTCTTTATTTGTCGCAGTGGTCAACTTCTCGGTAACAAAACTCGCCATCTCGACCTCATGGCATTACCGATCTCCTGTGACACTAGCGGGAATGTATAATGGAGGGTCACGTTGACCCATCACCTCCTCATCTTTTAGAAGATCTCCCATGAGGGGGCCCACCGGTTACGGGAATAATGTGGCCAATCTTCGAAATGCATCCGGCCATGGACACTCTTCGGGTATTTTGATCTCCTCGGAATAAAGCTGCTGGTGCATGTCCTCCTCCAAATTGAAGTGGAGCACCCCGAACGGATCCCCCGAGCAGTCTAATTTGTCCTCTGCATCCACAGGCTCGAACTTCCCGAACAGACATGGATCAATTCTTCCTCTCTCTTCGGAAGTTAAGGATATGCCCAAGATTCTCTGAGTCTGGACACTTTCTCTAAAGAAATACAGAGCAGATGACGTCGCATTAGCTAGGGCCTCCAGGTTTCGGAAAGTCGGGGAGTGCACTGTATACTCCCATATCAGTTTCCGGAAACAGTCGTTCATCTGGGACGGCAACCTAGCAACTCCAGCCCAAAGACTATCTACGGTAGACTGTAGTAATTCATTCTTTGATTTTAGCTCTCTATTCTCCTCCATGGACTTCCCGAGGGCATTCTTATCAGTAGCATTGGCATCTTTGGCATTTTTCAGCTTTTCCTGGGTCTGAGCTCTAACCTCCTTCAGCTTGTCTTGAACATATTTTTCGTTTGTCTTGAGGGTATCAATGGATTGCTCAAGAGCATGCCTTTTCCCAATGTGAAACGCCGCACACTCCGTTAACTCACTGCGATGAACCCGAGCTAGTGCTTCGATCGCATTGTTATTTTCTTCCCGGAGCGCCTCCATCTCTTGGGCATGCTTTTCCCGCTGATTCTGCATCAATCTTTGTGCGGCCTTCTTCGTCTGCTCCCCGATTATATCCGGACTGTCGAGCTCCGAATGCCTAAGCATGCAGTATTCTCCTACTGCAGCTACGGTGCCCATCTCCACGACTGTCCGCTCCATCTGAAAGAAAAGCAAAAACCATAAAAATTAGATAATATGCGGATGAAACAAAGAGCAAGTAACAATGGTCAATGTGATTACAAACCTCTCCCATCATGCGACGTGCTGTCGCAAATTGGCTCATCAACCGACTAAAATCGGTGAACACCGTGTGATCATCCAGTCCACGCGGTGGTAATGACGGATTTCTTTCAAAATACGTCAAGGCCGGTCAATTGGAAACGCTATCACCCCTCGGAATCCGAAAGGTTACTCCGTCTTTCACTAGTTCCAGGCCAGCCTGACGACCCATCTCGAGCCATTCCTTCACTATATGTTTCGGTATATCTCTTATTCGGAAGGCATCCAGGAACTCGGCGGTTAACCCACTCTTTCTAATGGGTTCCGCAATCTCCAAAATGGTGGGGACCTCCACCAGTCTTTTCCCCTTATCCGAAGGAGCTTCTTGGTTTATTTCTCCCTCCGGTCGGATCGCTTGCTCAACCTCCTCACCAACGGGCCAATCGGTTGACCCCAGCTTATTTCGCCCTCCTCCTCGTCCCTAAGAACATCCACTAGTGTCTCGGTGAAATCATACATCCCTTAGTCGGGGGAGAATTCTCTAGCGGCAAGCTCCAACCGCCGAGATACAGGAACTAAATCTTCAGGACTCTCGAGGACCTCTCTAGTCACCTCATTTCCTACGCGCTCGAGATTCACACTTGCCGGCCTAGCAGGCGGTGTTGCAGTAGCCAGGCAAGGGGCCTCTTCCGTTTGCGGCGACAGTTCTTGCAAGCTTTGCTCCAACTCGTCCGCGGCAGTGCGGTTCCGAGATCCGGGTGCCATCTCGAAGATTAGCTCATCCTTTTCCGTAACAAGAGTACGAAGTGATCTCAATTTGTCGCCTAATCTCGAACGACCTTCAGGGGGAGCCATTATTTTATCTGCAAAATAGGCAAGTCACGTGAGAAATATCGTTGAAAGACTATAGGTATATATATATATATGCGATGGTTTTGGAAAGGTTTTCTGATCGAGGAAGAGTTGTTGAGATGATTAAGTATTAATGCGTGGTCCAAATACCTAAAAGTTCCCTACTAAAATGGGTAGGGGCCGGAAGGATGTTAGAGGCGACCAAGATCGGGGCAAAGAATAGCGTCTTCGGGGTCCAATCGGTACCGTCCGACCTAGCGCATGCGATAATTATCCTCTATAAAGCTTTAGGAGTAATGGATCGCGGAATAGGATAGAAAGATTCTGGAAAGAAAGGTTGCCCCTCAGTTGGGAACCGCCAGGGAAAGCTAAGTGCAGATAACCTAGTGGAACCCACACAAGTAACGAAAAAGAAGTGCTTCTTCCAATCATGATTCGATTGGGGGTTTGAGAATGGAAAAGGGCTTTTCTTATGCCTCAGACGAGAAAAGATGCAACCCTGAGCGCCATAATAGATAGTAGTACTGATTTGGAAGAAGCTGTCGACGGTCATCGAGATCCCGTTTGTCTCCATAAAAATGATATAGGCGACCACCAAATACAACGAGTTTGGGTTCAACTGGAAGAGATGGATGTTCAAACAAGTTAAGAGTGTGGAGATGAACGGGTGAAGCGGAAAGCGAAGGCCACACTCAAGGTACTCGAGACAAACAGCATGAGTGCCAACCGGTGGACGTAGAATCCGATCAGAAGGACTCGGTTGGTATAGAACGCAATCAGAAAGGAAGTGGTAATTTTCCACGATAGACATCCACTTCCGGGGGTGCATGGTATGGGGTTTGTCAAAGGATTTTAAGACTTTTACGGCATAGCTCTCAGGACCTAGCGTATTCTCAAGATGTGTGAGTCGATCGAAGAAGTGTGGATAAGGGTTCGTGATGGGAGAGCGAAAAGCTGATAAACTCGAATTGGAACTCCCCGAGCCGGATGAGGAGCCAGAGGAATGGGAAGACGAGGCATCGGAGTTCGACGAATGAGCGGAGTCGGAGGACATGGTGTGAAGTTCTCAAAATTATGGTTTTTGGAATTTTTTTAGAATTTTTTCAGATTTTTATAAGTGTCTCGCGAGTTATCGTACCAAAAGTCACGAGAGTCACTGTGCAGCGTATGCAGTTGCTAGATTTCGTTTCAGGTTTAAGTCTGCTTTCATTGTTCCGTCGCGAGATTTCGTTCAGGTTAAGTCTGCTTGTCACTGTTCTGTCGCGAGATATCGTTCAGGTTAAGTATGCCTTTGTCACTGTTCTGTCGCGAGATTTCGTTCATGGGGTAAAGTGTACAGTGCAGCTGTTCTGTCGCGAGATTTCGCTCCAAACGTCGCGAGAGGTACTGTGCAATGGAAGTAGTCGCGAGATCTCGTTCGAAATGTAGTGAGAATGCCTGGAATGGTACTGTAACAGGGGGCGGCGATGTATTTATAGGGCCGGAACCCCGAGTCGAAAAATCCCGAGATTTTCGCACGGCCTCAGAATCTGACGTTCTTGGTGTCAAAATGATCACATCTGTGAGGGGTTTCCAGCCCTACTAACGGTTTCTCGTGAAAATTCCGGAGCGAGTATCGACTTTCGGGACGAGCCAATATGAAATGGTTTGCATCTCAGTATTTGAATCTGAAAACCAGGTGACTATTGATATTACCCGGGGATATTTTCGTTATAATGGCATCCCGGGAGCTCATCCGACGTGGCTAGATGGTATTTTCGGTATTCTCGGTATTTTCGTCATTCTATAATGTTGGGGGAATTCTTGTAATTTGGACTTCCCGGGCCTGCATATTAGCATTTAACTTACGTTTCTAGCAGTTTCAGATATATTCGGACCGGGGCAGGGCGAAGGGTATTTTCGTAATTTGGCACCCGAGGAGCGTGCCGATAAGTTGTGGCAATAATTTTGGCTGAATATTTGATACCTGGAACGAATGAATTAGATTACGAGGTTTCCCGGTATTATCTCATCGTTACTTTCGGCTAATTCCGAAGTTCTATTGCGGTATGACATTTATTCTAAGTTAATTAAAGATTATTTGGGTACTTTGGGCTGAGTCAAGTGAAGTTGGGCTCCTGGCATGAAACTTGCCAATTGGGCTGGATTTCTCTATAAATATGAGCCCCAATGCACTGAAAAGGGGCCCTGACTCTTTTTGTATCCCCAATGCAAGACTTTCGCCCGAACTCGCGAGACATCACTTTTCAGCATCATTCCGCGAGATTTCGCGCCAAGTCTTACGACCACCTCCCTTTGTATCACTATTCGCGATAATTCGTACCAAAACTCGCGATTTGCCCCTGCAGATCACTATTCGCGAGAATTCGTACACAAACTCGTGACTGGCCCCTGCAGCTCACTGTTCACGAGTTTTTGGCAGTTTCACCGTAACAGAGTTTTGGTCAGTTTCACCGTAACAGAGTTTGGGCAGTTTCACCGTAACAGAGGTTTTGGCAGTTTCACCGTCACAGAGCTTTTGAAAGTTTCATCGTAACAGAGCTTTTGGGCAGTTTCACCGTAACAGAGATTTGGGAAATTTCACAGTAACAGAGGTTTTGGCAGTTTCACCGTAGCAGAGGTCTTGGCAGTTTCACCGTAACAGAGCTTTTGGCAGTTTCGTCGTAACAGAGTGCTTATGGCAGTTTCGTCGTGACGGAGTGTTTTTGGCAGTCCCGATCGTTTCTGAACCGCTTCCATCTTGATTATTCATATCACATCATTGTAACTGTATTCTTTGAATATCATAGTGAAACTAAGGTAGAGCATTGCTCTCGCGAGTACGTAAGACCGCACATTGCGGACCCAACCTCGCATATCGCTCGTGTCCCCACATAAATTGAACTCACATTATTTAATAAATTGACTGATCATAAATACACGCCTAAAATATTATTAGACGAGATCAAAGTATATTCAAACTAAATAAAGGCTAACATCACGAATACTTGTTATATATACAAAAAAAGTAAGTTCGAAAACGGAATGATCGTGCAAGCCATTACAACATGACTTCATGTCATAGCATTTAAACAATAGTTTAATAACATAAATCATGGTATAACAAAGTTTTTCTTTGTTCTAACAACATGTATTCATGTTTTAACAACAAGAATTCAAATTTAATTGAAATCAAAATCATCACACCTAGAACATGCGGAACTATGTGAAAAATGAGCAAAATGATATTCATACAAATAACATTGTAAATTTGGTAAACCATGTATATTCAAACTAAATAAAGGCTAACATTACGAATACTTGTTGTATATACAAAAAATGCAAGTTCGAAAACGGAATGATCGGGCAAATCATAACAACATGACTTCATGTCATAGCATTTAAACTATAGTTTAATCACATAAATCATGTTATAACCAAGATCTTCTCTGTTCTAACAAGATGTATTCATGTTTTAACAACATGAATTCAAGTTTAATTGAAATCAAAATCATCACACCTAGAACATGTTGAACTATGTGAAAATGAGCCAAATGATATTCATACAATTAACATTGTAAATTTGGTAAAACCAAGTGTATTCAAACTAAATAAAGGCTAACATCACGAATACTTGTTGTATATACAAAGAAAGTAAGTTCGAAAACGAATGATCGTGCAAGTCATAACAACATGACTTTATGTAATAGCATTCTATAGTTTAGTCACATAAATCACGGTATAACCAAGTTATTCTATGTTCAAACAACATGTATTCATGTTTTAACAACATGAATTCAATATAAATTGAAATCAAATCATCAAACCTAGAACATATGAAACTATGTGAAAAATGAGCCAAATGATATTAATACAAATCACATTGTAAATTTGGTAAAACCAAGTGTATTAAACTAAATAAAGGGTAAAATAACGAATACTTGTTGTATATACAAAACAAATAAGTTCGAAAATGGAATGGTCGTGGTAGTCATAACAACATGATTTCATGTTATAGTATTTAAACTATAGTTTAATTACATAAATCATGGTATAACCACGTTATTCTATGTTTTAACAACATGTATTCATGTTTTAACAACATGAATTACAATTTAATTGAAATCAAAATAATCACACCTAGAACATGTGGAACTATGTGAAAAATGAGCCAAATGATATTCATACAAATCAAATTTGAAATTTGGTAAAAGCAAGTGTATTCAAACTAAATAAAGGCTAACTTCACGAATACTTGTTGTATATACAAAACAAATAAGTTCGAAAACGGAATGATCGTTCAAGTCATAACAACACGACTTTATGTCGTGGCATTTAATTTATAGTTTAATCACATAAATCAGGGTATAACCAAGTTATTCTATGTTCTGACAACATGTATTCATGTTTTGACAACATGAATATAATTTAATTGAAATCAATATCATCACACCTAGAACATGTTGAACTATGTGAAAAATGAGCAAAATGATATTCATACAAATAAGATTGTAAATTTGGTAAAAACAAGTGTATTCGAGCACTCCCTCTTTCACTAATTCCTTGATATGATTTCCCAAAACATTACATTCGCTTGTTGAGTGATCAGCAGATTTATGTAACTCGCAGTATACCCTTTGATTCATAGNGTATTCATGTTTTAACAACATGAATTACAATTTAATTGAAATCAAAATAATCACACCTAGAACATGTGGAACTATGTGATAAATGAGCCAAATGATATTCATACAAATCAAATTGTAAATTTGGTAAAAGCAAGTGTATTCAAACTAAATAAAGGCTAACTTCACGAATACTTGTTGTATTTACAAAACAAATAAGTTCGAAAACGGAATGATCGTGCAAGTCATAACAACATGACTTTATGTCGTGGCATTTAAACTATAGTTTAATCACATAAATCAGGGTATAACCAAGTTATTCTATGTTCTGACAACATGTATTCATGTTTTGACAACATGAATATAATTTAATTGAAATCAAAATCATCACACCTAGAACATGTTGAACTATGTGAAAAATGAGCCAAATGATATTCATACAAATAAGATTGTAAATTTGGTAAAAACAAGTGTATTCAAACTAAATAAAGGCTAACTTCACGAATACTTGTTGTATATACAAAACAAATAAGTTCGAAAACGGAAGGATCGTGCAAGTCATAACAATATGAGTTCATGTCATAGCATCTAAACTATAGTTTAATCACATAAATCATGGTATAACCACGTTATTCTGTGTTCTAACAACATGTATTCATGTTTTAACAACATTAATTCAAGTGTAATTGAAATCAAAATCGTCACAGCTAGAACATGTGGAAATATATGAAAAATGAGGCAAATGATATTCATATAAATCACATTGTAAATTTGGTAAAACAAAATGTATTAAAAGCTAAATAAATGCTAACATCACGAATACTTGTTATATTTACAAAAAAAGTAAGTTAGAAAACTGAATGATCGTGCAAGTCATTACAACATAACTTCATGTCATTGCATTTAAACAATAGTTTAATCACATAAATCATGGTATAACCAAATTTTTCTTTGTTCTAACAACATGAATTCAAGTTTATTTGAAATCAAAATCTTCACACCTAGAACATGTGGAACTATGTGAAAAATGAGTCAAATGATATTCATACAAATCACATTGTAAATTTGGTAAAACCAAGTGTATTCAAACTAAATAAAGGCTAACATTACGAATAATTATTGTGTATACAAAAAAAGTAATTTCGAAAATGGAATTATCGTGTAAGTCATAACAACATAACTTCATGTCATAGCATTTAAACTATATTGTTATGGTCCCTTTTTATGGGGTACCAACAGTCGTCCGGTTCATTTAGGCAACGAACTCAGTTCTGATTTGTTTTAGATGTGGAAGACGATTAAAAGTTGGAAATAAATAAATGCACAGCGATGTATAGTGGAAACCCCATGAATTGGGGTGAAAACCACTTGACTAAGAGCAGATTATGCTCTTAGCCCTTTTCACTAATCGAATAATTCATAATCAATACAGTAGAGGCTAAAGAAAATGACAAGGGAAAGAAAGCGGTAAGAACTCCGGCAGGGTAACGGCCTGTTGTTCTGCTTCCAAAGGGTCCTCCTATTTCCGTCATCTTGCCCTGTATTTATAGAGCTCATAGCATGTGTAAATCACGCTCCGTAACCGCCTATGACAGGTTTGTTAGAGTTTGTTATCGCGGGATGTAAAACGAGGTTGTGACCGAGGCGTGGTCTGCGTGATCGGGCCCGAAGCGTGGTAAACGTGGGAAGGCCCAAAGCATGGGAAACGTGAGTTGTGACCGTTCTGTAACCGTTCTGACCGAACCCAGGTGCCAGCTGGCAAAAAACGCTTTATTTCGTTAAGGTTATCTTCGGTCCTCTCGTTGAACATCGGGCCGCTATTTCTTACGTGTGTAAATGGGCTGTAGGGGTTCGTTTTCGTTATTTGAATAGGCCCAACGGTTGCTGGGCCTCACCCATCACAAGGTACCCGATTCTAAAGTTCTCATCACTAGCCCCTCGGGCTTGATTGCCAATCGCAGAGATGATACAAGGCCGATCACATGATGTTTGCGCATTCATGAGAACAGGGGACCGTACCTGTAGATAGTGAGAGTCCAGGGGACCGATCCTTCCCTTAGCGTATGAGCCAACTAAATTTGAAACTCAATAACGTATATTTAAGTTATATTTTTATCTTTGTTATTCTTTAAATATAAATATCTCGACTTGCGCCTCTTCACATTCGATGGTTCAAGAGGCGTGATGAGTGTGCCCCGTACAGTCGCTGTTTTGGGTAGTATTACGTGGCGGGTCACCATTGGCTGTGAGATTAATATTTAAATTGGGATTCTGGGCACTGTTTCTCCTCACCGAGCAAGTTCTTTGTGCCCTCAACCGATTTTTCATCCAACCCTTTTTCAATCTGTTTTTCCTAAGGTATACACTTATGGCTCCCCACAAAATGCGTTACCCTTCTATATCTGAGTTGGACATTGAGGAGTTTAGGTTTAGGTTTTCAATTCCGGCACATTACTCTATCTGGAAGGGACGGGAAGATATTCCATGTTTCCTTCCTGCGGAAATGAATGTGCCGGCATCGGCCATTCCGGTCAGTTACGCCTCTCATAATTGCGGGCTTCGTTTTCCGCTACATCCCTTTGTAGCGGCCGTGCTTAAGGAGATTCACTGCCCCACTTTTGCGTTGTTCCCGGGCAGTTATGTGTATATAGTAGCGTTTATTTTTTATTGTCACCAACAGAATCGGGCCGCGACCCTAGAACGCTTCTTTAATCTGTTCTTGGTAGGATCCCGAAAGGGGAAGGGGCTGTTAGGTTGCCGCAAGTTATACTACATAGCGGTGCGCACCAAAGAGTGCGCAATTGAAGATAAAAAAGAATCTCTTCATGCGTGGGAGGCCTGCTACGTGTGGATAACAGTCCCCAAAGAGGATCTGTTGAAATCATGACCGCTCCTCACTCACCCACGCATAGGTCAGTTGGACCGAAGTAGGTTCAACCCCTCCCGCACGGACACCACAAACACGCTTGCGATGTTCCCCCCTCCCGAAGCATGCCTTAGGCGAATAGATCTGCTTCGGGAGAATAGATTGATAGAAATACGTGTTGCGGGTAGGACCGGAGCCCCAGCCCCGAAGGGGGGTTTTTCTAGTTCAGATCCATCAGAAGGATTGGGTATGATGTAGTGTTTATATTTTAATCTTTTCTGATCCTTATGTATTTGTTTTGCAGATTCAACTTAGACAATGCCGAGCTCGCGCTTTAAACGCATGGCAGCTGCTTCGGTCCGTCCTTCTGAGGGACAAAGGGAAGCATCGGGTCCGCGCTTCGGCCGAAGGTTCGGTTCGTTAAGCGGTTCTGGGGTTCGCTCAGTCCCCTTTGTTATTCGCTTTAGCGGATAACATACACGGGGTTTATACTGCAAAGTATCTGGATAACATGCGAGAGCAAGTTATCCAGACGTTCGGGCTTTCCCCTTCGGACGAGCGATGGAAGATGATCCAGCCATTCGAGAGAGATGGCAAGTTTCAGGTTATTCCGACCTTGGAAGAACCTGTTCTAGAAGAAGATTCTTTCTTCTATCTCTTTGAAGAGATGGAGAAAGCGGTCAACCAGAAGGTGGCCGATCAAGAAGAAGAATTGAAGCGGCTCGCGGACGGACCGAACCCCATGAGCCCGAAGTGGAAGATAACCTGAAACTAGTCATTACTTTGTATCTGCCTTATTCTTTATTCAATATATAGCTTTTCCCTTCTTCCGCTCTGAATATTTTAATCACCAAAACGAAGTGATATAACTAACTTCTAAATGAACTAATAAGTTTTACTTTAACGAAGTTGTTTTAATAACTAAGTATAAGATCGGGGACTCTTACAGGGTGTTAACCATCGGTCCCAGACGTTATGTTTGGTTTATTCATATCAATTCTGATTGGATCGGTCGTTTGAAATGGTGAATGGGTCACTCTTATTCCGTCCTTGGAGTCAATACTTGATTGGATAGGCGTAGTCTGCGTTTAATATGAGTCCTTACAAGCTTCGGCCGAACCTTGGTTCTAATAAATTCCCTTAGGTTTTGTTGGCCAAGCTTTGCTCATGATACGTTTTAAGTTAGGACCGATCTTATGTTTCGATATGCTAACTGCCATTCCTTTTATCGCAGCAGATGTCATAGGTACAAAGGGTCATTCCTAAAGACCGAATGTCGTTGAAGGGAGTGTCTTAGTTCGTAATGAGTTCTGGGACAATGACAACTCATCCATGGGGCTGGGCAAGTGCAGGAGCATTTGACTCGTCAGAGCGGTCACTACAACTTGGGAGCCTTGCGGACAAGAAGCTTCGGTCACCAGTCCAGATTCGTCCAACTCCGCCCAACTTCAAGATCGGTCCATCATTCTATTAGGAATAGTTTGTATTTGTACTTACTTGTTTCTACTTACGTTTAAGAGAATGTATTGAGTCAAACATATTAATCGAAGATTCATAAGAAATATCGCCTCAAATTCATGACATTCCAAGTTCGGGGGACCTCTATACCATCCAACGTTTCAAGTTTATATACACCTGATTCCAATTTCTTTAATACTCGATACGGTCCCTCCCAATTTCTGTCCGGCTTTCCAGCGTTCCTCTGCACCTTAATGCTTCTGAGTACGAGATCGCCTTCAAAGAATTCCCTTGGGAGGACTCGTTTGTTCGCTATCGGATCGGTCAATCCCTGGAACATCGTCCGGGGTCCATGCGAATATATCCACGTGGCTTCTCAGCAGGTGGATCAGTTCTTTTTCAAAGTCAGGGGTCAGATGTGCCCCGAAGCGAGTTGTCCTGCTCGAGTCATCCTCAACCAGGTTGATCAATTTGAACCCTTCGGGTTCCATTGCTTGCCTCGGGATCGGCAATTCTTCCACCAGATCCACCCGGGCCCTTTTAACCGGTGCCAAAGAACGGCACGAGCTCAAGTAGCATTGCCTAGCTACTTTCTGATCCCCTTAACAGAAATAACCCCATGAATGGAGGGGATTTTGAGCATCATGTGATAAGTAGAAGGGACCGCATCAAACTTACTAAGGCCAGCCCGTCCAATGATAGCATTGTAAGCCAAGTTGACTTCAACGATAATGAATTCCAGGTCTTCCGACCGGTCCTTGGATGGCTCTCCGAGAGTAACTGGGAATAACATCTTCCCGCACGGAATAACGCTCCTTTGGTCGAACGACCAAAGATTGATGTTAGCGATCGGGAGCACGTGAGCAGCCACTCCCAACATCTCGGCGACCTCGCGCTTCATTAGATTGCACGAAGCCCCAGTATCCACAAAAATTCTGTGGACACGACGATTCCTGATGATCCCAGTGATGGTAAGGGGATCATCACATGGATCCATGATCCCTTCCCGATCAGCCAGGGTGAAAGTAATGTCCTCTCTGAAGAAGGAGGACCGTTCCATGGGATCATGTTTCACCTGCGCCACAGAGACCGGAGCTCTCAGCAGAGTCTCCGTGCGCAGTTCTCTTTCGGTCCCGGACCGACTCATTTATTCTCAAACCACCGGAGAAAACATAAATATCTCCGGTCACTTCTCTGGGTGCCGCCTCATTTCGAGGAGGTTCGGCACCATTTTCCGCAGGTGGGGGAGCTGCCTGCTCCTGTCTCCCACCCTCATTCCGCGGGGCTCTACCGCAGCGGCCCCGCCATCTTCTTCTTCGGCCCTGACCACGGTTCTCACGACCGTGTTGGCCTCTTTCTTGTTCTGGCGGAGGAGACCTTCGGTCCTCCGTCCGATCGTAATAATTTCGGGGTTGTCCCCGATTATCTCTTCCCCGCGGATTGTGACGATCGTTACCTTGGTGGCCCCTTCGGGGGGATTCTGCTCGCTTGCTCTTCTGACCATTCCGGTCGGGCTTTTCTTTACTCATTGCCTCTACTGTCCTTTTCAACAGTGGGCACTTCAGGGTCGGGTGATCGCGATTATGATGAAGCTCGCAATACACCCGATTGTCCTACTGATTCGGGGGGACGTGTTTTTCGCTTATAGCCGCTACTTCCCGCGACTGCTTCTTAGGGTAGGAAACCCTATGATCACCTGCGGGTTCAGAAATCCAGCTAGGTTTCCGATAATCCAGCCCCAGCGCTTCATCCACCTTAATATACTTGTTGATTTTCTGAAGAAGTTTCTCGAAGGTGGATGGTGGGCTCTTTACCAAACTGGCCGAAAGGCCGCACGGTCCTAGGACCTGCTGTAGAATATCAATTTTATCCCGGAGCTCGAGCTTGATACCCCGGGCGATCCTGTTGAATTTCTCCATGAAGGACCGAAGGCTCATTTTTGCCGGGATATATTTCAGCTGATATAGTTCCTGCCTGGTTCGAGGCGGTTCTACATTTGGAGCAAACTGCTCAGAGAAGGCCAAAATAAATCTGCCATACGACTGTATGGATCGGGCTGGCAAATTCTTGAACCACGTTCGGGCATCGCCTTGGAATCCTGCCGCGAAGATGCGGCACTTTAGTGAATCTGAGGCCCGAACCGTTCCCATATGTAGTTCGAAATCGACAACGTGATCGATATGATCACCATCACCACAAAATGTCAGCAACCCCTCGGGGTTGCGATAATGCTGATCTGGGACTGTTGCCCAGATCTACTCAGAAAAAAGGAGCATCAAATCTCCCAAGGCGGCTGATACGCCTTCAGATTGATGAGACGATGCCTGGACCTCGTGCAAATTCTGCCACCAGCCATCATTCTTATTTCTCCTGATAGGGGCCTCCATGACCCTGCTAAATAAACCAGGATTGCGTCCCAAATTAGGTTCGCAATCCCTCAGCACACGCATGCTCTCCAACTCCCTTGTGAGCTCATCAATTCGTCGCTGCATTTGCTCCTGGTCATTTCTAGGAGCGGGAGTCAGAGCTCTGGCTGGGTGAGGAGTTGTAGACCGATATCTAGGCCTCCCCATTGTCACTATACGCCTGATGATTTCTTCTTCATCAGTACTGCGCTCGTCAGGATCACTCTCGTATCCTCTGCTTTTGGGAAGAGGGCTTGAGACAGCCGGTGGTTCTGTTCCACTTTTCTCCGACGTAATTTCCAGTACCACCTTCCTTACGACAGCTTCCAGATCCTGTAAAGTGAATGTTGGTGCTCGGAGACTGTCGGGAAGCACGTCACTATCATTTCTCGGAGTTCCAGTCGCCATGCCTTTGATTATCATATCCCTGGTAGAAAACTCAAATGGGATTAGAGAATCGTCCCCACGGACGGCGCCAAACTGTTATGGTCCCTTTTTAGGAGGTACCAACAGTCGTCCAGTTCGTTTAGCCAACGAACTCGGTTCTTATTTGTTTTAGATGTGGAAGACGATTAAAAGCTGGAAATAAATAAATGCACAGCGATATATAGTGGAAACCCCAGGAATTGGGGTGAAAACCACTTGACTAAGAGCAGATTATGCTCTTAGCCTGTTCACTAATCGAATAATTCATAATCAATACAGTAGAGGCTAAAGAAAATGACATGGAAAAGAATGCGGTAAGAATTCCGGCAGTGTAACGGCCTGTTCTTCCGCGTCCAAAGGGTCCTCCAATTTCCGTCGTCTTGCCATGTATTTATGGAGCTCATAGCGTGTGTAAATCACGCTCCGTAACCGCCTCTGACAGGTTTTTTAGAGGTTCTTATCGCGGGATGTAAAACGAGGTTGGGACCGAGGCGTGGTCTGCGTGATCGGGCCCGAAGCGTGGTAATTGTGGGAAGGCCCGAAGCATGGAAAACGTGAGTTGTGACCGATCGGACCGAACCCAGGTGCTAGCTGGTAGAAAACGCCTTATTTCGTTAAGGATATCTTCGTTCCTCTCGTTGAACATCGGGTAACTCTTTCTTACGTGTGTAAATGAGCTGTAGGGGTTCGTTTTCGTTATTTGAATCGGCCCAACGGTTGCTGGGCCACACACATCACAAGGTACCCGATCCTAAAGATCTCATCATATAGTTTATTCACATATATCATGGTATAACCAAGATATTCTATGTTATAACAAGAGGTATTCATGTTTTGACAACATAAATTCAAGTTTAATTGAAATCAAAATCATCACACCCAGAACGTGTTTAACTATGAGAAAAATGAGCCAAATGATATTCGTACAAATCGCATTGGAAATTTGGTAAAACCAAGTGGATTCAAACTAAATAAAGCCTAACATCACGAATACTTGTTGTATATACAAAACAAATAAGTTCGAAACGGAATGATCGTGCAAGTCATAACACGATGACTTCATGTCATAGCATTCAAACTATAGTTTATTTACATAAATCATGCTATAACCAAGTTATTCTACGTTCTAACAACATGTCTTCATGTTTTAACAACATGAATTCAAGTTTAATTGAAATCAAAATCATCACAGCTAGAACATGTGGAACTATGTGAAAAATGGCCCAACTGATATTCATACAAATCACATTGTAAATTTGTTAAAACCAAGTGTATTCAATCTAAATAAAGGCTAAAATCACAAATACTTGTTGTATATACAAAAAAAGTAAGTTCGAAAACGGAATGAACGTGCAAGTCATAAAAACATGACTTCATGTCATAGCATTTAAACTATAGTTTAATCACATAAATCATTGTATAACATAGTTTTTCTTTGTTCTAACACCATGTATTCATGTTTAATCAACATGAATTCTAGTTTAATTGAAATCAAAGTGATCACACCTAGAACATGTGGATCTTTGTGAAAACTGACCAAAATGATAATCATACAAATCACATTGTAAATTTGTTAAAACCAAGTGTATTGAATCTAAATAAAGGCTAAAATCACGAATACTTGTTGTATATCAAAAAAAAGTAAGTTCGAAAATGGAATGATCGTGCAAGTCATAAAAACATGACTTCATGTCATCTCATTTAAACTATGGTTTAATCAGATAAATCATGGTATAACCAAGTTTTTCTTTGTTATAACAACATGTATTGATGTTTTAACATCATGAATTGAAGTTTAATTGAAATCAAAATCATCACACCTAGAACATGTGGAACTATGTGAAAAGTGAGCCAAATGATATTCATACAAATCACATTGTAAATTTGGTAAATCCTAGTGCATTCAAACTAAATAAAGGTAAAAATCACGAATAGTTGTTGTAAATACAAAACAAATAAGTTCGATAACGGAATGATCGTGCAATTCATAACATCATGACTTCTTGTCATACCATTTAAACTATAGTTTATTCACATAATTCATGGTATAACCAAGATATTCTATGTTCAAACAACATGTATTCATGTTTTAAAAGAATGAATTCAAGTTTAATTGAAATGAAAATCATCACACCTAGAACATGTGGAACTATGTGAAAAATGACCCAAATGATATTCATACAAATAACATTTTAAAATTGGGAAAACCAAGTGTATTCAAACTAAATAAAAGCTAACATCACGAATACTTGTTGTATATACAAAACAAATAAGTTCGAAAACAGAATGATTGTGCAAGTCAAAAAACATGACTTCATGTCATCTCATTTAAACTATGGTTTACTCAAATAAATCATGGTATAACCAAGTTTTTCTTTGTTATAACAACATGTATTCTTGTTTTAACAACATGAATTGAAGTTTAATTGAAATCAAAATCATCACACCTAGAACATGTGGAACGATGTGAAATATGACCCAAATGATATTCATACAAATCACATTGGTAAATTCAGAAAACCAAGTGTATTCAAACTAAATAAGTCATAAAATCACGAATACTTTTGTATATACAAAACAAATTAGTTCGAAAACGGAATGATCGTGCAAGTCATAAAAACATGACTTCATCTCATCTCATTTAACTATGGTTAAATCACATAAATCATGGTATAACCAAGTTTTTCTTTGTTATAACAACATGTATTCATGTTTTAACAACATGAATTGAAATTTTATATAAAAGAAAATCAGCACACCTAGAACATGTGGAACTATGTGAAAAATGAGTCAAATGATATTCATACAAATCACATTGTAAATATGGTAAAACCAAGTGTATTCAAACTAAATTAAGGCTAACATCACGAATACATTTTGTATATACAAAACAAATTAGTTCGAAAACGGAATGATCGTGCAAGTCATAACACATGACTTCATGTCAAAGCATTTAAACAATAGTTTAATCACATAAATCATTCTATTACCATGTTATTCTATGTTCTAACAACATGTATTCATGTTTTAACAACATGAATTCAAGTTTAATTGAAATCAAAATCATCACACCTAGAACATGTGTACTATGTGAAAAATGAGCAAATGATATTCATACAAATTGCATTTTAAATTTGGTAAAACCAAGTGTATTTAAACTAAATAAAGGATAACATCACGAAAACTTGTTGTATATACAAAAAAAGTAAGTTCGAAAATGGAATGATTGTGCAAGTCATAACTACATGACTTCATATCATAGCATTTAAACTATAGTTTATTGATATAAATCATGGTATAATATGGTATTTGTATGTTGTAACAACATGCATTCATGTTTTTACAACATGAATTCAAGTATAATTGAAATGAAAACCATCACACCTAGAACATGTAGAACTATGTGAAATAAGCGCCAAATGATATTCATACAAATTGCATTGTAAATTTGGTAAAACAAGTGTATTTAAACTAAATAAAGGCTAACATTACGAATACATGTTGTATATACCAAAAAAGTAAGTTCGAAAATGGAATGATTGTGCAAGTCATAACAACATGAAATCATGTCATGGCATTTAAACTATAGTTTATTCACATAAATCATGGTATAATAGAGTTTTTATTTGTTCTAACAACATGAATTCAAGTTTTATTGAAATCATAAGAATTACAGCTAGAACATGTGGAATTATGTGAAAATAAGCCAAATGATATTCATACAAATCACATTGTAAAATTGGTAAAACCAAGTGTATTCAAACTAAATAAAATCTAACATCACGAATACTTGTTGTATATACAAAAAAAGTAAGTTCGAAAACGGAATGATCGTGCAAGTCATAACAACATGACTTTATGTCATAGCATTTTAACTATAGTTTAATCACATAAATCATGGTATAACCAATTTTTTCTCTATTCTAACAACATGTATTCATGTTTCAAAAACATGAATTCGAATTTAATTGAAATCAAAATCATCACACCTAGAACATGTGGAACTATGTGAAAAATGAGCCAAATGATATTCATACAAATCACATTGAAATATTGAGAAAACCAAGTGTATTCAAACTAAATAAGTTGTAAAATCACGAATACTTGTTGTATATACAAAACAATGAAGTTCGAAAACGGAATGATCGTGCAAGTCATAACAACAAGACTTCATGTCATAGCATTTATACTATGGTTTAATCACATAAATCATGGTATAACCAAGTTTTTCATTGTTATAACAACATGTATTTGTGTTCTAACAACATGAATTCAAGTTTAATTGAAATCAAAGTCATCACACCTAGAACATGTGGAACATTGTGAAAAATGAGCCAAATGATATTCATACAAATCACATTATAAATTTGTGAAATCCTTGTGTATTCAAACTATATAAAGGTAAAAATCACAGAATGATCGTGCAAGTAATAACAACATGACTTCATGTCATACCATTTAAACTATAGTTTATTCACATAAATTATGGTATAACCAAGATATTCTATGTTCTAACAACATCTGTTCATGTTTGAAAAGAATGAATTCAAGTTTAAATGAAATGAAAATCATCACACCTAGAACATGTGGAACTATGTGAAAAATGACTCAAATGATATTCAAACAAATCACATTGTTAAAATTGGGAAAACCAAGTGTATTCAAACTAAATAAGTGGTAAAATCACGAACACTTGTTGTATATACAAAACAAATAAGTTCGAAAACGGAATGATCGTGCAAGTCATAAAAACATGACTTCATGTCATCTCATTTAAACTATGGTTTAATCACATAAATCATGGTATAACCAAGTTTTTCTTTGTTATATCATCATGTATTCATGTTTTAACTACATGAATTGAAGTTTAATTGAGATCAAAATCATCACACCTAGAACATGTGAACTATTTGAAAAATGAGTCAAATGATATTTATACAGATCACATTGAAAATTTGGTAAAAAATGTGTATTCAAACTAAATAAAGGCTAACATCACGAATACTTTTTGTATATACAAAACAAATATGTTTTAAAAAACGGAATGATAGTGAAAGTCATAACACATGACTACATGTCAAAGCATTTAAACTATAGTTTAATCACATAAATCATTCTATAACCAAGTTATTCTATGTTCTAACAACATGTATTCATGTTTTAACACCATGAATTCAAGTTTAATTGAAATGAAAATCATCACACCGAGAACATGTGGAACTATGTGAAAATTGAGTCAAATGATATTCATATAATTTACATTTTAAATTTGGTAAAACCAAGTGTATTTAAACAAAATATAGGCTAACATGACGAATACTTGTTGTATGTACAAAACAAAAATGTTCGAAAACGGAATGATCGTACAAGTCATAACAACATGACTTCATGTCATAGCATTTAAACTATGGTTTAATCACATAAATCATGGTATAACCAAGAATTTCTTTGTTATAACAACATGTATTTGTGTTTTAACAACATGAATTGAAGTTTAATTGAAATCAATATCATCGCACCTAGAACATGTGGAACAATGTTAAAAATGAGCCAAATGATATTCATATAAATCACATTGTAAATTTGGTAAATCCTAGTGTATTCAAACTACATAAAGGTAAAAATCACGAATACTTGTTTTAAATAACAACATGTCTTCATGTCATACCATTTAAAGTATAGTTTATTCACATAAATCATGGTATAACCTAGATATTCTATGTTCTAACAACATGTATTCATGTTTGAAATGAATGAATTCAATTTTAAATGAAATGAAAATCATCACACTTAGAAAATGTGGAACTATGTGAAAAATAACCCAAATGATATTCATACAAATCACATTGGTAAATTCAGAAAACCAAGTGTATTCAAACTATACAAGTCATAAAATCACGAATACTTTTGTATATACAAAACAAATTAGTTCGAAAACGGAATGATCGTGCAAGTCATAAAAACATGACTTCATGTCATCTCATTTAAACTATGTTTAAATCACATAAATCATGGTATAACCAACTTTTTCTTTGTTATAACAACATGTATTCATGTTTTAACAACATGAATTGAAGTTTTATATAAATGAAAATCATCACACCTAGAACATGTGGAACTATGTGAAAAATGAGCCAAATGATATTCATACAAATCACATTGTAAATATGGTAAAACCAAGTGTATTCAAACTAAATAAAGGCTAACATCACGAATACTTTTTNAAACCTAGAACATGTGGAACTCCGTGAAAAATGAGCCGAATGACATTCATTCAAATCATATTGTAAATTTGGTAAACCCAAGTGTATTCAAACTAAATAAATGCTAACCTCACGAATACTTGTTGTATATACAAAAAAAGTAAGTTCGAAAACGGAATGATCGTGCACGTCACAATAACACGACTTCATGTCATAGCATTTAAACTAGAGTTTAATCACATAAATCATGGAATAACCAAGTTATTCTTGTTTCTAAAAACATGTATTCATATTTTAACAATATCAATTCAAGTATATTTGAAATCAAAATCATCACACCTTGAACATGTGGAACTATGTGAAAAATGAGCCGAAAAATATACATGCAAATCACATTGAAAATTGGGCAAAACCATGTGTATTCAAAATAAATAAAGCCTAACATCACGAATACTTGTTGTATATACAAAAAACGTAATTTTGAAAAGAGAATGATCGTGCAAGTCATAATAACACTACTACATGTAATAGAATGTAAGCTATAGTTCAATTATATAAATCATGTTATAACCAAGTTTTCCTTTGTTCTAACAACATGTATTCATGTTTTAACAACATCAATTCAATTTTAATTGAAATCAAAATGATCACACCTAGAACATGTGGAACTATATGAAAAATGAGCCGAAAAATATTCATGCAAATCACATTGTAAATTTTGTAAAACCAAATGTGTTCAAACTAAATAAAGCATAACATCACGAATACTTGTTGTATATTAAAAAAAGTAAGTTCGAAAACAAAATGATCGTGCAAGTCATAACAACATGACTTCATGTCATTCAATATAAACTATAGTTTAATAACTTAAATCATGGTACAACCAAGTTATTGGTGGTTCTAACAACATGTATTCATTTTTTAACAACATCAATTGAAGTTTATTTGAAATTGAAATCATCACACCTAGAATATGTGGAACTATGTGAAAAATAAGTCGAATTGTATTCATGCAAATCACATTGTAAATATGGTAAAACCAAGTGTATTCAAACTATATAAAGCCTAACATCACGAATACTTGTTGTATATACAAAAAAAGTGTGTTCGAAAAGGGAATGATCGTGAAAGTCATAACAACATGACTTCATGTCATGGCATTTTCATCTAGAATTGAATCACATAAATCATGGTATAAACAAGTATTTCGTGGTTCTAACAACTTGTATACATGTTTTAAAAACATCAATTCAAGACTAATTGAAATCAAAATTATGAAACCTTGAACATGTGGAACTCCGTGAAAAATGATCCGAATTTTATTCATTCAAATCATATTTTAAATTTGGTAAATCCAAGTGTATTCAAACTAAATAAAGCCTAACATCACAAATACTTGTTGTATATACGAAAACAGTAAGTTCGAAAACAGAATGATCGTGCAAGTCATAACAACATGACTTCATGTCATTCAATTTAAACTATAGTTTAATAACTTAAATCATGGTACAACCAAGTTATTGGTGGTTCTAACAACATGTATTCATTTTTTAACAACATCAATTGAAGTTTAATTGAAATTGAAATCATCACACCTAGAATATGTGGAACTATGTGAAAAATAAGTCGAATGATATTCATGCAAGTCACATTGTAAATATGGTAAAACCAAGTGTATTCAAACTATATAAAGCCTAACATCACGAATACTTGTTGTATATACAAAAAAAGTGTGTTCGAAAAGGGAATGATCGTGCAAGTCATAACAACATGACTTCATGTCATTCAATTTAAACTATAGTTTAATAACTTAAATCATGGTACAACCAAGTTATTGGTGGTTCTAACAACATGTATTCATTTTTTAACAACATCAATTGAAGTTTAATTGAAATTGAAATCATCACACCTAGAATATGTGGAACTATGTGAAAAATAAGTCGAATGATATTCATGCAAGTCACATTGTAAATATGGCAAAACCAAGTGTATTCAAACTATATAAAGCCTAACATCACGAATACTTGTTGTATATACAAAAAAGTGTGTTCGAAAAGGGAATGATCGTGAAAGTCATAACAACACGACTTCATGTCATAGCATTTTCATCTAGAATTTAATCACATAAATCATGGTATAAACAAGTATTTCTTGGTTCTAACAACTTGTATACATGTTTTAACAACATCAATTCAAGACTAATTGAAATCAAAATTATGAAACCTTGAACATGTGGAATTCCGTGAAAAATGAGCCGAATTTTATTCATTCAAATCATATTTTAATTTTGGTAAAACAAGTGTATTCAAACTAAATAAAGCCTAACATCACAAATACTTGTTGTATATATGAAAACAGTAAGTTCCAAAACAGAATGATCGTGCATGTCATAACAACACGACTTCATGTCCTAGCATTTAAACTAGAGTTTAATCACATAAATCTTGGAATAACCAAGTTATTCTTGTTTCTAAAAACATGTATTCATGTTTTAACAATATCAATTCAAGTTTAATTGAAATCAAAATCATCACACCTTGAACATGTGGAACTATGTCAAAAATGAGCTGAAAAATATACATGCAAATCACATTGTAAATTTGGCAAAACCATGTGTATTCAAAATAAATAAAGCCTAACATTACGAATACTTGTTGTATATACAAAAAACGTAATTTCGAAAAAGGAATGATCGTGCAAGTCATAATAACACTACTTCATGTAATAGAATGTAAACTATAGTTCAATTATATAAATCATGGTATAACCTAGTTTTCCTTTGTTCTAACAACATGTATTCACGTTTTAACAACATCAATTCAATTTTAATTGAAATCGAAATGATCACATCTAGAACATGTGGAACTATATGAAAAATGAGCTGAAAAATATTCATGCAAATCACATTGTAAATTTTGTAAAACCAAATGTTTTCAAACTAAATAAAGCATAACATCACGAATACTTGTTGTATATTCAAAAAAAGTTAGTTCAAAAACAGAATGATCGTGCAAGTCATAAAAACATGTCTTCATGTCATTCAATTTAAACTATAGTTTAATAACTTAAATCATGGTACAACCAAGTTATTGGTGGTTCTAACAACATGTATTCATTTTTTAACAACATCAATTGAAGTTTAATTGAAATTGAAATCATCACACCTAGAATATGTGGAACTATGTGAAATATAAGTCGAATGATATTCATGCAAATCACATTGTAAATATCGTAAAACCAAGTGTATTCAAACTATATAAAGCCTAACATCACGAATACTTGTTGTATATACAAAAAAAGTGTGTTCGAAAAGGGAATGATCGTGAAAGTCATAACAACACGACTTCATGTCATAGCATTTTCATATAGAATTTAATCACATAAATCATGGTATAAACAAGTATTTCTTGGTTCTAACAACTTGTATACATGTTTTAACAACATCAATTCAAGACTAATTGAAATCAAAATTATGAAACCTTGAACATGTGGAACTCCTTGAAAAATGAGCCGAATTTTATTCATTCAAATCATATTTTAAATTTGGTAAAACAAGTGTATTCAAACTAAATAAAGCCTAACATCACAAATACTTGTTGTATATATGAAAACAGTAAGTTCGAAAACAGAACGATCGTGCATGTCATAACAACACGACTTCATGTCATAGCATTTAAACTGGAGATTAATCACGTAAATCATGGAATAACCAAGTTATTCTTGTTTCTAAAAACATGTATTCATGTTTTAACAATATCAATTCAAGTTTATTTGAAATCAAAATCATCACACCTTGAACATGTGGAACAATGTCAAAAATGAGCCGAAAAATATACATGCAAATCACATTGTAAATTTGGCAAAACCATGTGTATTCAAAATAAATAAAGCCTAACATTACGAATACTTGTTGTATATACAAAAAACGTAATTTCGAAAAAAGAATGATCGTGCAAGTCATAATAACACTACTTCATGTAATAGAATGTAAACTATAGTTCAATTATATAAATCATGGTATAACCTAGTTTTCCTTGTTCTAACAACATGTATTCATGTTTTAACAAAATCAATTCAATTTTAATTGAAATCGAAATGATCACACCTAGAACATGTTAAACTATATGAATAATGAGCCGAAAAATATTCATGCAAATCACATTGTAAATTTTGTAAAACCAAATGTATTCAAACTAAATAAAGCCTAACATCACGAATAATTGTTGTAAATACAAAAAAAGTGTGTTCGAAAACGGAATGATCGTGAAAGTCATAACAACACGACTTCATGTAATAGCATTTTCATCTAGAATTTAATCATACAAATCATGGTATAACCAAGAATTTCTTGGTTCTAACAACTTGTATACATGTTTTAACAACATCAATTCAAGACTAATTGAAATCAAAATTATGAAACCATGAACATGTGGAATTCCGTGAAAAATGAGCCGAATTTTATTCATTCAAATCATATTTTAAATTTGGTAAAACCAAGTGAATTCAAACTAAATAAAGCCTAACATCACAAATACTTGTTGTATATTAAAAAAAGTAAGTTCGAAAACAGAATGATCGTGCAAGTCATAACAACATGACTTCATGTCATTCAATTTAAACTATAGTTTAATAACTTAAATCATTTTACAACCAAGTTATTGGTGGTTCTAACAACATGTATTCATTTTTTAACAACATCAATTGAAGTTTAATTGAAATTGAAATCATCACACCTAGAATATGTGGAACTATGTGAAAAATAAGTCGAATGATATTCATGCAAATCACATTGTAAATATGGTAAAACCAAGTGTATTCAAACTATATAAAGCCTAACATCACGAATACTTGTCGTATATACAAAAAAAGCGTGTTCGAAATCGGAATGATCGTGAAAGTCATAACAACACGACTTCATGTCATAGCATTTTCATCTAGAATTTAATCACATAAATCATGGTATAACCAAGTATCTCTTGGTTCTAACAACTTGTATACATGTTTTAACAACATCAATTCAAGACTAATTGAAATCAAAATTATGAAACCTTGAACATGTGGATCTACGTCAAAAAAATGAGCCGAATGATATTCATTCAAATCATATTTTAAATTTGGTAAAACCAAGTGTATTCAAACTAAATTAAGCCTAACATCACAAATACTTGTTGTATATTCGAAAACAGTAAGTTCGAAAACAGAATGATCGTGCATGTCATAACAACACGACTTCATCTCATAGCATTTAAACTAGAGTTTAATCACATAAATCATGGAATAACCAAGTTATTCTTGTTTCTAAAAACATGTATTCATGTTTTAACAATATCAATTCAAGTTTATTTGAAATCAAAATCATCACACCTTGAACATGTGGAACTATGTGAAAAATAAGTCGAATGATATTCATGCAAATCACATTGTAAATATGGTAAAACCAAGTGTATTCAAACTATATAAAGCCTAACATCACGAATACTTGTTGTATATACAAAAAAAGTGTGTTCGAAAAGGGAATGATCGTGAAAGTCATAACAACACGACTTCATGTCATAGCATTTTCATCTAGAATTTAATCACATAAATCATGGTATAAACAAGTATTTCTTGGTTCTAACAACTTGTATACATGTTTTAACAACATCAATTCAAGACTAATTGAAATCAAAATCATCACACCTTGAACATGTGGAACTATGTGAAAAATAAGTCGAATGATATTCATGCAAATCACATTGTAAATATGGTAAAACCAAGTGTATTCAAACTAAATTAAGCCTAACATCACAAATACTTGTTGTATATTCGAAAACAGTAAGTTCGAAAACAGAATGATCGTGAAAGTCATAACAACACGACTTCATGTCATAGCATTTTCATCTAGAATTTAATCACATAAATCATGGTAAAACCAAGTGTATTCAAACTAAATTAAGCCTAACATCACAAATACTTGTTGTATATTCGAAAACAGTAAGTTCGAAAACAGAATGATCGTGCATGTCATAACAACACGACTTCATCTCATANGACTGCAATATTATCGCGGATTTGAATCCTAGGGTATTTTTATCGCGGATTTCAGGGTAGAAGTAGAATTGTCGCGGAAATACTAAGTTCGAGTGTTTTCGTTACGTCCCGAAGTCGGATCATGGGAGGAAAAGGACACGTAAGGTCTACGGTAATCACATAGTTAACAATAAGATAATAACATTAGAATTCGAATAACTAAGACCTGTTACGAAATGCAGGGAAAGCACGGGAAGATTATAACAGGCTAAAGCAAACGGTAAGCGGAGTGAACGCAATATAGTAAGTGAAGGTTCATACTTAGGGAACGGGATTGGATTAATAAAAAAGGGAGTAAGGATACGAATGAACGAGATAAATGATAATAAGACTCGGGGTAAGAAAGGATGGACCGTCCGACCGAACCCGGCATCGTGCCTAGTACACGATTCGCCATAGGAAGGGCATGCCTGATGAAGGGAACGGTAAGTTCCAAAAAGGAAAAGATACGTACGAAGAGGGCAGAACGGATCCGGGTGGAAAAAGGGGTAGCGCCTAAGTACCCACCCGGGGAAGGGAAGCATATGGCCCGTCGAGTCATATAGTTTGAGAAACGGATAGATATTTTATTTGGCCCGCCTAAACTACCCGCCCGGATCTCAAAACCGCACTGCCGCGGACGAGTTGGCGCAAAGCTTGCAAGAAACGGTGCCGCATGCAGAAGAGGCCCGCCAGGTTACTCCAACGCCACCTGCTCCGATAATTGAGAATCCTGAGCCCGCGGGAGACGAGCCGGCTACAGAGCCACCCGAGTGTAACGACCGTAATTTATGCCTAGTTGTTTTGTTAAAACATGATAATTAAAACGTAAATATTCGTAATTTGGGCCTAAGTACGGATCCGGATCCGTTCCGCCCTCTAATAGCCGAGAAAAAGGTATATCGAAACAAATAGTAGGTACTGTAACGGTAAAGTCTAGACGATAGATAATGAGAGATACGGGAACGAAAGAACGTAAAAGGGAACGAAGAATAGAAAAGTAAAGAAAAAGATAAAAGAGGGGTCAAAAGTAAAGGAAGGAGGGGTGAAAGTGTGAATTAGAAAAGTTAGGAGGTCTATAAATAGAAGTGAGGAGGCCCAAAAACGGGTTAATCATCATTAAGACCCGAAAATCCCAAAATTCCCGCAAGGAAGGAAAATTATCGCGAAAATCTCCAAGGCAAAAAATTATCGCGAAAAAGTTGAAGGCAAGAATTGTCGCGAAAATTTTGAAGAAGGAAAATTATCGCGAAAATCTCCAAGGCACAAAATTATCGCGAAAAAGTTGAAGGCAAGAATTCTCGCGAAAATTTTGAAGAACAAAAATTGTCGCGAAAATTTACGAAGGCAAAATTGTCGCGGATTTCCAGTAAGGCATAAATTATCGCGGATTTCATCCCAGTGCAAAAATGTTTTGGGTATTTATTTTTAGATCAGTCAATTTATGATTAATTCGTAATTTATGTTGTTGTGGGGACACGTGCGATATAGGAGGTTGGGCCCACAATGTGCGGGCTTACGTCCTCGGGAGAGCGAAGCTCTACCTTGGTTTTGACTATAATAATCAAGTGGTACAAATACAATGAAGTGATAATGATAATACGGGTGAAAACGGATCGAAAAAACGGTCGAATATGCGGTTGCGTCGCACTGGACGCGAGTGAACAGTGCAGGCAAGTGGACTGGGCGCGAGACGGGTACTGTTCGCGACGAGTGGAGGACTCGTCGCGGCTGGGCTGTTTAGGGTGACTGGACGCGAGTCAGGGTGACTTGTCGCGGCTAGGTTCAATGAGCCACTGGACGCGAGTCAGGGTGACTCGTCGCGGCTAGGTACAATGAGCCACTGGACGCGAGTCAGGGTGACTCGTCGCGGCTAGGCTGTTTGGTCGTGAGTCAGAGGTCAAATTTTGCCTTGGGAAGTATGACAAAGTCCGAACCCTTTACCGAAGCCTTGTGACTCCTATTTATAGAGGAATTTAGCCCAAAACTCACCCTCTTGGGCCCATAAGCATAGTCCACCTCACTTAACCCCAAAATGATTAAATATTATTAATTATGACAAAATAAATGCCATGTAGATCTCGAAGCCTCGGGAACCAACTCGGACAAGATGTTAGTCGGAAATACGATCAGAAAATTACCGAGAACCTCGTATATCGATCCTTCGTTTTTAGATAGTGAATTCGCAGCCAGGCAACCTTATTGCACCTGTTCGGTGCGCTCCCGGTTGCAAATGACGAAAATACCCCTGGCTTCGTCCGGGGCCGAAATGACCCGAAACACTTCAAAATGCTTACAGAGGCTTTACATGTCGCTCGGCAAGCCAGAATTACGAGAATACCACTTGAGAATGCCATCCGATAAAAATATGAGAATACCGAAAATACCGAGAATAGCGAAATTTCCAATAACCACGTTAGACGAGCTCCCGGGTGAGAATAAATACAAGAGAATATACCCGGGTAATATCAATAGTCCCCTGGTTTTCAGATTCATAGTCTGAGTCGTAAACCATATATAATCAGCTCGTCCCGAAGGTCAGTTATAATTCTCGAGCCCCGCCGAGGAAATGCTTAGCATGGTTGAAATTCTCTCGTCGATACGATCGTTTTGACACTAAGTACGTCAGATTCTGAGCTCGGGTGGAGATATCGGGATTTTCCGGCCCGGGATTTTTTCCCCTATAAATACACTGCTCGCTCCTCACAATTCGTTCTCTCTCGCGCGTTCACTGGACACTCGCGACGAATAAGCCTTCTCGCGACGAATTGCAATAAACTGTTTCACTCGCGACGAATTTCTCTTCTCGCGACGAATCGAACAAACTGTTTCACTCGCGACGAATAAGTAAGTCGCGACGAATCTTAATCAAACCAGAACACTGTGCGTCTCGCGACGAGTACTCGTGAGCACTGTACCACTCGCGACGAAACACTGACTCGTCGCGACTCGGACTTAAAAATTGTAAAATTAATTTCAAAAAATAAATTTGAACTTAAATTTACCAATGTCTTCCGATCGTACCGAATCCTCGGGATCTGCTTCCTCATCTTCAAGTCATTCGGACTCTTCATCCAATCCGGGGAGTTTCGATTCGTTTTCAGCCCCTTTTCCTCCTTGCCTTTCCACCGTAAACTCTCATTTTTTCGAGAGGGTAACTCATCTTGAAAACACCCTCGGTCCTCAAAATTCCGCGGTTAAAGCTCTTAAATCCTTTAACCAACCTCATAGCATGCATTCTCGGAAGTGGAGATCGATCCTTGAACAATATTATTTCCCTTCCGACTGTGTGCTATACCAACCCGATCCTAGTGATCGTCTTTTGATGCCTCCGATTGCCACCCATACCGTTTCTCTCGAACATTTAGAATGTGGCCTTCGCTTTCCTCTTCATTCATTCCTTGTAGAATTGCTCTCGCATCTACAAGTTCATTTATTTCAATTAACTCCGAATTCCATTTCTCTCGTCATCGCCTTCATAATTTTTATGGAGGTGAATTGTATCCCCCCAACCATAGATCTTTTCTTCCACATTTTCTATATCGGTGCGGCCACCAATTTTGGTGCCCAGGGTTGTATATATTTCCGCCCGCGGCACAAGACGAGCCCACTTCCTTTTTCCGCACCACTCCAACCATGACTGGAAGAAACATTTTTTCTTCGTGAGCGGGGTGGGGGAGACGAGGCTGTCTCCCTTGAGCCTTCCTTGGCGGTTCCCCGTTGAAGGGGAACCATTTTTTCCTGAGGCCTACGGCCCAAAATTCCGGGTGTCCCTTCTGAGAACCCTGAGGAAGGCGTTCCTGGACTGCTCTAGGTCTGACGGCGCCGACTGGACCGTGAAGACCCTACTTTACGCTCCGATCTTGGTTGCCTTCAACCTCCTTCCGGTCCCCCCCCACTTCAGTAGAGAACTTCTAGGTACCTCGTCCGTGTATTCACCCGTGTATTAATAATTCTTTTTTTTTAATAGGGTCCACGCTTAGGAACCTAGTTTAATTTATTCTAAGCTCAAACTTACGTTTCTCACTTAACTTGTGTGTTTTGCAGATAAGATAATGGCTCCCGCTCAGGATCAAAATAAGAAGGGGGACCGGCTGAATTTCCTCCGCGATCTTCTTGCGGAGGATGATGAGCTTCTTTTTGAGGTGCCACCGAAGACTCGGAACCGCACTGCCGCGGCCGAGTTGGCGTCAAGTTTGCGAGAGACGGCGTCTCCAACTGGAGAGATAGGACGGGACTCTCCTCCACCACCACAACCTGCTGCGGCCGATCTCGGGCCGATAGAAGAGGATCCGGTTGCAACAATTATTGAGAGCCCCCAAGACCTAATCCCGTTGTCTCGGCGATTAGGATATACGGTTGAAGAGCCCACCCCCGATGACGGCATGTACGACTTCGCCGAAAACTTAGTGGACATCATCGGGGACGATGAAGAGGGCGAGATAAGTGGGGAGCAGCTGACGGAACCGGTGGTGGAGGAAACACGCCGAGAGGTCTACTCAGAGGGAGTGACCAGCCGAGCATCTCGCTCGGATAAGGGAAAAGGACCGGCGGAGGAGCCCGCCGTCTTCGAGATTGCGGAACCCAACAGAAAGAGTGGGTTAACCGCCAGTTTTATCGACGCCTTCCGTATCCACGACATCCCGAGGTTAACGGTTAAGGAGTGGCTCGATATGGGGCGCCGGGCCGTCTTTGTTTTAATAAAGGACGGGCTCACCTTCCGAATTCCGAGGTGCGACAATGTGTCGAGTCGGGCGGCCCTGGCATATTTGGAGCGGCACCCGGAGTTACCGCCTCGTGGTCGGGATGATCACACAGTGTTTACCGACGTCGGTCGGTTAATGAGTCAGACCGCGACGATGCGTCGCGCCATTGGGGAGGTTCGTTACAACGATGATTTCTTCGCAACTTTATTCTTTTCATCATATTAACCTTTCTTGTTTTTATTTCAGATGGAGCGTACCATAATCGAGTTGGGTACCGCAGCTGCAGTAGGGGAATACTGTATGCTTAGGCATTCGGAGCTCGACTCGCCGGACGTGATCGGTGAGCAAACCAGGAAGGCGGCGGAGAAGCTGATGCAGACTCAGCGAGACAAGCATGCTCAGGAGATGGCAGCACTCCGCGAGGAGCATGGTAAGGCGATCGAGTCTCTACTTCGAGCTCATCGCAGCGAGCTGACGGAAAACTCCGCCTTCCATATCGGGCAAAGGCACGCCCTCGAGCAATCAATAGAAACCCTCAAGGTGAACAAGAAGTACGCACAGGACAAGCTGAAGGAGATCCGAGAGCAAACTGAAGAGAAATTGAAGAAGGCCAAAGAAGACAACGTGGCCGACAAAAAGGCTCTCGGAAAAGCTGTGCAGGAGGTCAAAGAGCTCACGTCAAAGAATGAAGGCCTCAAATCTATCACTGATCGACTCCGGGCACGAATCACGAAGCTGCCGTGCCAGATTAACGATTGCTTCCGGAAGCTAATATGGGAGTAAACAGTCCACTCTCCTACTTTCCGGAATCTGGGGTCGGTAGCTCATGCCAAGTCGAATGTCCTGTACTTCTTACGGGGGAGTGTCCAGACGCAGAGAATCCTGGGCATATCGTTGACCGCCGAGGAGAAAAAGAAGCTCGATCCCAAACTCAACGGGAAATTCGAGCCTATATCCGGTGAGGGCACGTTGGATTNATAGTCCACCTCACTTAAACCCAAAATGATTAAATATTATTAATTATGACAAAATAAATGCCATGTAGATCTCGAAGCCTCGGGAACCAATTCGGACAAGATGTTAGTCGGAAATACGATCAGAAAATTCCCGAAAACCTCGTATATCGATCCTTCGCTTTTAGATAGTGAATTCGCAGCCAGGCAACCTTATTGCACCTGTCCGGTGCGCTCCCGGTGGCAAATGATGAAAATACCCCTGGCTTTGTCCGGAGCCGAAATGGCCCGAAACACTTCAAAATGCTTACAGAGGCTTTACATGTCGCTCGGCAAGCCAGAATTACGAGAATACCACTTGAGAATGCCATCCGATAAAAATATGAGAATACCGAAAATACCGAGAATAGCGAAAATACCAATAACCACGTTAGACGAGCTCCCGGGTGGGAATAAATACAAGAGAATACACCCGGGTAATATCAGAATCGAAGGCCACATTCTAAGTGTTCGAGAGAGACAGTATGGGTGGCGATAGGAGGCGTCAAGAGACGATCGCTAGTTTCGGGTTGAAATAGCACACAGTCGGAAGTGAAATAATATTGCTCAAGAATCGATCTCCACTTCCGAGAATGCATGCTATGAGGTTGATTAAAGGACTCAAGAGCTTTAACCGCGGAATTTTGAGGGCCGAGGGTGTTTTCAAGACGAGCTACCCTCCCGAAAAAATGAGAATTTACAGTTGAAAGGCAAGGAGGAAACGGGGCTAAGATCGAATCGAAACTCCCCGGATTGGATGAGGAGTTCGAATGGTTTGAAGATGAGGTGGCAGAGCCCGAAGATTCGGTGCTATCGGAAGACATTGGTAAATTTAAATTCAAATTTATTTTTTGAAATTAATTTTACAAGTTTTAAGTCCTGGGTCGCGAACAGTGAAGTTTCGTCGCGAGTGGTACAGTACTCGCGAGTTATCGTCGCGAGTAGCACAGTCGGTGGATGCGGCCTGTGTCTTTGATGGTGAGGAGCGAACAGTGTATTTATAGGGGCAGAATCCCAAGCCGAAAAATCCCGAAATTTTCACTCGATCTCAGAATCTGACGTGCTTAATGTCAAAACGATCGAATCGACGAGAGAATTTCAACCGTGCTAAGGATTTCTTCGGCGGGGCCCCAGACGATAATTGGCTTTCGGGATGAGCTATTGATATATGGTTTACGACTCAGATTCTGAATCTGAAAACCAGGGGGCTTACGGGAACAGAATTGGTAGAGACATCAACAGAGAAAGTCACCATTGTGAGAAAAAACATGAAAATTACACAGGACCGATACAAGAGCTCGGCAGATTTAAAGAGGCGACAACTAGAGCTGGAAGTCAGCGATAGAGCATACCCGAAGGTGTCACCTATGAAGGGGGTGCAAAGGGTAACGCATTCTGGAAAATTAGGCCCACGATATATAGGACCCTTCGAGGTATTGAAGAGAATCGGGAAGCTAGCATACAAACTTAAACTTTGCGATGAGATGAGGAACATACATTATGTATTTCACGTCTCCAAGCTAATTAAAATCTTAACGGAAGGGAAACAAGAACGCGCCGTGGAACAAGTAAATCTGACTCCGGAACTAACATATATAGAGAGGTCAATAAAAATATTGGATAGGATGGAAAGGAAACTACGCAACAAAGTGATTCCCATGGTAAAAGTTCAATGGTCGAACCATAGGGAAGGGGAGGCTACATGGGAAACATAGCACGAAAAAGTTCCGAGATCACTCGAGGTGATGGAAGAATGGTACGCACGAGTTTCACGACGAAACTCCAATTAGGGCGGGAAGGATGTAACGTCGCAAAAAGGCGGTGCGAACGAAATAACGATAGGTTAGACTCGTATAAATTCTTGTTATAAAAAAAAGAACTTACTTTTTTTATATATACAACGAGTATTCGTTATTTTAGTCTATATTTAGTTTGAATACACGTGGTTTTACCAAATTTACAATGTAATTTTTATGAATATAATTTGACTCATTTTTCACATAGTTCCACATGTTTTAGGTGTGATGATTTTGATTTCAATTAAACTTGAATTGATGTTGTTAAAACATGAAAACGTGTTGTTAGAATAAAAATAACTTGGTTACACCATGATTTATGTGATTAAATTGTAGTTTAAATGTTTTTGGCATGAAGTAATGTTGTTATGACTTGCATGATCATTCCGTTTTTTAACTTACTTTTTTTGAATATACCACGAGTATACGTGATTTTAGCCTTTATTTAGTTTGAATACACTTGGTTTTACCAAATTTACAATGTGATTTGTATGAATATAATTTGGCTCTTTTTTCACATAGTTCCACATGTTATAGGTGTGATGATTTTATTTCGATTAAACTTGATCTGATGTTGTTTAAACAAGAATACATGTAATTAGAACAAAGAATAAACTTGTTATACCATGATTTATGTTATTAAAATATAGTTCAAATGTTTATGACATAAATTCAAGTTGTTATGACTTGCATGATCATTCAGTTTTCAAACATGATTACTTTGTATATACAACAAGTATTCGTGATTTTGGCTAATTTTGAATACACCTGGTTTTATCAAATTTACAATGTGACTTGTATAAAGATGATTTGACTAATTTTTCACATAGTTTCACATGTTCTAAATGTGATTATTTTTATTTCACTAAACTGGAATTGATGTTGTTATAACAAGAATACATATTATTANGCCCAACCTCGTATATCGCTCGTGTCCCCACAACAACCTAATTTCGAATTAATTATAAATTGACTGATCTAAAAATAAATACCCAAAATATTTTTAGACTAGATCAAGTATTGTTTAAATGATTATGACATAAATGCAGATTGGCATGAGTTGCATAATCATTCCATATTCAAACAAACTTATTTTGTATATACAACATGTATTCGTAATCTTTGCCTTTATATAGTTTGAATATAGTTGGAATTACAATATTTAGAATGTGATTTGTATGAATATAATTTGGCTCTTTTTCACATAGTTCCACATGTTATAGGTGTGATGATTTTATTTCGATTAAACTTGATATGATGTTGTTTAAACAAGAATACATGTAATTAGAACAAAGAATAAACTTGTTATACCATGATTTATGTTATTAAAATATAGTTCAAATGTTTATGACATAAATTCAAGTTGTTATGACTTGCATGATCATTCAGTTTTCAAACATGATTACTTTGTATATACAACAAGTATTCGTGATTTTGGCTAATTTTGAATACACCTGGTTTTATCAAATTTACAATGTGACTTGTATAAAGATGATTTGACTAATTTTTCACATAGTTTCACATGTTCTAAATGTGATTATTTTTATTTCACTAAACTGGAATTGATGTTGTTATAACAAGAATACATATTATTATAAATAAGAATAACTTGGTTATACCATGATTTATGTTAATGAACTATAGTTCAAATACTTAAGACATGAAGTCATGTTGTTATGACTTCCTTGATCATTCTGTTTGCGAACACACTTTTTTTATATTAGTTTTTATTTAGTTTGAATTCAGGTGGATACATAATTTACAATGTGATTTGTATGAATATAATTTGCCTATTTTTTCACATAGTTCCACATGTTCTATGTGTGATGATTTTGACTTCTGTTAAACATGAATTGATGTTAAAACATGAATACATGTTAAAACAAAAAATAACTTGGTTATACCATGATTTATGTGATTATAGTATTGTTTAAATGATTATGACATAAATGCAGATTGGTATGACTTCTATGATCATTCCAATTTCAAACATACTTATTTTGTATATACAAGATGTATTTGTGATATTAGCCTTTATTTAGTTTGAATATAGTTGGATTTGCAAAATTTACAATGTGATTTGCATGAATATAATTAGGCTCTTTTTTCACATAGTTCTACATGTTATAGATGTGATGATTTTTATTTCGATTAAACTTGAATTGATGTTGTTAACACACGAATACATGTTATTAGAACAAAGAATACACATGTTATACGATGATTATGTTATTAAAATATAGTTCAAATGTTTATGACATAAATTTAGGTTGTTATGACTTGCATAATCATTCAGTTTTCGAACATAATTATTTTGTATATACAACAAGTATTCGTGATGTTGGCTAATTTTGAATACATTTGGTTTTATCAAATTTACAATGTGACTTGTATGTAGATGATTTGACTAATTTTTCACGTAGTTCCACATGTTCAAAATGTGATGATTTTTATTTCGACTAAACTGGAATTGATGTTGTTAAAACAAGAATACATGTTATTAAAAATAAGAATATCCTTGTTATACCATGATTTATGTGAATAAGCTATAATTTAAATACTTAAGACATGAAATCATGTTGTTATGACTTGTATGATCATTTTGTTTTGCGAATATACTTATTTTGTATTGATCTAGTCTAAAAATATTTTGGGTATTTATTTTTAGATAAGTCAATTTTTTTAATTATTCGGAATTTAGTTTTTGTGGGAACACGAGCGATATACGAGGTTTGGCCCACAATATGTGAGCTTATGTCCTCGGGACAGCGAAGCTCTACCTTGGTTTCAACTATAATAATCAAAGGATACACATATAATGATGTGACATTAATACTCCAGATGAAAACGGCTCGAAAAACGATCAAAAACACTCTGTCACGATGAAGCTGATGAAAACTCGTGAATGAGGGGGCTGGCCGCGAGTTTTCGTACTAAAACTCGCGAATAGTGTTTTTCGGCAAGAACTCGTGAATAGTAACATCCGAACAAGAACTCGCAAATAGTGATTCCGAGCAAGAACTCTCGAATAGTGACTCCTGAACAAGAACTCACGAATAGTGATTCCGAACAAGAACTCGCGAATAGTAACTCCGAGCAAGAACTCGCGAATAGTGACTCCGTGGAGCTGGCCGCGAGTTTTGGTTGGAAAACTCGCAGATGAGGGCTGAAAAATGAAGTCTCGCGAGTACTTTAACGAATTCGAGCCAACGCCTTGCCTTCGAAGGTGTAGAAAGGGTCAGAATCTCTTTTCAGTGCATTGTGACTCATATTTATAGAGAAATCCAGCCCAATTAATAAGTTTCAGGCCTAGGAGCCCAATTTTACTGGATTAAGCCCAAAGTACCTAAATAATATTCAATTAAATTAGAATAAATGCCATTCCGCAATAGAACTTCAGAAATGTATCTCGATAAAGAATTAACCCGAAATATCGATGAGAAAATACCGGAGAACCTCGTAAAATAATTCACTGCTTCCAGATGTCGAATATACATCCAAAAATATTGCCACAACTTACCGGCATGCTTCTCGGGTGCCAAATTACGAAAATACATTTGACCCCGTGTTGGGCAGAACTTGCCCAAGACTGCTAGAAACTATAGTCAAATGCAAATATGTAGTGCCCGGGGAGTTCAAATTACAAGAAAACCCCCAAAAATATAGAATGACGTAAATACACAAGAATACCAAGAATACCGAAAATACCATCTAGCCGCGTCGGACGATCTCCCGGGGCGTTGTGATACCGAAAACACCCCCGGGTAATATCAATAGTCCCCTGGTTTTCGGATTCAGATTCTGAGTCGTAAAAAATATGATATTAGCTCGTCCCGAAAGGCGATACTTGCTCGGGAATTTTTCCAGGAAAACCGTGAGTAGGCTTGAAAACCCTTCGCAGACGCAATCGTTTTGACACTAAGAACGTTAGATTCCGAGGTCGGGCGAAAATCTCGGGATTTTTTCGACACGAGGGTCCGACCCTATAAATACCATTTCCGCCCCCTGTTACAGTACTTATTCGCGGAAACACAAACTTCTCGCGAATTTTCGAACTACTTCTCGCGACTACTCTCATAGTACAGTGACATTCGCGACTTTTGGAATGAGTTCTCGCGATTACTTGCATTGCACAGTGACACTCGTGACTTTACGAATGAATTCTCGCGACTGAACAGTGACACAGTGAACTTAACACTTGAACGAAAACTCGCAACTACGTAGGCTGCACAGTGACCTTCGCGACTTTTGGTACGGAAACTCACGAGACAATTATTAAAATCAGGAAAAAATTATAAAAATTGGAAAAATCTTAATTTCGAGAACTTCACATCATGTCCTCCGACTCTGCCCATTCCTCGAACTCCAATACCTCGTCATCCCATTCCTCGGACTCCTCATCCGGCTCGGGGAGCTCCAATTCGAGTCTGTCACTTTTTCGTTCCACCATTACGAACCCTTATCCACATTTCTTCGATCGAATCGCACATCTTGAGAATACGATAGGTCGTGAGAGTTCTGTTGTCAAGGCCTTAAAATCATTTGATCAGCCATATACTATGCATCACCGGAAGTGGAAATCTCTCGTGGAAAATTACCACCTCCCTTCCGATTGTGTTCTATACCAACCGGGTCCTGCTGATCGGATCCTATGTCCACCGGTTGGCACTCACGCCGTTTGTCTTGAGTATCTAGAGTGTGGTCTCCGCTTCCCGCTTCACCCGTTCATTTCCACACTCTTAACTTGTTTAAACATCCATCTCTTCCAGCTGAACCCAAACTCGATATCTTTGGTGGTTGCCTTCATTTTTTTCATGGAGACCAGCGGGATTTCGATAACCGTTGATATCTTCTTCCAAGTCTTCCAAATCAGTACCGCTATCCATTATGGTGCTCAGGGTTGCATCTTTTTCCGTCTGAGGCACAAGAGAAGCTCCTTTCCATTCTCTACGCCTCATTCGAACCATGACTGAAGAAGCATTTCTTTTTTGTCACTTGTGTGGGTTCCACTAGATTATCCGCACTTAGCCTTCCCTGGCGGTTCCCAATTGAGGGGGAACCTTTCATTCCAGAGTCCTATTATCCTATCCAGCCATCCATTACGCCTAAGGCTTTGGAGAGGATACTTGACGCGTGCGCTACATCGGATGGTACTGACTGGACCCCGAAGACGCTATTCTATGCCCCGATCTTGGTCGCCTCCAACATTCTTCCGGCCCATACCCATTTTAGTAGGGGACCATTAGGTATCTGGACCATGCATTAACACTTAAACTATCTCAACACCTCTCCCTAGATAAGCAAACCTTCCTGAAAGTAGAGTATATATGTTCTATAATCTTTTTGAACGTATTTCTCACGCGACTTGTTTGTTTTGCAGATAAAATAATGGCTCCCCCTGGAGATCGTTTCGAGATTAGGTGATAAGTTGAGATCTCTCCGTACTCTTGTTAAGGAGAAAGATGAGTTGATCTTCGAGATGGCGCCAGGATCTCGGAACCGCACTGCAGCGGACGAGTTGGCACAAAGCTTGCAAGAAACAGTGCCGCAAGCAGAAGAGGCCCGACCGGTTACCCCAACACCACCTGCTCCGTTAATTGAGAATCCCGAGCCCGCTGAAATGAGCCGGCAACAGAGGCCCCCCGAGAGCCTTGAAGATTTAATTCCTGTGTCTCGGCGATTAGAGCTTACTGCTAGAAAGTTTTCCCCCGACGAAAGGATGTACGACTTTGCCGAGACACTAGTGGACGTTGTCGGTGATGACGAGGAGGGTGAAATAAGCGGGGGTCAACCGATAGACCTGCTGGTGGAGGAGATTGTTCAGGAGGCTCGTCCGGAGGAAAGAATACATCAAGAAGCTCCTTCGGATAGACGGAAAAGACCGGTGGAGGGCCCCACCGTTTTGGAGATTGCGGAAGCCATTAGAAAGAGTGGGTTAACCGCCGAGTTCCTTGACGCCTTCCGCATAAGAGATATACTGAAACATATAGTGAAAGAATGGCTCGAGATGGGACGTCAGGCTGGCCTGGTACTAATAAAAGATGGAGTCACCTTTCGGATTCCGAGGGGCGATAGTGTTTCCAACATACCGGCCTTGACGTATTTTGAAAGAAACCCGTAACTACCACCGCGTGGACGAGATGACCACACGGTATTCACCAACTTCGGTCGGTTGATGAGTCAGTTTGCGACCGCGCGTCGCATAATGGGAGAGGTTTGCAATAAGATCGGCCATTGTTACTTGCTCTTTGTTTCATCCGTATCTTATATGTTTTTTCGTGGTTTTTGATTTTCTTTCAGATGGAGCGGACGGTTGTGGAGATGAGCACCGCAGCCGCAATAGGGGAGTACTGTATGATCAGGAATTCGGAGCTTGACAGTCCGGATATAGTAGGAGAGCAGACGAAGAAGGCCGCAGAAAAATTGATACAGAATCAGCGGGAAAAGCATGCCCAAGAGATGGCGGCGCTCCGGGAAGAACATAAAAGGCGATCGAAGCCCTAATTCGGGTTCATCGCAGTGAATTAATGGAGTGTGCGGCGTTTCACATTGGGAAAACGCATGCTCTTGAGCAATCCATCGACACCCTCAAAACGAACGAAAAATACGCTCAAGACAAGCTGAAGGAGGTTAGGGCTGAGACCGAAGACAAGTTGAAAAAGGCCAAAGATGCCAATGCTGCTGATAAGAAGGCTCTCGGGAAGGCCTTGGAGGAGAATGAAGAATTAAAATCGAAGAATGAGTCCCTCCAATCCACCGTGGACCATCTTCGGGCTCGAGCCGCTAGGTTGCCATCCCAGGTCAACGACTGCTTCCGGAAACTAATATGGGAGTATACAGTGCACTCCCCGACTTTCCGAAACCTGGCGGCCCTAGCTAATGCGACCTCGTCTGCTCTGTATTTCTTTAGAGGGAGTGTCCAAACTCAGAGAATCTTGGGCATATCCCTGACCCCCGTAGAGAGAGGAAGACTTGATCCCAGTTTGTCCGGGAAGTTCGAGCCTGTGACTGCGGAGGACAAATTAGATTGCTCGGGGGATCCGTTCAGGGCGCTCCAATTCAATTTGGAGGAGGACTTGCACCAACAATTATATTCGTAGGAGATTGAAACTGAAGAGGTCCCATCGCGGGACGCATTTAAACTTCTATATGTGTTTCCTTCAATTTTGTACTCTCTGCATTTTGTATTCCCCATATATACAGAATCTTGATTCTTTGCTTTCCTCTTAGCATTCATATACCGTCATATTCTTCCAGAAAAATATAACTCCGAATAATCCAAATCAAGAAATACACTTCCGAGATAATAAGAATATGCATGAATCTCAGGTAGGGATGCTCAATAATAACGCATATAATAATAATAACAATAATGCGTAAGAGTCCTCAGTGTAGCGGGGCTTGAATAAGTCTGCGATAACTCTAAGGCGAACGCCTAATTAAAATAAGTAGATACTTAAAATAAGTCCACCGCTCTACCTTCAAAAATATACTTCGCCAATGGTATATACTTACACCCGGGGCCATAACACACTCGCCACCGGTATACACTTGCACCCGGGGACATCACACACTCGCCGCCGGTATTTGCCTGCACCCGAGGCCATCACACACTCGTCACAGGTATATACTTGCACCCGGGGCTATCACACTCTCGCCACCGGTATATACTTGCACCCGGGGCCAACAGACACTCGCCGCCGGTATATACTTGCACCCGGGGCTATTACATTCTCGCCATTGGTATGTACTAGCACCCGGGGCCATCACACTCTTGCCGCCGGTATATACCTGTACCCGGGGCCATCACACTCTCGACCCGTTCATAAAACGGTGTCTTTCGTCCCGTCCATAAAACGGTGCCATGCGGAAATGGACCAGCCTTCGGCGAGGGCGCGACCATCGTCGGCGTGTCATGGAGGAGTCATGTATATACTTGCACACTGATTTGAAACGGAAATATACATCACAACAAACAGGCCTCTTAACATATTCCAACAGTCATTATGTACAGACGGTTCTGCCGCGGACAGGAAGACTCATCACGTTCTAAATATTTTGACACAGTATTTGATATTACCTGGGATGTTTTTGGTATCACGATGTCCCGGGAGCTCATCCGACGTGGCTAGATGATATTTTCGGTATTCTTGGTATGCTCGTCTATTCACGTCATTCTATAGTTTTGGGGGTATTCTCTTAATTTGGACTTCCCGGGCGTACATATTTGCATTTGACTATCCTTTCTAGCAGTCTCGTGCAAGTTCGGCCCCAGATGGAGTCAAGGGTATTTTAGTAATTTGGCACCCGAGATGCATGACGGTAAGTTGTGGCGATATTTTTGGCTGTATATTCGACATCTGGAAGCAGTTAATTATTTTACGAGGTTCTCCGGTATTTTCTCATCGATATTTCCGGCTAATTCTCGATCGGGATGCATTTCCGAAGTTCTATTGCGGAATTGCATTTATTCTAATTTAATTGAATATTATTTAGGTACTTTGGGCTTAATCTAGTGAAATTGGGCTTTTGGGCCTATAACTTATTAATTGGGCAGGATTTCCCTAGAAATAGGAGCCACAAGACACTGAAAAGAGATTCAGACACTGTTAGCACCTCCCAAAACAAGGCTCTGGCTCAAATTCGCTAAGGCAGTCGCGAGACTTCGCTTTTCAGCCCCCATCCGCGAGTTTTCGCACCAAAACTCGCGGCCACCTTCATCTGGGATACTATTCGCGATATTTCGTGTAAACAGTGCCCAGTCGCGAGTTCATGCCAGGATTCACTATTCACGAGATCTTGTTCGGAAGTTACTATTCGCGAGATTTTGTCTGAACAGTGCCAGTCGCGAGTTCTTGCCAAAAATCACTATTCGCGAGTTCTTGTCCGGGAGTCACTATTCGAGAGATTTTGTCGATAGAGTGCCAGTCGCGAGTTCTTGCTCTGAAGTTACTATTCGAGAGTTGTTGCTAGTACAGTGTTTTTCGCGAGCTGTTGCTGGTACAGTGTTTTCTGTGAGTTGTTGAGCACAACTCGCGGCTACCAGCCTTTCGAGCCCGACTGAGTGTTTTCGATCGTTTTTCGAGCCTTTTTTGCCCATGTAATCATGATCACCTCATTGTACTTGTATCCTTTGTTTATTATAGTGGAAACCAAGGTAGAGCTTCGCTCTCCCGAGGACGTAAGCTCACACATTGTGGGCCCAACCTCGTATATCGCTCGTGTCCCCACATAAATTGAACTCCGAATAATTAAAATAGACTGATCTAAATATAAATACCCAAAATATTTTTAGACTAGATCAGTTTGGCGCCGTCCGTGGGGACGAGATTTTTTATCCCATTGAGAGCTTTATTGTTGAGTTTGGATTTCTATTATCATGAGTACTCGGAATTCTGATGAATATATTTTTGATGAACAAATTGAGGTGGATCCAATTCCTCAGGTTAATGATGAGTTTGCTGCGTTACCGGGGGCTCGGTCATCAGTTATGGAGGAGCCCCCTGCTCTAAATGTAACAATTCGGCCCTCCCGGAGCGGGTTTTTATCTGGAAGGGCACCTAGTTTTTATCCTCGATCACGCCAATGTTTATCTAAGTGTTATGAATTCGCAAGAGTTGGCTGAGTTGCAGTCCGTAATAATGCCCGCCTTACGCCACCTGCGCGCTCTAGATCTGCGGATCAAACGGAGACCGATGAAGATTTGGAAGAGCGGAGACGAACTTTAATCGCTCAATTAGAGCAAGTTGAAGCTCAAAGGAGAGCACGGAGGAACAATGTTACTCCAGAACCAGTTAATGATGTGGCATCAGAGGAAGATATTGATCGTGTTCCGGAGCCGCGAGCAAATACTGCAGCAACCGGAGAGCAAAGCAATACTCTGCAAAAGATTGGAGAATTGATAGAGTCAAAATTTAAGGAGATGAGTGGGAAGTTGGAGCAAAACGAGGCTAGGATGAACCAATTGGAGGCCAACCTGACTCTTGGCAAGGAAAGGAGACGAGTGTACGGGGAGCATACCCGGGATACTCATCAGACCTCAGCTTACGAGGGAGATTATATTGAGAATAAGAAGGCTAATGAGCCCATTGGAATCGAGGAAAAGTTCTGCCGTCAGTGGAAGTTTTGCAAAGTCCTTGGAACACGTCTAACGCTCTATCGCCATTTTACATGGCCATTATCGGAGCCACTCGCTCTGAGTTTATGGAAATGCCTAAGGATCTTCCACAGTATCGCGTGTCGACTGACCCACATGCTCATACGTCGAATTTGGAGATTTATGTGAGTTTGATGAATTTCAGTGATGCGGCCATGTTCTTCGTTTTTGCCGCTTCTCTTAAGGAATCAGCCCTCCGATGGTTTAATCGGTTACCTAGGCGTTCGATTGTTTCATATCAGGACTTTAAGGATCAATTCTATTCATCTTTTGCTCCTTTCAATACGTCAATAATCGGTTACCTAGGCATTGCGGTATGATTCTTCGGAAATATTGTTGGGTTTTATTACACGTTTTGAGGCCGAGCGTAGGAAGATACCTCGGATTACTGTGAGTGAGAAGGTTGGGGTGCTCCAGCTTAGTCTAGATGGACACCCGTTGTGTAATTCTTTGAATAGAGACCCTCCGTAAAGTATGGAGGATTTGGCTTTGAGATGAACACAGTACATCCGAGAAGATGAAGGTTTCCGAGATCATGGAGTGATCGAAGTATGGGCATATGGTTCCCACAATATTGTTGCAAGTAGCGTGCCGACAAGATTGTCCCGCACGCAAAACCGAAGTTGAGAGTGTTTACCACATACAATTATGAGCAGATTTTTGCAATTATCGAGCAAAAGAAGGCACGTTCACTTCGTTATCCTCCTCCTTTGCATGATCCAACACCGGGGACTTACGAGTCCCAAGTATTTTGTCGTTTCCATCGTAGTTTTGGGCACGCTACCAATGATTGTCGGGAGTTAATCTCTGAGGTAGAAAGGTTGCTAGAGTTGGGCAAGCTTGATTACCTGATCAGTACTGTGGAGGCTCTACCCGAGTCTAAGTTGGGAAAGATTGATATAAGTGTCCCGGAGGGGACGGCAACTAAACCCCCAAGGGCCGACGCCCCACGGCTAAATGCAAGAAGACGTGGATATGGAGGACAGCGTGGCCAGCGTCAATTAGGTGGCCAGAGAGGATTCTTCAATGGTGGTACACAAAACAAAAGAGGCGGAGGAAGAGGAAACCACTATCGTGGTCGCGGCAGACATCAGCCGCAAAGAAATCAGCAAGGGTACAGATATAAAGCTTACCCACCAGCTTCCGCGAATCAACAAGCACTACCTCCTTCTCCGGCTGACCCCAACCAGGGTCAACCTATTCTGAATGTTGAGAACTCTCAACCAAGATGGGATAATCTAGGCCCCAACATTGTGACTATCACGGGAGGAAAAAGTGTCGGCGATTCGAACCGCTCCGGCAAACGTTCTTATCAGGCATTACATCAGAAGGGGCGCATTATGGAAGTGAACATGGTCCAGTTAACGGATTTGGATAAAATGAAAATATCATTTGGACCAGAGGATTTATCTGGGGTTTTCTCCCCACAAGATGATGCGTTGGTTGTCTCCCCTATTATTGCGAATCATCCTGTTTCTCGATTGTTAGTCGACACCGGGGCTGCTACCAACATATTGACTATTGCGGCCTTTGAGCAGATGGCATTGAAAGGAACCACCCAACTCCAGCCCGTGCGCACAAAGTTAGTTGGTTTTAATAATAGCGTTTTTGCGGCTGAGGGATCTGTTTTCTGCAGGTAACTTTGGTCGATCGCGAAATATCAAGAACTTTGATGGTGGAATTTGTGGTGGTGGATCTCCCTATACTCCCTTATAATGCGATCCTTGGGAGAAGTTGTTTGAATCTATTTGGAGTTGTGGTATCTCAACCACATTTGATGATGAAGTTCCCAACACCGTTAGGGGTTGGGAAGATGAAGGGAGATCAAGAGATGGCGTGCTCTTGTTATAATGTGATGTGTAGAAGTAGTATGGATGCATCAAAAGCGAAGTTACTTGTTTGTATGGTTGAATTCTCTTCCGATGAAGTTATGGATACAAATGACGGACCGTCTCATAGGAAGTTTAAAGAGAACGATATGAAGATGGAGCCTTTGGGAATCAAGACGGTGCCTTTATTCCCCGGTGATCTTGAAAAGACAGTGACGATCGGTTTCGAGTTGTCACCAGAGGCTGAGAAGGAGGTAATTTCTTTTTTGCGAAGTAATGTAGATGTTTTCGCTTGGTCTTATCAGGATTATGTGGGGGTTGATCCCCAAGTCTGTTCTCATAGACTCAATCTTAACCCATATGTGCGACCAGTTCATCAGAAGAAGAGGAAGTTTTTCCCTGAGAAAGAGAGGGTGATTGATGAGTAGATGGAAAGTTTGTTGCAGGCAGGATTCATAGAGCCTGTTAGATATGCGGATTGGGTCGCGAATCCAGTGGTGGTCCCAAAGTCGAATGGTGATTGGAGAGTTTGCATTGATTTTACTGATTTGAATAAAGCATGCCCGAAGGATCCGTATCCGCTGCCGGCCATTGACATGATGGTGGATGCGGCCTATGGCTTTGAATTCCTTAGTATGTGATATAGTCTAAAAATATTTTGGATATTTACTTTTAGATCAGTCTATTTTAAATTTACTCGAAATTAGATTGTTGTAGGGACACGAGCGATATACGAGGTTGGGCCCACAATGTGTGAGCTTACGTCCTCCGGAGAGCAAAGCTCTACCTTGGTTTCCACAATAATAATCAAGCGGTACAAGTACAATGAGGTGATAATGATAATACGGGCAAAAACGGCTTGAGAAATGATCAAATCTGCAGTCGCGTTCCACTGGGCGCGAGTGAACAGTGTCANTCTCTTAGGAAGTTTAAAGAGAACGATATGAAGATGGAGCCTTTGGGAATCAAGACGGTGCCTTTATTCCCCGGTAATCTTGAAAAGACAGTGACGATCGGTTCCGAGTTGTCACCAGAGGCTGAGAAGGAGGTAATTTCTTTGTTGCGAAGTAATGTAGATGTTTTCGCTTGGTCTTATGAGGATTATGTGGGGGTTGATCCCCAAGTCTGTTCTCATAGACTCAATCTTAACCCATATGTGCGACCAGTTCATCAGAAGAAGAGGAAGTTTTCCCTTGAGAAAGAGAGGGTGATTGATGAGGAGGTGGAAAGTTTGTTGCAGGCAAGATTCATAGAGCCTGTTAGATACGCGGATTGGGTCGCGAATCCAGTGGTGGTCCCAAAGTCGAATGGTGGCTGGACAGTTTGCATTGATTTTACTGATTTGAATAAAGCATGCCCGAAGGATCCGTATCCGCTGCCGGCCATTGACATGATGGTGGATGCGGCCTATGGCTTTGAATTCCTTAGTATGTTAGATGCTTTTAAAGGATATAATCAAATTTTTATGCATTGTGAGGACAAGTTGATTACTTCATTTATGACAAACAAAGGTATTTTTTGCTATAGAGTTATGCCATTCGGGTTGAAAATGCTGGGGCCACCTATCAACGTTTATTGAAATCGATGTTCAAAGATATGATCGGAAAATCTATGGAGGTTTATATCGACGATATATTGATAAAGAGTTAGCATGGGGATAACCACATCCAGTATTTGAATGATTGTTTCGGAGTACTGAGAAAGTATACAATGAAATTTAATCTGCTTAAGTGTGTGTTTTGTGTGAAAGGAGGCAAGTTTCTCGAATTTATGGTATCCGAGAGAGGAATTGAGATGAATCCTGACAAGATAACAGCCATCCAGGAAATGACCCCTCCGACGACTGTTAGGGAAATTCAAAGGCTAACTGGAAGATTGACCTCATTGAATCGCTTCATTTCGCGATCATCAGAGAGAAGTTTGCCATTTTTTAAGGTTTTGCGTAAGACGAATCTTTTGTAACGAATCTTTTTTAAGTTTGACCTCATTGGACGACGAATGTAGCAGGCCCATATCTTCGATGTTTGTCCACAGTACAGGCAAAGGCCGTTATAGAAGAAGTTCATGCTGGGGACTGTGGTGATCATTCAGCAGGTCGATCCTTAGCGAATAAGGTTAAGAGGGTCGGTTATTTTTGGTCAACACTGGTGAAAGATTGTGTCAATTTTGTTCGGGCTTGTTCTGCTTGTCAGTTCCACTCAAACGTGCATCATGTACCGAGAGCTAGTATGAAACCTTTACCGACAACATGTCCTTTCGATATGTGGGGCATTGATATTTTTGGACCATTTTCGAAGGCACCTAGCCAAAAGAAGTTCTGTATCGTGGCTGTGGACCATTTCTCTAAGTGGATAGAGGTTGAAGCTGTATCGAGAGTTCGGGAACATGAAGTTATCAGTTTCCTTTGGAGGTACATCGTGTGTCGATTCGGAATTCCCAGGATTTTGGTATCGGATAACGGAACTCTCGGGACCTACCGTATTCTCAAGATGTGCGATTCGATCGAAGAAATGTGGATTAGGGTTCGTGATGGTGAACGAAAAGGTGACAGACTCGAATTGGAGCTCCACGAGCAAAATGAGGATTCCGAGGAATGGGATGACGAAGCATCAGAGTTCGATAAATGGGCGGAGTCGGAGGACATGATGTGAAGTTCTCGAAAATAAGATTTTTCCAATTTTTATAAATTTTTCCTGATTTTATTAGTGTCTCGCAAGTTTTCGTACCAAAACTCGCGAGTTTTCGAAAGTCACTGTGCAGCCAACGTAGTCGCGAGTTTTCGTTCAGGTGTTAAGTTCACTGTGTCACTGTTCAGTCGCGAGAATTCTTTCGTAAAGTCGCGAGTGCACTGTGCAATGCAAGGAGTCGCGAGAACTCGTTCAAAAGTCGCAAATGTCATTGTGCTATGAGGGTACTCGCGAGAACTGTTCCAAAAGTCGCGAATGTCACTGTACTATGAGAGGAGTCGCGAGAAATCGTTCGAAAAGTCGCGAGAAGTTTGTGTTTCCACGAATAAGTACTGTAACAAGGGGCGGGTCTGATATTTATAGGGCCGGACCCTCGTGTCGGGAAAAATCCCAAGATTTTTGCCCGAGCTCAGAATCTGATGTTCTTAGTGTCAAAACGATCGCGTCTGCGAGGGGTTCTCAACCCTACTAACGGTTTTTCCGGAAAAATTCCCGAGCAAGTATCGACTTTCAGGATGAGCTAATATGATATGGTTTACGACTCAGAATCTGAATCTGAAAACCAGGGGACTATTGATATTACCTGGGGATGTTCTTGGTATCACGATGCCCCGGGAGATCGTCCGACGTGGCTAGATGGTATTTTCGGTATTCTTGGTATTCTCGTCTATTTACGTCATTCTATAGTTTTGTGGGTATTCTCGTAATTTGGACTTCTCGGGCGTACATATTTGCATTTGACTATCGTTTCTAGCAGTCTCGGGCAAGTTCGGCCCCAGACGGGGCCAAGGGTATTTTCGTAATTTGGCACCCGAGAAGCATGCCGGTAAGTTGTGGCGATATTTTTGGCTGTATATTCGACATCTGGAAGCAGTGAATTATTTTACGAGGTTCTCCGGTATTTTCTCATCGATATTTCCGGCTAATTCTCCATCGTTATGCATTTCCTTAAGTTCTATTGCGGAATGACATTTATTCTAATTTAATTGAATATTATTTAGGTACTTTGGGCTTAATCCAGTGAAATTGGACTCCTGGGCCTGAAACTTATTAATTGGGCTGGATTTCTCTATGAATAGGTGCCCCAAGCACTGAAAAGGGATTCAGATTCTCTAAGCACCTCCCAAGGCAAGGCTCTAGCTCAAATTCGCTAAGGCAGTCTCGAGACTTCGTTTTTCAGACCCCATCCGCGAGTTTTTGCACCAAAACTCACGGCCACCTTCATCTGGGTTACTATTCGCGATATTTCGCGTAAATAGTGCTCAGTCGCGAGCTCTTGCCAGGAATCACTATTCGCGAGATCCTGTTCGTAAGTTACTATTCACGAGATTTTGTCTGAACAGTGCCCGTCGCGAGTTCTTGCAAGAAATCACTATTCGCGAGTTCTTATCCGGAAGTCACCATTCGCGAGATTTTGTCGATACAGTGCCAGTCGCGAGTTCTTGCTAGGTAGTTACTATTCAAGAGTTGTTGCTAGTACAGTGTTTTCTGCGAATTGTTGACTACAACTCGCGGCTGCCAGCCTTTCGAGCCCAACTGAGTGTTTTCGATCGTTTTTCGAGCCGTTTTTGCCCGTGTTATCATTATCACCCCATTGTACTTGTATCCTTTGATTATTATAGTGGAAACCAAGGTAGAGCTTCGCTATCCCGAGGGCTCACACATTGTGGGCCCAACCTCATATATCGCTCGTGTCCCCACATAAATTGAACTCCAAATAATTAAAAATTGACTGATCTAAAAATAAATACCCAAAATATAATTAGCCAAGATCAGTATTTAATTTGAAGAGTTTGAAAATAATCGACTATAAGACAGGTGGTACATTGCGTTTCTAATCTAACTTATTTAATTTATTCCATCATCCTTCGTACTAAAACGCAATGGACCTACTCCTACCTTACCAGCCCCCTAGTCGATTGAATTCATGACCACAAAAAAGAGGGGAAATTTTTACTTTCAAAAAGATCGATTGGTCACGTCTATACATAATACTTGCGCAAATTGGAAATATGCCAAGTCCTTGGCAGCTCCTCCCCGCTCATATTGTACGTTCCTTCCATCACTACGGCCGTTACTCTTTACGGTCCTTCCCACTTTCGATCCAACTTGACAACATGCTTCGAGTGTTCCACTTTCTTAAGAATCAAGTCTCCAACTTTTAACAACATAGGTCGAACGCCATTTGCCACGGATCCGGTAGTAAAGAGAAGGGGCTGAATCCGGTAGTAGACCTCGGTATTGTCCGATATGCCCACATCACATTATGCCATTCATCCACCCAAGAGCCTTTGGATTCATCTATTCGTGCTTTCAGCTGTTGCAGGATAATACGGTTGATAACCTCTGTAAGCCCGTTTGTTTCTGGGTGTGCCCCGGAGGTAAACCGCTGTTAAATTCCATAACTCTCACACCATTCTCACACCGTTATCTGATACCGAAATTCTAGGAATTCCGAATCGACACACGATGTACCTCCAAAGGAAACTGATAACTTCATGTTCCCGAACTCGCGATACAGCTTCAACCTCTATGCAGTTAGAGAAATGCTCCACAGCCATGATGCAGAACTTCTTTTGGCTAGGTGCCTTCGGAAATTGTCATAAAATATCGATGCCCTACATATCGGAAGGGCATGTTGTCGGTAAAGGATTCATACTAGCTGTCGGTATATGATGCACGTTTGAGTGGAACTGACAAGCAGAACAAGCCCGAACAAAATTGAAACAATCTTTCACCAGTGTTGGCCAGAAATAACCGGCCCTCTTAACCTTATTCGCTGAGGATCGACCTGATGAATGATCACCACAGTCCCCAGCGTGAACTTCTTCTATAACGGCCTTTGCCTGTACTGGGGACAAACATCGAAGATATGTGCCACTGAAATTCTTCTTATACAGCTTATCATCCACATAGACAAAATTTGTAGCTTTTTGCATAGTTCCTCGGGCCTCGCCTTCGTCGGTAGGCAATTCTCTCTTGATCTAGAGCGTGCTGGTGGCGAAAGGCGGGCATTATTACGGACAACAACTCGGCCAACTCTTGCAAATTCATCACACTTAGATAAACATTGGCGTCATCGAGGATAAAAACTTGGTGCCCTTCCGGATGAAAACCCGCTCAATGAGGGCCGAATAGTTACATTTTGAGCAGGGGGCTCCTCCAGAACTGACGACCGAGCCCCCGGTAACGCAGCAAACTCATCATTAACCTGAGGAATAGGATCCACCTCAATTTCTTCATCAAAAATATCTTCATCATAATTCCGAGTAGTCATGAAGCTCTCAATGGGATAAAAATCTCGAGTCCCCACGGACGGCGCCAAACTGATCTAGTCTAAAAATATTTTGGGTATTTATTTTTAGATCAGTCAATTTTTTTAATTATTCAGAATTTAGTTTTTTTGGGAACACGAGCGATATACGTGGTTGGGCCCACAATGTGTGAGCTTACGTTCTCGGGAGAGCGAAGCTCTACCTTGGTTTCCACTATAATAATCAAAGGATACAAATACAATGATGTGACAATAATACTCCAGATGAAAACGGCTCGAAAAACGATCGAAAACACTCCGTCACAATGAAGCTGCCGAAATCTCCGAATGAGGGGGCTGGCCGTGAGTTTTCGTACGAAAACTCGCGAATAGTGTTTTTCAGCAAGAACTCGCGAACAGTACAAGAACTCGTGAATAGTAACTTCCGAACAAGAACTCGTGAATAGTGATTCCGAGCAAGAACACGCGAATAGTGACTCCCGAACAAGAACTCGTGAATAGTGATTCCGAGTAAGGACTCGCGAATAGTGACTCCCGAACAAGAACTCGCGAACAGTGATTCCGAGCAAGAACTCGCGAATAGTAACTCCGAGCAAGAACTCGCCAATAGTGACTCCGTGGAGCTGGCCGCGAGTTTTGGTGACAAAACTCACGGATGGGGGCTGAAAAACGATGTCTCGCGAGTACCTTGACGAATTCGAGCCAAAGCCTTGCCTTCGAAGGTACAGAAAGGGCCAGGATCCTTTTTGAGTGCCTTGGGGCTCATATTTATAGAGAAATCCAGCCCAATTAATAAGTTTCAGGCCCATGAGCCCAATTTCACTGGATTAAGCCCAAAGTACATAAATAATATTCAATTAAAATTGAATAAATGTCATTCCGCAATAGAACTTCAGAAATGTATCTCGATCGAGAATTAACAGGAAATATCGATGAGAAAATACCGGAGAACCTCGTAAAATAATTCACTGCTTCCAGATGTCGAATATACAGCCAAAAATATAGCCACAACTTACCGGCATGCTTCTCGGGTGCCAAATTACGAAAATACCCTTGACCCCGTCTTGTGCCGAACTTGCCCGAGACTGCTAGAAACGATAGTCAAATGTAAATATGTAGTCCCCGGGGAGTTCAAATTACGAGAATACCACCAAAACTATAGGATGACGTAAATACACAAGAATACCAACAGTACCGAAAATACCATCTAGCCGCATCGGACGAGCTCCCGGGGCGTTGTGATACCGAAAACATCCCCGGGTAATATCATGTATATACAACAAGTATTCGTGATGTTAGTTTTTATTTAGTTTAATTCAGTTGGATTTACAAAATTTACAATGTGATTTGTATAAATATAATTTGCCTCATTTTTCACATAGTTCCAGATGTTCTAGGTGTGACGATTTTGATTTTGATTAAACATTAATTGATGTTGTTAAAACATGAATACATGTTATTAAAACAAAAAATAACTTTGTTATACCATGATTTATGTGATTATAGTATTGTTTAAATGATTATGACATAAATGCAGATTGGTATGATTTGCATAATCATTCCATTTGCAAACATATTTATTTTGTATATACAACATGTATTTGTAATGTTAGCCTTTATTTAGTTTCAATATAGTTGGATTTGCAAAATTTAGAATGTGACTTGTATGAATATAATTTGGCTCTTTTTTCACATAGTTCCACATGTTATAGGTGTGATGATTTATATTTCGATTAAACTTGAATTAAAGTGTGCGTTTTGTGTGAAAGGAGGCAAGTTCCTCGGCTTTATGGTATCTGAGAGAGGAATTGAAATGAATCCTGACAAGATAACAGCTATCCAGGAAATGACCCCTCCGACGACTATTAAGGAAGTTCAAAGGCTAACTGGAAGATTGGCCTCATTGAATCGCTTCATTTCGCGATCAGCAGAGAGAAGCTTGCGATTTTTTAAGGTTTTGCGTAAGACGAACCTTTAGTATTGGGACGACGAATGTAGTAGAGCTTTTGAAAGTTTGGAAGATTATCTGAGTAAACCACCGTTTATGTCACCTCCTTCACCGGGGGAACCGTTGGGTTTATATTTGGCAGTGACAAAAGAGGCAGTGAGCGCCGCGTTGGTCAAACTTAGCGATAAAGAACATAGACCGATATATTATGTGAGCAGGAAATTGCAGGGAGCAGAGTCCCGATATACTGATCTAGAGAAGTTCGCATTAGCTCTGATAGTCACCTCGCGGAAATTGAGGCACTATTTTCAAGGACATCATATTGCAGTCTTGACAGATCAGCCTATCCGAAGTGTGTTATCAAAGATTGATGCCAGTATCAAAGTGGAATATCGAGTTGGGCCAGTATCAGATAGAGTATATCTCCAGGCGAGCGTTAAAGGCCCAGGTGTTAGTGGATTTCATAGTAGAGATGACTCGGTCGGAAGAGTNTTTTCACATCTCCCAAGGCAAGGCTTTCATTCGAAATCGCGAGATTTCAACACTGCAGCCCCTTTTCGCGAGATTTCGTACCAAATCTCGCGGCCAGCCCCTTCTCGCGCGGAACCGCACCAAACCTCGCGATCAGGCTGAACCTTAGCCAGAGCCGCGACATTACGCACCAAACCTCGCGACTGACCACTTCTCGCGAGGTTTTGAACCAAATATCGCGACCAGCTTGCCACAGCCCTTTCTCGCGACGTTTCGTTATATTTGGCTTTCCAGAGTATATTTGATCGTCTTTCGATCCGTTTTCACCCATATTATCGTTATCATCTCACTGTAATTGTACTACTTGACTATTATAGTGAAAACCAAGGTAGAGCTTCGCTCTCCCGAGGACGTAAGCCCACACATTGTGGGCCCAACCTCGTATATCGCTCGTGTCCCCACATCAACATAATTTACGAATTAATCATAAATTGACTGATCTAAAAATAAATATCCAAAACATTTTTAGATAAGATCAGAAGTACAGTTAAAAAGATTATAGAACATATATACGCTAGTGTTAGGAAGGTGTGCTTATCGAGGCAGAGGTGTCGAGATGGTTTATGTGTTAATGCATGGTCCAAATACCTAATAGTCCCCTACTAAAATGGGTAGGGGCCGGAAGAATGTTGGAGGCGACCAAGATCGGGGCATAGAATAACATCTTCGGGGTCCAGTCAGTACCATCCGATGTAGCGCACGCGACAAGTATCCTCTCCAAAGCCTTGGGAGTAATAGATCGCGGGATAGGATAATAGGACTCCGGAAAGAAAGGTTCCCCCTCAATTGGAAACCGCCAGGGAAGGCAAAGCGCAGATAATCTAGTTGAACCCACACAAGTGACAAAAAAGAAATGCCTCTTCCACTCATGGTTCGATTGAGGCGTATAGAATGGAAATGAGCTTCTCTTGTGCCTCAGACGGAAAAAGATGCAACCCTGAGCACCATAATGGATAGCGGTACTGATTTGGAAGACTTGGAAGAAGCTATCAACGATTATCGAAATCCCGTTGGCCTCCATGAAAATAATGAAGGCGACCACCAAATATATCGAGTTTGGGTTCAGCTGGAAGAGATGGATGTTCAAACAAGATTGATGCCAGTATCAAAGTGGAATATCGAGTTGGGCCAGTATCAGATATAGTATATCTCCAGGCGAGCGTTAAAGGCCCAGGTGTTAGTGGATTTCATAGTAGAGATGACTCGGTCGGAAGAGTTGGGTATTCAAGAGTACTGTGACGCCTTTGTAGATGGATCGGTGTCTGCCGGGCGAGCCGGTATTGGTGTTTATTTTAAAGAAATGAAATCTGGTGAAGAACATGAGTATGCTGTAAAGTTGCCCTTCCTTGCAACTAACAACGTCGCCGAATATGAAGCCTTGATATTTGGTATTAACTTGGCAGTGGAAATTGGAATCGTTCGTTTGCATGCTCATTCTGATTCGCAGCTAGTGGTGAACCAATTTGCAGATACTTACGCCACCAATGGGAATCATTTGTGGAGGTATTTAGAAAAGCTCAAAGAGGCGGCTAAGAATCTTAAGATATTCACGCTTACATATATTCCAAGCTAGGAAAAGACGCGTGCAGACGGTCTTGCAAAGACGGCGACAATTTTAGAACTCTCGGATGAGTCAAAGATAACAACGATAATCCACTACCAGCCCTCTATCAGCCCTGCGGAGAAACAGACAGCCGAGGTGGCTAATTTGGAACTTTCGAATGAGGAATGGTTTTTATTGGATGCCGTAACCGACGAGCCATCATGGAAGGATGCTATTGTGAATTATCTAATCAAGAGAGAATTGCCTACCGACGAAGGCGAGGCCCGAAGAACTATGCAAAGAGCTACAAATTTTGTCTAGGTGGATGATAAGCTATATAAGAATAATTTCGGAGGCGCATATCTTCGATGTTTGTCCCCAGTACAGGCAAATGCCGTTATAGAAGAAGTCCACGCTGGAGACTGTGGTGATTATTCAGCAGGCCGTTATAGAAGAAGTCCAAGCTTCAAGTATGGATAGTGAAGATGTGCTTAAAAGGCCAAGTTATTAATCAACAAATAACCACGAAATGCGTGAGGTTATAATAAAATCATAGAATGAAACTCCCGAGTGGAAGTATATTATTCAAAGATGGTCTCGTCTTCTCATTGTATAAAGCATATATTTATGTCTCGACATCTCAACTTAGTGGATCCAGTGGATTCGAGCATCTCTATCAAGTCTCTTACTAATCATTCAGTAGATTCGAGCATGTTGTGGAGTAGTCAAATCGCCCTGGTTTTCATTGGTGATTAATTTTTGGTCGAAAAAATGGGTCATGTCTTTAACTACCGGTCTTCTCTATTTGGATCGTGTGGGTCTGCATTAATGAAACCCCTTGAACACTCTCGCAACTCTTGGAATTATGCTTGAGGATTTGGAATTAAATGAAACGACTGAGCTTCAATGGTTGAAGTTTAATCTATACTAGATGATCAAATTATTAATAACATGAACTCTATGTCAAAGAGAGCACCTAATTATTTTTCTTAATCATCCGAAATGGTATTCGTTCGGATTATTCTTATTTTATCGTGAAGNACATGGTTTTTATTGGATGCCGTAACCGACGAGCCATCATGGAAGGATGCTATTGTGAATTATCTAATCAAGAGAGAATTGCCTACCGACGAAGGCGAGGCCCGAAGAACTATGCAAAGAGCCACAAATTTTGTCTATTTGGATGATACGATGTATAAGAAGAATTTCGGAGGCCCATATCTTCGATGTTTGTCCCCAGTATAGGCCAAGGCCGTTATAGAAGAAGTTCACGCTGGGGACTGTGGTGATCATTCAACAGGTAGATCCTTAGCGAATAAGGTTACGAGGGCCGGTTATTTTGGCAAACACTGGTGAAACATTGTGTGAATTTTGTTCGAGCTTATTTTGCTTGTCAGTTCCACTCAAACGTGCATCACGTACCGAGAGCTAGTATGAAACCTTTACCGACAACATGTCCTTTCGATATGTGGGGCATCGATATTTTAGGACCATTTCCGAAGGCACCTAGCCAAAAAAGTTCTGTATCGTGGCTGTGGAACATTTCTCTAAGTGGATAGAGGTTGAAGCTGTATCACGAGTTCGGGAACAGGAAGTTATCAGTTTCCTTTGGAGGTACATCGTATGTCGATTCGGAATTCCCAGGATTTTAGTGTCAGATAACGGAACGCAATTTTCTGGAAAGAGGGTTAATGATTGGTGTGAGAGTTTAGGGTTTAGGGTTTAGATAACAGAATCGAGCAGCGGTTTACCACCGTGACACAGCCAGAAACAAACGGGCTTACAGAGGTTATCAACCGTATTATCCTACAACAGCTGAAAACACGAATAGATGAATCCAAAGCCTCTTGGGAGGATGAATTGCATAATGTGATGTGGGCATATCGGACATCACCGAGGTCCACTAGCGGGTTAAGTCCCTTCTCTTTAGTATATGGCTCTGAGGTCGTGTCTCCGGTAGAAGTGACTATTTTATCAGAAAGAGTTATCGCTTATGACGAAGTGTTGAATGAGGATATCAGAAAGCTGGACCTCCACTGTATTGATGATATACGTGACAGAACCTCAATACGAATGGAGGTATGTAAAAGGCGGATGGCTGAGAAGACAACAAGGGCGTTCGACCGATGTTGTTAAAGGTTGGAGACTTGCTTCTTAAGAAAGTGGAAGTCTCGAAGCATGTCGACAAGTTGGATCGAAAGTGGGAAGGACCGTACAGAGTAACGGCCGTAGTGAAGGAAAGAACGTACAAAATCGCAAATATGAGCGTGGCGGAGCTGCCACGGACTTGGCATATTTCCAATTGGCGCAAGTATTATGTATAGACGTGACTCATCGATCTTTTTTGAAAATAAAATTTCCCCCTCTTTTTTGTGGTCATATTCTAATTTTTTAAGTATCTTTTTTGACGACAAGAATTCAATCAACTAGGGGACTGGTAAGGTAGGAGTAGGTCTATTGCGTTTTAGTACGAAGGAGGATGGAATAAGTTAAATAAGTTAGATTAGAAACGCAATGTACCACCTGTCTTATAGTCGATCATTTTCAAACACGTCAAATTAAATACTGTGTCAAAATATTTTGAACGTGATGAGTCTTCATGTCCGCGGCAGAACGTCTGTACATAATGACTGTTGGAATATGTTAAGAGGCCTGTTTGTTGTGATGTATGTTTCCGTGGCAAATCAGGGTGCAAGTATATACCTGACTCCTCCATGACACGCCGATGAGGGTCGCGCCCTCGCCGGAGGCTGGTCCATTTCCGCATGGCTTCGTCTTATGGACGGGTCGAATGACACCGTTTTATGAACGGGTGGAGAGTACTATATCGCCGTCTTATGGACGGGCCGAGTAAGTGATGACGCCGTCTTATGGACGGGTCGAGTGTGTGAGCCTCGGGTGCAAGTATAAACCGGTGGCGAGTGTGTGATGGCCCCGGGTGTAAGTATATACCTGCGGCAAGTGTGTGATGGTTCCGGGTGTTAGTATATACCGGTGGCGAAGATATATCGGTGAAAGTGGAGCGGTGGACTTATTTTAAGTATCTACTCATTTTAATTAGGCGTTCGCCTTAGAGTTATCGCGGACTTATACAAGCCCCGCCACACTGGGGACTCTTACGCATCATTGATATTATTATTGTACGAGTTAGTATTGAGAATCCATACCCGAGATTCATATATATTCTTATTATCTCGGAAGTGTATTGCTTAGATTGAATTATTCGGAGTTATATATTCCTTGAGGAACGTGGTAAGAAAAGAAAGTTGAGAAAGTGAGAGGTTGTATTATTCCGAGTATGGTTCTTTGTTAAAAGTACAGTGGAGAAATAAAAAGGAAAACAAAAACGAATTTTATACACATGGGGAATACAAAATGGGGAGAGAATACGAAAGTGAAGAAATCATATTTAGAATTTTATTTCTTCTTCTGAGAGCCTGAGCCTTCAACAGGCCCACTGGGGCGCTCTTTCACCAGATTTATTTTTTGAGAGGATGGAGGGTTGACGCCTTTTTCTTGAGGCCCTACAGCGTCCAACTTCTTGGAGTCGAACCTCGCCATTTCATCTTCGTGGCGCTCCCGAGCTCCAGTCACACTCGCGGGTATATATAATTGAGGATCATACGCCGCCATTACATCATCATACTTCAGGAGCTCCGCCACTAGGGGGCCCATTGGCTTCGGAAATAAAGTAGCCAATCTCCTAAATGCATCCGGGAATGGGCCCTCCTCCGTTTCGATATCCTCCAAGTAGAGTTGATGGTGAAGATCTTCATCCAAGTTAAAATGTAGCGCCCCGAACGGATCCTGCGAACAATCCAGCATGTCCTCACCGGGTATAGGCTCGAACTTCCCGTTGAGTTTAGGGTCAAGTTTCTTTTTCTCCTTAGCTGTCAGGGATATGCCCAGGATTCTCTGCGTCTGGACACTCCCTCGTAAGAAGTACAGGACATTCGACTTGGCGTGAGCTGACGCCCCCATATTCCAGAAAGTAAGGGAGTGTACTGTTTTAACAAAATTCATGTATTTTGTATGAATATAATTTGACACTTTTTTCACATAGTTCCACATGTTATAGGTGTGATGATTTTGATTTCGATTAAACTTGAAGTGATGTTGTTAAAACATTAATACATGTTATTAGAACAAAGAATAAACTTGTTATACCATGATTTATGTTATTAAAATATAGTTCAAATATTTATGACATAAATTCATGTTGATATGACTTGCATGATCATTCAGTTTTCGAACATAATTATTTTGTGTATACAACAAGTATTCGTGATGTTGGCTAATTTTGAATACACTTGGTTTTATCAAATTTACAATGTGACTTGTATGAAGATGATTTGGCAAATTTTTCACATAGTTCCACATGATCTAAATGTGATGATTTTTATTTCGACTAAACTCGAATTGATGTTGTTATAACAAGAATACATGTTATTAGAAATAAGAATAACTTGGTTATACCATGATTTATGTGAATAAACTATAGTTCAAATGCTTAAGACATAAAGTCATGTTGTTATCACTTGCATGATCATTCCATTTGCGAACATACTTATTTTGTATATACAACATTTATTCGTTATGTTAGTTTTTATTTTGTTTGAATTCAGGTGGATTTAAAAAATTTACAATGTGATTTGTATCAATATATTTTATCTCATTTTTCACATAGTTCCACATGTTCTAGGTGTGATGATTTTGATTTCGATTAAACATGAATTGATATTGTTAAAACATGAATACATGTTGTTAAAACAAAAAATATCTTGGTTATACCATGATTTATGTGATTATAGTATTGTTTAAATGATTATGACATAAATGTAGATTGGTATGATTTGCATCATTATTCCATTTTCAAACATACTTATTTTGTATATACAACATGAATTTGTAATGTTAGCCTTTATATATTTTGAATATAGTTGGATTTGCAAAATTTTCAATGTGATTGGTATGAATATAATTTGGCTCTTTTTTCAAATAGTTCCACATGTTATAGGTGTGATGATTTTTATTTCGATTAAACTTGAATTGATGTTGTTAAAACATGAATACATGTTATAAGAACAAAGAATAGACTTTGATCTAGTCTAAAAATATTTTGGAGTGTTTATTTTTAGATCATTCAATTTTTAATTACTAGAAATTATTTTGTTATGAGGACACGAGCGATATACGAGGTTGAGACTACAATGTGTGAGCTTACGTCCTCGGGAGATCGAATCTCTACCTTGGTTTCCACTATAGTAATCAAAGGATACAAGTACAATGAGGTGATAATAATAACACATGCAAAAACGGCCCGAAAAACGATCGAAAACACTCAGTCGAGCTCGGAAGGCTGGCAGCCGCGAGTTGTGGTCAACAACTCGCAGAAAACACTGTATCAGCAACAACTCATGAAAAAGACTGTTTCAGCAACAAGTCACGACTGCGTGCAACAGAGCAATAACTCGCGAAATACACTGTTCGAGCAACAAGTCGCGACTGGGTGCAGCTGAGCAATAACTCGCGAAATACACTGTTCCACCAACAAGTCACCACTGCGTGTAGCAGGGCAATAACTCGCGAAATACACAATTCCAGCAACAAGTCGTGGAAGCAGGATGAAGATCAATAAGTCGCGACTCAGGCTTGGAGGCAAGCAACAAGTCGCGGCTACGGACGAAAAGTAGCGACTCTACAGTATGCAGAATAGTATTTTGCCTTGGAAAGTGTGATAACAGTCTGAACCCGTCCAAATGCACTCGGACTTGTATTTATAAAGAAATTCAGCCCAACTTCGCTAACTTGAGCCCATACGCCCAATTTACTTCACTTAGCCAAAACATTTAAATAACCTCCAATTATAATATAATAAATGCCATGCTGATCCCGAAGTTTCGGGAACCTATCCCGGTCGAGATATTAATCGGAAATACGATGAGAAAATACCGGAAAACCTCGCAAATTAGTTGTTTGCCTGCAAGCAGTGAATACGCAGCCACATAACATCGTTGGACTCGACTGATGTGCTCCCGGGTGGCAAATTACGAAAATACCCATTGATCTAGTCTAATAATTTTTTGGGTATTTATTTTTAGATCAGTCAATTTTTTAATTATTCGGAATTCAGTTTATGTGGGGACACGAGCGATATACGAGGTTGGGCCCACAATGTGTGAGCTTACGTCCTCGGGAGAGCGAATCTCTACCTTGGTTTCCACTATAATAATCAAAGGATACAAGTACAATGGGGTGATAATGATAACACGGGCAAAACCGGCTCGAAAAAAGATCAAAAACACTCAGTCGGGCTCGAAAGGCTGGCAGCTGCGAGTGGTGGTTAACAACTCACAGAAAACACTGTACCAGCAACAACTCGCAGAAAACACTGTACCAGCAACAACTCGTAGAAAACATTGTACCAGCAACAACTCGCGGAAAACACTGTATCAGCAACAACTCTCAAATAGTAACTTCCGAGCAAGAACTCGCGACTGGCACTGTTCAGACAAGAACTCGCGAATAGTGATTTCTGGCAAGAACTCGCGACTTGCACTGTTCAGACAAGAACTCACGAATAGTGATTTCCGGCAAGAACTCGCGACCTGCACTGTTTACACGAAATCTCTCGAATAGTAACCCATATGAAGATGGCCGCGAGTTTTGGTGCGAAAACTCGCGGATGGGGGCTGAAAAACGAAGTTTCTTAGCGAATTTGAGCATGAGCCTTGCCTTGGGAGTTGCTAAGAGAGTCTGAATCTCTTTTCAGTGCCTTGGGGCTCCTATTTATAGATAAATCTAGCGCAATTAATAAGTTTCGGGCCCAGGAGCCCAATTTTATTGGATTAAGCCCAAAGTACCTAAATAATATTCAATTAGATTAGAATAAATGACATTCCGCAATAGAACTTCGGAAATGCATCCCGATCGAGAATTAGCCGGAAATATCGATGAGAAAATACCGGAGAACCTCGTAAAATAATTCACTACTTCCAGATGTCGAATATACAGCCAAAAATATCGCCACAACTTACCGGCATGCTTATCGGGTGCCAAATTACGAAAATACCCTTCAACGCCGTCTAGGGCCGAACTTGCCCGAGACAGCTAGAAACGATAGTCAAATGCAAATATGTACCCCCGGGAAGTCCAAATTACGAGAATACCCCCAAAACTATAGAATGACGTAAATAGACGAGAATACAAAGAATACCGAAAATACCATCTAGATACGTCGGACGAGCTCCTGGGGCATCGTGATACCAAAAACATCTCTAGGTAATATCAATAGTCCTGTGGTTTTCAGATTCAGATTCTGAGTCGTAAACCATATCATATTAGCTCGTCCCAAAAGTCGATACTTGCTCGGGAATTTTTTCGGAAAAACCGTTAGTAGGGTTGAGAACCCCTCGCAGACGTGATCGTTTTGACACTAAGAACATCAGATTCCGAGCTCGGGCAAAAATCTCGGTATTTCTCCCGAAACAAGGGTCCGGCCCTATAAATATCGGATCCGCCCCCCTGTTACAGTACTTATTCGCGGAAACACAAACTTCTCGTGACTTTTCGAACGACTTATCACGACTCCTCTCATAGTACAGTGGCATTCTCGACTTTTGGAACGAGTTTTCGCGAGTACCCTCATAGCACAATGACATTCGCGACTTTTGAACGAGATCTCGCGACTCCTTGCATTGCACAGTGCACTCGCGACTTTACGAACGAATTCTCGCGACTGAACAGTGACGCAGTGAAGTTAACACTTGAACGAAAACTCGCGACTACGTAGGCTGCACAGTGAATTTCGCGACTTTCAGTACGAAAACTCGCGAGACACTTAATAAAATCAGGGAATAACTATAAAAATTGGAAAAAACTTAATTTCGAGAACTTCACATTATGTCCTCCGACTCTGCCCATTCCTCGAACTCCGATACCTCGTCATCCCATTCCTCGGGCTCCTCATCCGGCTCGGGGAGCTCCAATTCGAGTATGTCACCTTTTCGTTCCCCCATTACGAACCCTTATTGGCCGATGCTAATTGTCATTGTGCCTAACCAAGTTTGTTTTCTCAAAACTTCTCTTGACAGTACAAACTATAAAACCAACGGCTTTCCAGGAAAAGGTGGTGACATAAACAATTCTTTACTCTAATACTCCTCAAACTTTCACAAGCTGATCGACATTGGACAATATTAATTTATTTTCGTCATGCAGATACATAAGACCAAGAACATTCCTCCCATTTCTCAGAGACCCACATCTAGGAGGGCTGAACATCATATCATACTTCCACAAGATACTAAAACATTCGTTCGTATGCTTAACATGATTTCCGCATTGTCGACTCTTTATACGTATTCCTTGATGTAGACTTCCAAACATACATCGATCATATCCTTAAATATTAATCCACCTAGGTTGATACGTGCTTCCCTCATTCTTCAAATACAAAAGGCATAATTAAGAAACTCAAAATCGCACCTCGAATCTATCATCATGCCAACTCTCCATGTATTATTCAACTTTGGGACAACCAATGGGTTTGTGATNACATCTGAATTGTTTAGAACGCTTCCTTAAAAGAAACTAATTAATCAGTCTCTCATTGCTAGTTAATTATTCTGCATATACCATCATTTGCATAAGGTTCACATTCAAAAGATTTTAATGCTCCTCTCTGAATAGAACTAATATCGGTGTATCAAGATTTGGCCCTTGATAGTTTGTTACTAACATAATTTATTGGCCGATGCTATCTGTCATTGTGTCTAACCAAGTTTGTTTTCTCAAAACTTCTCTTGACAGTACAAACTATAAAACCAACGGCTTCCCAGAAAAAGGTGGTGACATAAACGATTCCTTACTCTAATACTCCTCAAACTTTCACAAGCTGATCGACATTGGACAATATTAATTTATTTTCGTAATGCAGATACATAAGACCAAGAACATTCCTCCCATTTCTCATAAACCCACATCTAGGAGGGCTGAATATCATATCATACTTCCACAAGATACTAAAACATTCGTTCATATGCTTAACATGATTTCTGTATTGTCGACTCTTTATACGTATTCCTTGATGTAGACTTCCAAACATTCATCGATCATATCCTTAAATATTAATTCACCTAGGTTGATACGTGCTTCCCTCAATCTTCAAATACAAAAGGCATAATTAAGAAACTCAAAATCGCACCTCGAATCTATCATCATGCCAACTATCCATGTATTATTCAACTTTGGGACAACCAATGGGTTTGTGATCCAATATACGTATTTTACAAGCTCGATGAGTCATGCTTGAAACAAACTTCCAACCTATTGATCAATTGTCTTTTCATTTTTAGGTGAGAACTTCTACTTCTTCTAATGAATCATTTTCAAACTCTTGTGACATCTCTATTTCAAACTGCTTTAATAACCACATGTTTCATCTGCTTATCGTTTTTTTTAAACTTCCGAGAAGACCTCATCATTTGAATCCACTCATGTTTTCTGATAGAACATCCACAATCCAAACTGATTTCTTCGCACTAGAGCCTTCTATAGCGATTTGGCACATGATATTACAACAAGAATGTGGTGATAACTCCCGGTTCCCTTTCATCTTTCCGATACATGATGAGATAGGAAACTTCATCATCAAATGAAGCTTGGATACAATCGGCTCGAACAAATATAAAGCAATACTTTAGAATATTATTATAATGGATGATAAGAAAATCCACCACTACGAATACCACCAGTAAATTACTCAATATTTTTTATCTCCCAAAGATATTAGGAGAAATTAGATCCTTCGGGAGCAACAACTGTTTTTAAATCCGACTAACATAAAAATGTAATGGCCGGGGCTTAATAGTTCAACTCAATAATGTCGTAGGTGAATTAAGAAGGCAAGTCCCGTAAATATATATTTCCGAAATAATATTATTCCAAATGATCATTAAAATAAATTTGAAGAAGGGGAGTTCCATAAAAATAAATTTCCGAACGAATACCATTATGGGCAATTAACAAAATATATAAATTCGATGTCCCCTTCACGATATATAACTCCAAACAAGCAACCTTGATAGATAACTCCATAAAGGAATTTAGAATGATCAATTAATCACCAATTGCAGATACAGTGATGCTACGACTAATAACCAATTACTTGAAGTCCATATAAATATTATTCCGGACGAATACCATTCCGGATAATTAAGACTATTCTGAACGAATACCATTTCAGATGATTAAGAACAACAATTAGATACATCATTCACTATATGCTCACTGCTATCAATAATATGACAATCAAATAGAGTTTAATCCAATTTCCTTAGTCTAATAATGCTTTTTAACTGCAAATCCTCAAATAAATTTCCGAGGGTTGCAAAACTCTATTGGTTTTCGTTATAATCGCCATTATGTTAACTGTATGGTACCTCATTAAAGCAGACCCACATGATCGAAATAAGGAGCTTTAATCGATGAAGGCATGTAATATTTCTCAAACAACATGGAAACCAAGGTGAAACGACCACTTCACGAAATGCTCAAATCTCCTTGAATGATGTGCAAAAGCCTAAGATAGTTCGTATTACCATTAAGGATGCATTAACCTTCGCTAGACTCTGAGTATCGAAACTTAAACCACCGAAGCCATAGATAACATGTCTAATAAATGCCCTCCCGGATGAATTCCGGCTCTGAGAAGGATGAGTAATGATTTCGCCGACCAGGGGTTCTTCTGAAAGTATTGATTGAGTCCCCGGTAATACATCGTCCCCGTTTCTTCCAATTATCAGAGGGTTCGGCATTGTTATGGACCCTCGACAGTGAAAAGATGCTAAAATACTCTCTTCATTATTTAATCTAAGAAATATTCAAAATTTATCCAATCTACCGCTAAATATTTACCGTAACGACATCAAGCCACCCAAATTACGAAAATGACCCTAACATCAATTTATCCATGAATCTTCCAAAAATATTGATAATGTCATTTGGAACTTTTATATGCGATTCCAGGGCCTATAAATTACGAAAACACAATATCCCCGGGGTGTCCGAAATATAAAATACCTCCAAAGTTACTTTATCTCAAAATATTAAGAATACATTGGAAGGCGCTCCATAAGAATATCGGGGTATCTAAATTACAAAAATATCCCCGTGCAATATCAATAGTGATCTTCATAGTTCATTGCAAAAATAATCATCCCTTTTTAATTCGTCGATGTGGCAGAATATCAAACCAACAACTTCACATTTTTTGGGATGTCTTTGCAATACTGTGAAATCAAATAGAAATGAACTCTAAAGAACTCAAGTGTCTTCAGTCTGAAGATTCAACTCCGACTCCACCAATCAATTAGAAAAGAACCATCGTACTCCAAATTTGTAATATTATGAGCACATTGAACACAAAGCCATGAAACCATAATCCAGATGTAAAAGTGTTTAAATCATTATTTATCGTGATATAAGAAAATAAAACCGATAGAAAACAAAGATAATCTTCGTTCCATCAAGTGTCTGCTAAGTTCCCATTGTTATAAGAAAAGACCATAAATTCCCAGTAAAGAACCACGAAATTCTATATTTCCTATTCGTAATATCGAATTCTCTTGCCTTACCAATAATGAAGGAAGTCTCCATTTTCTCGAAACCTTAATACTTGTATAATATAACTCTATCTTGATTGCTCTAATTATGGTAATTTCGACAATAACGATTATAAATAAGAAAATCTCTGCCATCAATAATATAATCTTATGACAAATCCAATAATATATAGGAAAATTTGTGTCATCCATAATACAATTTCTTGACTATTTTGATCATAAATAAGAACATTAATTCTAACACATGCATGTCTGTGAGTAGACAAATTGTCTTTTCTATGCATCCAAAACAAATTCACTTCATATGTAATTTTTCTCGAGAGTTTCCGGCTATCCATTAGATTCTTTAATAATTAAATAATTCTCTGTTAAGGTGGTGATAAACAACTCAGGATGATAATACATACGAGTCCCCTAGTAAATCATTCAGAAGATACCATAAATAATACCAACATGAAAAGATTAGCATATTATCATAAAATCCGCATCATCCCAATCCAAAAATTATAGAAATCCATCTTCTTTGGATTATATAATTTCAAATCCGAAGTAAATAAGATCAATCTATCTACACGTTCCATAACGAAGAAAGTTCATAAATTTGAATAATATGTCTTCATAAATATGTATTAATATCATAACGATCCAATAGTGAAATAATTAAATCCATATCAGAATTCTTAGATAACGAATTCTGAATAATCGGAAGCAACATTGTTATATTTCCGCCGATAATTCGAACATTGAAATAATTACAAAAACTGATCTTCAACGTTGACAACGAAGAAAAATGTGTCTTTAATAATATACGTAAATTTCAGAATAATTCAACCGTGAAATAAAGCATGTCATATAGAATATCATAACTCAATATTGCAGAAAACTCAATCTGAAACTTTAAACGTTTGTCGTTAATTTAAAACTGAAACAACATTTAAAATGGATCTCCACCGTCTAGAACATTTACAGGTACGTCTATACTAATATATATTAAATTCAGAAACATCCAACGGTCCAATTATGCAAACTGAATAGAATATCCGAACTGCGCATTACAATAGGATTAGAAATAACAACCATGTATTCGGATAGTAATCTGAAATCTAAAAGTGCCAAAAAACTGATCTTCAAAAATCATAGGACTGAAAGATATGTGTGAAACCATGCTAATAATTTTCAGAATGATCCAAAGGTAAAACAATGAGATTCGAATCGAAATTTCAGAATTACATATTGTAAAAAAAGCAGATACGAACCGTTCTAGACCAACGTTAATTCGAAAATCCAAACGACCATAAAATTCGATCTTCACCGTTCAGAACTGAGATGCATATGTGTATAACAGTATACAAAAATTGCAGACCAATCCAACGGTTAAATACATAGAAACACGGTGAGTATCAAAGCTGCGTTGAATCAAAAAATATATTTTGCGTTTTCCATCCTAAACTCCGGATATAAACTCAATGGGATTAAAAATGTCCCCACGGACGGCGCCAATGTTATTGCTGCTAAAAATCCGCAATAACAAAATTTAGACCCCCATTTACGGATAGGGGTCGAACAAAAAAGTAATACGAAAGCAAGAAGTAAAAAGACACGATTTTTGTAGGTGGAAAACCTTTCTGTAGAAGAAATGATAAAAAACCACCCCGGCCGTAGCCTTTGAATCCATTATAAACGTCAAGTTCGTATATTTACAATAGGAAAACATGATGTAGAAAACAAATAATAAAAGATCATCTTTTGATGGTTGTAGTCGTAGGTTTCCCGAGCGAAAAAGAAGTGAATAGCGGCCTCCACTTTAGGTCAAGAATCCAACCTCTCCTCCTTAACCTTTTAACCATGTTTATATAGGTGATTAGTCAAGTCAAATTATAACTCTCTCAGCCCATCAATAATGAAGTCCAATAAATAATGATTCATTAATATCTAAATTAAATATAAAGATTCATTAAACAAGTAACCCGGTTGAATACCACAAAAGCTATACCGAAGTCAACCATCATATATCTCGATCTTTTGAATACCATCATCTTCTTCAATAACGACTATATAGAAATAGATACATTCTCAAATAATAAATTCTCATGGCGATATCAAGACCTGTATCCATAACTCGCGAGCACTGTGCTTCTCGCGACATATCTACCACATCTCGCGACTTAAGGACTTAAACAGTAATTCTCGCGACTTTTCGCCAATAACACGCGAGACACTTAGTAAAATTTGTAAAAATAATTTCAAAAAATAAATTTGAATTCAATTTTACCAATGACTTCCGATCGTACCGAATCCTCGGGCTCCGCCACTACTTCTTCCTCAGATTATTCGGACTCCTCATCCAGTTCGGGGAGTTTCGATTCGATAACAGCCCCTTTTCCTCCTTGCCTTTCCACAATAAATTCTCATTTTTTCGAGAGGATCGCTCGTCTCGAAAACACCCTCGGCCCTCAAAGCTCCGCGGTTAAAGCCCTCAAATCCTTTAACCAACCTTATAGCATGCATGCTTGGAAGTGGGTTTCGATTCTTAAACAGTATTATCTCCCTTCCGACTGTGTGTTATACCAACCTGAACTTACCGACCGTCTTTTGACGCCTCCAATCGCCACCCACACTGTTTCTTTTGAATATTTAGAGTGTGACCTTCGTTTCCCTCTTCATCCTTTCCTCGTAGAATTGCTCTCACATCTACAAATTCACCTCTTCTAACTGAACCCCAGTTCAATCTCTCTTGTCGTTGCCTTCATAATATTCATGGAGGTGAATTGCATTCCTTTGACTATAGACGTTTTCTTTCAAATCTTCCATATTAGTACTCTCCCAAAAAATAAAGCTGGTGAAAAATCGCCTCAGTGGGCCTCGTGAAGGCTCAGGCTCTCAGAAGAAGAAGAAATAAACTTCTAAATATGATTTCTTCACTTTTGTACTCTCTCCCCATTTTGTATTCCCCATGTGTATAAAATTCGTTTTTGTTTTCCTTTCAATTTCTCCACTGTACTTTTAACATAGAACCATACTCGGAATAATACACCCTCTCCCTTTCTCAACTTTCTTTTCTCACCACGTTACTCAAGGAATATATAACTCCGAATAATTCAATCTAAGTAATACACTTCCGAGATAATAAGAATATATATGAATCTCGGGTATGGATTCTTAATACTAACGCATACAATAATAATGACAATGATGCGTAAGAGTCCACAGTGTAGCGGGGCTTGTATACGTCCGCGATACCTCTAAGACAAACGCCTAATTAAAATGAGTGGATACTTAAAGTGAGTCCATCGCTCTACTTTCGCCGATATATCTTCGCCACCGGTATATACTTACACCCGAGGCCATCACACACTTGCCTCCGGTATATATTTACACCCGGGGACATCACACACTCGCCACCGGTTTATACTTGTACCCGGGGCTCACACACTCGACCCGTCCATAAGACGGCGTCATCACTTACTCGGCCCGTCCATAAGACGGCGCCATCGTACTCTCGACCCGTTCATCAAAAGGTGTCATTCGGCCCGTCCATAAGACGGTGCCATCGCACTCTCGACCCGTTCATAAAACGGTGTCATTCGGCCAGTCCATAAGACGCTGCCATGTGGAAATGGACCAGCCTCCGGCGAGGGCGTGACCCTCGTCATCGTGTCATGGAGGAGTCAGGTATATACTTGCACCCTGATTTGCCACGGAAACGTACATCACAACAAACATGCCTCTTAACATATTGCAACAGTCATTATGTATAGATGGTTCTGCCGCGGACAGGAAGACTCATCACGTTCAAAATATTTTGACACAGTATTTAATTTGACGAGTTTGAAAATGATCGACTATAAGACAGGTGGTACATTGCGTTTCTAATCTAACTTATTTAACTTATTCCATCCTCCTTCGTACTAAAACGCAATGGACCTACTCCTACCTTACCAGTCACCTAGTCGATTGAATTCATGTCGTCAAAAAAGATACATAAAAAATTAGAATATGACCACAAAAAAAGGGGAAATTTTATTTTTAAAAAAGATCGATGAATCACGTCTATACATAATACTTGCACAAATTAGAAATATGCCAAGTCCGTGGCAGCACCTCCCTCTCATATTTGCGATTTTGTACGTTACTTCCTTCACTACGGCGGTTACTCTGTATGGTCCTTCCCACTTTAGATCCAACTTGCCGACATGCTTCGAGACTTCCACTTTCTTAAGAATCAAGTCTCCAACCTTTAACAACATAGGTCGAACGCCCTTGCCGTGCTTCTTAGCCATCTGCCTTTTACATACCTCCATTCGTATTGCGGCTCTGTCACGGATATCATCAATACAGTGAAGGTCCAGCTTTCTCATATCCTCATTCAACACTTCGTCATAAGCGATAACCCTTTCTGATAAAATAGTAAATTCTACCGGAGACACGGCCCCAGAGCCATATACTAAAGAGAAGGGCTGAATCCGGTAGTGGACCTCGGTGATGTCCGATATGCCCACATCACATTATGCAATTCATCCACCCAAGAGCCTTTGGATTAATCTATTCGTGTTTTCAGCTGTTGCAGGATAATACGGTTGATAACCTCTGTAAGCCCGTTTGTTTCTGGGTGTGCCACGGAAGTAAACCGATGCTCGATTCCATAACTCTCACGCCATTCATTAACCCTCTTTCCGGCATATTGAATTTCGTTATCTGACATCAAAATTCTGGGAATTCCGAATCGACATACGATGTACCTCCAAAAGAAACTGATAACATCATGTTCACGAACTCGTGATACAGCTTCAACCTCTATCCACTTAGAGAAATGCTCCACAGCCACGATACAGAACTTCTTTTGGCTAGGTGCCTTCGGAAATGGCCCTAAAATTTCGATGCCCCACATATCGAAAGGACATGTTGTTGGTAAAGGTTTCATACTAGCTCTTGGTACATGATGTACGTTCGAATGGAACTGACAAGCAGGACAGGATCGAACAAAATTCACACAATCTTTTACCAGCGTTGGCCAAAAATAACAGGCCCTCTAAACCTTATTCGCTAAGGATCGACCTGCTAAATGATCACCACAGTGCCCAGCATGAACTTCAACTATAACGGCCTTTGCCTGTACTGGGGACAAACATCGAAGATATCGGCCTACGAAATTCTTCTTATACAGCTTATCGTCCACATAAACAAAATTTGTAGCTTTTTGCATAGTTCTTGGGCCTCGCCTTCGTCGGTAGGCAATTCTCTCTTGATTAGATAATTCACAATAGCATCCCTCCATGATGGCTCATCGGTTACGGCATCCAATAAAAACCATGTCTCATTTGAAAGTTCCAAATTAGCCACCTTGGCTGTATGTTTCTCCACAGGAGTGATAGAGGGCTAGTAGTGGATCATTGATGTTATCATTGAGTCATCCGAGAGTTCTAAAATCGTCGCCGCATTTGCAAGACCGTCTGCACACGTGTTTTCCTCCATTGGGATATATGTAAGTGTGAATATCTTAAGATTCTTAGCCGCCTCTTTGAGCTTTTCTAAATACCTCCACAAATGATTCCCATTGGTGGCGTAAGTATATGCAAATTGGTTCACCACTAACTGCGTGTCAGAATGAGCATGCAAACGAACGATTCCAATTTCCACTGCCAAGTTAATACGAAAAAAAAAACCTTCATACTCGGCGACGTTGTTAGTTGCGGGGAAGCGCAACTTTAAAACATATTCTTGTTCTTCACTAGACTTCCTTTCTTTAAAATTAACATCGATACCGGCTCGCCCGGCAGACACCGATCCATCTACGAAGGCGTCCCACTACTTCTGAATCCCCAACTCTTCCGACCGAGTCATCTCTACTATGAAATCCACTAACACCTGGGCCTTTAACGCTCGCCTGGACATATACTCTATCTGATACTGGCCCAACTCGATATTCCACTTTGCTAGCCTGCCAGAGGCATCAATCTTTGATAACACACTTCGGATAGGCTGATCTGTCAAGACTGCAATATGATGCCGTTTAAAATAGTGCTTCAATTTCCGTGAGGCGACTATCAGAGCTAATACGAACTTTTCATCGAGACTCCGCTCCCTGTAATTTCCTGCTCACATAATATATCGGTCTATGCTCCTTATCGCTAAGTCTGACTAACGCGACGCTCACTTCCTCTCTTGTCACTACCAAATATAAACCCAACGGTTCCCCCGGTGATGGAGGTGACACAAACGGTGGTTTACTGAGATAATCTTTCAAACTCTCATAAGGCCTGCTACATTCGTCGTCCCAATACAAAAGGTTCGTCTTATGCAAAACCGTAAAAAATGGCAAACTCCTCTCTGCTGATCGCGAAATGAAGCGATTCAATGAGGCTAATCTCCCAGTTAGCCTTTGAACTTCTCTAACAGTCGTCGGATGGGTCATTTCTTGGATAGCTGTTATCTTGTCAGGATTCATCTCAATTCCTCTCTCGGATACCATAAAGCCGAGAAACTTGCCTCCTATCACACAAAACGCACACTTAAGCGGATTCAACTTCATTCTATACTTTCTCGGTACTCCGAAACAAGCATTCAAATACTGGATGTGGTTGTCTCCATGTTTACTCTTTATCAATATATCGTCGATATAAACCTCCAAAGATTTTACGATCATATCTTTGAACATTGAATTCATTAAACGTTGATAGGTGGCCCAAGCATTTTTCAACCCAAATGACATAACTCTATAACAAAAAATGTCTTTATTTGTCATAAATGTAGTAAACAACTTGTCCTCACAATGCATAAAAATTTGAATATATCCCTTAAAAGCATCTAACATACTAAGGAATTCAAAGCCACAGGCCGCAGCCACCATCATGTCAATGGCCGGCAGCGGATACGGATCCTTCGGGCATGCTTTATTCAAATCAGTAAAATCAATGCAAACTCTCCAGGCACCATTCGACTTTGGGACCACCACTGGATTCGCGACCCAATCTGTGTATCTAACAGGCTCTATGAATACTGCCTGCAACAAACTTTCCACCTCCTCATCAATCGCCCTCTCTTTCTCAAGAGAAAACTTCCTCTTTTTCTNCAGTATTTAATTTGACGAGTTTGAAAATGATCGACTATAAGACAAGTGGTACATTGCGTTTCTAATCTAACTTATTTAACTTATTCCATCATCTTTCGTACTAAAACGCAATGGACCTACTCCTACTTTACCAGTTCCCTAGTCGATTGAATTCATGTCGTCAAAAAAGATACTTAAAGAATTAGAATATGACCACAAAAAAGAGAGGAAATTTTATTTTCAAAAGAGATCGATGAGTCACGTCTATACATAATACTTGCGCAAATTGGAAATATGTAAAGTCCGTGGCAGCTCCTCCCCGCTCATATTTGCGATTTTGTACGTTCCTTCCTTCACTACGGCCGTTACTCTGTACGGTCCTTCCCACTTTCGATCCAACTTGCCAATATGCTTCGAGACTTCCACTTTCTTAAGAAACAAGTCTCCAACTTTTAACAACATAGGTCGAACGCCCTTGTCGTGCTTCTTAGCCATCAGCCTTTTACATACCTCCATTCGTATTGCGGCTCTATCACGGATATCATCAATACAGTGAAGGTCCAACTTTCTCATATCCTCGTTCAACACTTCGTCATAAGCGATAGCTCTTTCTGATAAAATAGTCACTTCTACCGGAGACACGGCCTCAGAGCCATATACTAAAGAGAAGGGGCTGAATCCGGTAGTGGACCTTGGTGATGTCCGATATGCCTACATCACATTATGCAATTCATCCACCCAAGAGCCTTGGATTCATCTATTCGTGTTTTCAGCTGTTGCAGGATAATACGGTTTATAACCTCTGTAAGCCCGTTTGTTTCTGGGTGTGCCACGGAGCTAAACCGCTGTTCAATTTCATAACTCTCACACCATTCATTAACCCTCTTTCCGGCAAATTGCGTTCCGTTATCTGATACCAAAATCCTGGGAGGTCCGAATCGACACACGATGTACCTCCAAAGGAAACTGATAACTTCCTGTTCCCGAACTCGCGATACAGCTTCGACCTCTATCCACTTAGAGAAATGCTCCACAGCCACAATGCAGAACTTCTTTTGGCTAGCTGTCTTCGGAAATGGTCCTAAAATATCGATGCCCCACATATCGAAGGGACATGTTGTCGGCAAAGGTTTCATACTAGCTCTCGGTACATGATGCAAGTTTGAGTGGAACTGACAAGCAGAACAAGCCCGAACAAAATTCACACAGTCTTTTACCAGTGTTGCCCAAAAATAACCGGCCCTCTTAACCTTATTCTCTAAGGATCGACCTGCTGAATGATCACCACAGTCCCCAGCATGAATTTCTTCTATAACAGCATTTGCCTGTACTGGGGACAAACATCGAAGATATGGGCCTCCGAAATTTTTCTTATACAGCTTATCATCCACATAGACAAAATTTGTGGCTCTTTGCATAGTTTTTGGGGCCTCGCCTTCATCGGTATGCAATTCTCTCTTGATTAGATAATTCACAATAGCATCCTTCCATGACGGCTCGTCAGTTATGGCATCCAATAAAAACCATGTCTCATTCGAAATTTCCAAATTAGCCACCTCTTCTGTCTGTTTCTCCACAGGACTGACAGAGGGCTGATAGTGGATCATTGTTGTTATCTTTGACTCATCCGAGAGTTCTAAAACCGTCGCCGCCTTTGCAAGACCGTCTGCACGCGTGTTTTCCTCCCTTGAGATATATGTAAGTGTGAATATCTTAAGATTCTTAGCCGCATCTTTGAGCTTTTCTAAATACCTGCACAAATGGTTCCCATTGGTGGCATAAGTATCTGCAAATTGGTTCACCACTAACTGCGAATCAGAATGAGCATGCAAACGAACGATTCCAATTTCCACCGCCAAGTTAATACCAAATATCAAGGCATCATACTCGACGACGTTGTTAGTTGCGGGGAAGCGCAACTTTACAGCATATTCATGTTCTTCACCAGATTTCCCTTCTTTAAAATAAACACCAATACCGGCTCGCCCGGCAGACACCGATCCATCTACAAAGGCGTCCCAATACTCCTGAATACCCAATTCCTCCGACCGGGTCATCTCTACTATGAAATCCACTAACACCTGGACCTTTAATGCTCGCATGGAGATATACTCTATTTGATACTGCTCTAACTCGATATTCCACTTTGCTAGTCTGCCAGAGGCATCAATCTTTGATAAAACGCTTCGGATAGGCTGATTTGTCAAGACGGCAATATGATGTCCTTGAAAATAGTGCCTCAATTTCCAGGAGGCGACTATGAGAGCTAATACGAACTTCTCTAGATCAGTATATCTGAACTCCGCTCCCTGCAATTTCCTGCTCACATAATATATCGGTCTATGTTCTTTATCGCTAAGTGTGACCAACGCGGCGTTCACTACCTCTTTTGTCAATGACAAATATAAACCCAACGGTTCCCCCGGTGAAGGAGGTGACATAAACGGTAGTTTACTCAGATAATCTTTCAAACTCTCAAAAGCCCTGCTACATTCGTCGTCCCAATACAAAAGATTCGTCTTACGTAAAACCTTAAAAACGGCAAACTTATCTCTGCAGATCGCGAAATGAAGCGATTCAACGAGGCTAATCTCCCAGTTAGCCTTTGAACTTCCCTAACAGTCGTCGGAGGGGTCATTTCTTGGATAGCTGTTATCTTGTCAGGATTCATCTCAATTCCTCTCTCAGATACCATAAAGCCGAGAAATTTGCCTCTTTTCACACAAAACGTATACTTAAACGGATTCAATTTCATTCTATACCTTCTCAGTACCCCAAAACAATCATTCAAATACTGGATATGGTTATCCCCATGTTTACTCTTTATCAATATATCGTCGATATAAACCTCCAAAGATTTTCCGATAATATCTTTGAACATCGAATTTATTAAACGTTGATAGGTGGCCCCAGCATTTTTCAACCCAAATGGCATAACTCTATAGCAAAAAATGTCTTTATTCGTCATAAATGAAGTAAACAACTTGTCCTCACAATGCATAAAAATTTGATTATATCCCTTAAAAGCATCTAACATACTAAGGAATTCAAAGCCACAGGCCGCATCCACCATCACGTCAATGGCCGGCAGCGGATACGGATCCTTCGGGCACGCTTTATTCAAATCAGTAAAATCAATGCAAACTCTCCAGCCACCACTCGACTTTGGGACCACCACTGGATTCACGACCCAATCTGCGTATCTAACAGGCTCTATGAATTCTGCCTGCAACAAACTTTCCACCTCCTCATCAATCGCCCTCTCTTTCTCAGGAGAAAACTTCCTCTTTTTCTGATGAACTTGTCGCACATATGGGTTAACATTGAGTCTATGAGAACAGACTTGGGGATCAATCCACACATAATCCTGATAAGACCAAGCAAAAACATCTACATTACTTTGCAAAAAAGAAATTACCTCCTTCTCAACCTCTGGTGACAACTCGGAACCGATCGTCACTGTCTTTTCAAGTTACCGGGGAATAAAGACACTGTCTTGATTCCCAAAGGCTCCATCTTCATATCGTTCTCTTTAAGCTTCCTAAGAGACGGTCCGTCATTTGTGTCAGTGCCTTCATCATACGATAATTCTACCATACAAACGGGTAACTTCGCTTTCGATCCATCCATACCACTTCTACACATCACATTATAACAAGAGCGCGCCAGCTCTTGATCTCCCTTCATCTTCCCAACCCCTAACTGTGTTGGGAACTTCATCATCAAATGTGGTTGAGACACCACAGCTCCAAATAAGTTCAAACAACTTCTCCCCAGGATCGCATTATAAGGGAGTATAGGGAGATCCACCACCACAAATTCCACCATCAAAGTTCTTGATATTTCGTGATCGCCCAAGGTTACCGGCAGAAAAACAGATCCCTCAACAGTAACAATACTGTTATTAAAACCGACTAACTTTGTATGTACGGGCTGGAGTTGGGTGGTTCCTTTCAAAGCCATCTGCTCAAAGGCTGCAAGAGTCAATATATTGGTAGCAGCTTCGGTATCTACCAGCACTCGAGAAACATGATGATTAGCAATAATGGGAGAGACAACCAACACATCGTCTTGTGGGGAGAAAACCCAAATAAATCCTAAGGTCCGAAGGAGATTGTCATTTTGTCCAAGTCTGTTAAATGGACTGTGTTGACTTCCATAAAACGCCCCTTCTGGTGCAATGCTTGATAAGAGCGTTTACGGGCACAGTTTGAATCACCGACGCTTCTTCCCCCGGCGATAGTCATAATGTTGGGGCTAGGTTACCCCATCTTGGTTGGGCATTTTCAACATTCAAAATAGGTTGACCCTGGTTGGGGTCAACCGGAGAAAGAGGTAATTCT